>CM070018.1:29784225-30384225 GCA_036247105.1 Cirrhinus mrigala
TAATAAATCAGAATGTTAGAATGATTTCTGAAGGATCATGTGACACTGAAGACTGAAGTAATGATGCTTTGTATCACAGGAATAAATTGCATTTTAAAATATATTCACATAGAAAACAGTTTTTTTTAAATTGAAATAATATTTTGCAATATTACAGTTTTTTTTCTGTATTTTTGATCAAATAAATGCAGCCCTGCATAAGAAACGTCTTTTAAAACCATTAAAAATCATACTGATTTCAAACTTTCAAACAGCAGTGTAGGTTAAGCTTCCTTTTTTTTTTTTTTTCTAGAAACATTTTTTGTTACTGGTTGGGCGTCTCTTCACATCCTGATAGCAGTCACTAATTAAAGCAGTCTAAATATAAAAATTTTAATCTTCCGTAGTAGGCTCAGGAGCTTAAAATGTTCGTCCAATCATTGCATTCGGTTAATTTGCAATGATAGGATGTCTAACCTGTCTGTCAACCTATGTATTTGCATATTTCCGCCTAGCCAATAGCGGGAGTTTAGGGCGGGGCTAATAAAAAAGGCCGATCCTGAGCCGGAGGATGTTTATCCGGTGTGGAAAAAACAAAATCAGATTTCATTACAGAAATCCAAGCCATAATTGAAAGATTTGTGAAAATACGCAGAGACAGACAACGCGGTAAAACAAAGGTAAACACTGGCATTGGTTTTACAAGATGGAGGAATTTGCTGGATTGTTTGGGTTTCATCGATACGACGAACTTGTGGAGTTTCTTCAGGACAGGTAAGATTATTCCTTACTAATGTGTCAAAGCTTTTATTTAAAGTAGGCTACTTTTACATGTTGAGACATGCCTTTACTTTTCTAGACGCGTTAGAGCTGTGTTTGTGATGTGTGAGTTGCTAGAAAGCCTTTGCAAAGTTGTTTGAAAACGTGCTTTATTTTTGTAGTTCTGCTAGGTGACGCTAGTAGCGCAAAAACTGTTAGTATCCACCTTATTTTTCCCATAAGAGTGGGTGCAGCCATTTGTAAATGTTTTGTGTCTGGCTTCCGGTCTCATCCACTTCCAGCTATTTTTAGCTGCACAAAAAGCTTGTTTTGCTGCTTGATATTGCAAACTGGTGTGTCTTACCATATTATTTTAATGTATTATCTTAATTACGAACACACTGGTTTGTAGTGCAAACTGTTTTACCGTTTACTGCACTTCGATATTCTTCTCGTTATTTCCCTATGGGCGGAATATCAGCCGGACGTCTAACACATTACCAGAAAACAGCTTACTTCTGCATTGAAAAAATACGGTGGAAACAAGGACTTTATATTATTTGCAAATAGTTTATGGTTATGTAGCTATGCAGTTATTTATAGGATATCCTTACTACTCAAACAAAACTTAAAGAAGTGATGCCAAACAATGACTGTTACTTCATATAATGCCATTCATTGCATCCTGGCTGGTACATGTTTTTTTGTTTCCTTGAGGACATTTACAGTACATTTGCATGTATGCATTTGGCAGATACTTTTATCCTAGGCAACTAACATTGTGTTGACGGTATATGCTTTATTAGTTCATGCATTCACTTGGATTAAAACCCATGAGCTTGGCATTGTTAACGCTTTGAGATACAGGAATGGACTGATTAGACACATGCACTAACTCCTGTGAATTGTGCAGCTGCCTGCATATCAGGCTGAATTTTGCAGTTTTTGAATGCTTTTTCCATTTTTGTGTGTAATGTGCATCAGACGGTCCGTGGGCGTGCTGTCTGAGACTGTGCCCCGTCTCCTCTCTCAGCTTTTGTAGAAGTATGCATTTGAGTTTGGAACAAAGCCTGGGAATACCAGAATGAGTGGTGCATTTGTGCAAAAAGTGAACATACAAATCTTTAAGAACCCTTTAAGTGATTTGAAGCCCCATGTGCAGTAATTGCAAAGTCCCCTTGGTGAGAATTTGACAAACCCTGACTAAATGCATAATGCATGCTGGACGACGCAGGGTTGTTAACGAGACTTCGTTCTGAATAAGCATGCCTCTATGTGAGTGCTAATATTTGTTCCAGATTTCATAATTATATCAATTTCATCTGTACTAAATGCAGACTCTAGCACTTAGACGGGTCTTTAGAATGAACTCAATGGGACAGCGTTTTAAGTTCACTGCACGCCTATAATGGGGAAGTCTGTATGTCTGCAGACTCTTGGACCTGAGACAAAACCTGCATGAGGTGAGAGAAGAAAAAAAAGAGAGAAAAGAAGCCAATTAAGCCAATTAGGGATAATGATGTGGAAAATATAAATCACTGTGCAATGAAAAAGATTATTAATCTCGACATACTGATGTGTTTGTGGTCGCATAGCAAAAAAAAAAACAAAAAATCTAAAATAACAATAAAAATGCAAAATATGCAAAACTAACTCAAAATATAAAAAAAATAAATAAAATGTCAGTTACACTATAAAAACACTGCTCTGTTTCCCCACTCAAAACTATCATATAAAAATTATTGTAGAAGATTTGAAATATAGCATCCTATGGGCTGCTTATGTGATTTTATTTATTTATTTTTTTGTCCTCTTCGAAATGTTTCCCTCATTGCAATTGCATGAAAAAGTGCAACGAGCACATTGTTAAAAACTTCGTCTTTTGTCTTCCACAGAAGAAAATCACACAGGTTTTGGACTGTCACGAGTGAATAATGTCCGAATTTTCATTTTTGGGTAAACTAATCCTTTAATGCTCAGTAGGTCTTAGCCGGCTCTGCGTTGACGCTTTATATTACTCACGATGCAGGCATCCGCTCCGGCAGGGAAATAAAACAGAAGGAATACCTTTATCAAAATGACAAGTTTGACTGAAGCTCTTGAACTCGGTCTCCTAAATCTACGCTTTTTATATTTGGCGTCAAACTCCCCGATATATGGAGGAGACAGATGTCCACTCATTACAACTTCTCTTGACATTTCCTCCCATGGTCTAAAATGCCTCACTGGAGAGTCATTAGAAACAAGGGTCTGTTTAGTCTCCAGCAAACATCCCCCTCTGATCTGCTGTCAGCTGCATTATGAAGAGCATCATCAGTCACTGAGGACACACATACACCCACAGTCATGAAAACAGACTCGAACCACTGACAACATACTTATGCTCTGCAGATCATTTCTAACATATGGTTCCTTTCGGTTCCTGTTTTCATGACTGTAATTGTATTGAGATGCAATTACACCCTGATTAGTTTACAGTTTTTGGAGACTGAGGGGCGAATTCACTTTTGCATGTGGTATTTCGACTTGTTCACACGCAATCTAATGTAATCAGGCACTATCTGCACTGATATGGTGCGGCATCATGTATATTTTTATTAAGTCATTGTCGTTGTTTTGAGTGCAAACATTCTGTATATGTTTTCCTCATTACAATTTGCGTGTTATTCAAAAAAGTCCATTACCGTCTGCGGTAAACAGATATGTTATGTAAAAAGTGACATTTGTGTGCATTTTCTAGACATTGTGGTGCACAAATGTGCATATATTCATCAAAGCAGCTTTACAGTCCACCCGATTCCAACACATGGTTTGCATGAATCTATTTGTGATTCATGCATATATAGATATATGTAGATATAGATATATAGATAATAATATACAAATAGGTTCATGTGTATATGATATATAGTTCATTTGCAAAAATAATAAAAACTTGATTTTATTACTCATATATATTAATAATAAATATTAATAAAATAAAAATGTAATAATAAAAAAAAAACTTGATTTTTGAACAAATTTAAAAATGGAGTTATGTTTTTGCAACTATCTCTTCATATATACTCATCAAAAATGTGATATCATGTAAACTTCAAGTAAAAAAAAAATACAAATAAAATAAAATTAAATAAATAAATAAATACATGAAATAAAATAAATAAAATAAAATAAAATAAAATAATAAATACGATACAGGCCATCCCTACAAACTGAATATATGTGAGCATACACATTAAAATGATTATTTAGATCAATCAATCAATCAATCAATCAATCAATCAATCAACATATATTTTTCAAAATTATGTATTTTTAAATATCACAAATGTCTTGAATTATTAAATGTGAAATAATAATAATAAAAAAGAAAATAAATTACACCACATGACATTTTACAACTTGTCTTGTCATAAAAAGTTTTTCAATTTCCACCTTCTTTGCTCCACTGGACTTTGATATGGTGGACAAATAAATATTTAAATATTTATAATTAATTACTAAGAAATTATATAATATCATGCCAAACTACTCAATAAAATTTTAAATAAAATTAATGTTATCTGTTTTTTTGTAAACTCTTCATATATACTCATCAAAAATGTCATATCATGTATAATAATAATAATAATAATAATAATAATAATAAATATGATACAGGTGATCCTTACAATCTGAATATATGTGAGCATACACATTAAAATGACTATTTAAATCAATCAGTCAATCAATCAATCTATCAATCAATCAATATATATTTTCAAGAATATATATTTTTAAATATCACAAATTATTACGTGTTAAATAAATAAATAAATACTTTATAATAAATAAATAAATACTTTACAACATATAACCTTGTCTTGTTATAAAAGTCCACTGGACTTTGACTTTGATTAATTACTAAGAAATAGTAAAATGTCATGCCAAACTACTCGGTAAGAATTTCAATTCATTTTAATTTAGAGATTAAAACAGGCAGAATAGGTGTGTTTAAATCATTATATACATTATAATTGCATTTTCCAGTTTGTTTTTCTGAATATATTAATAGTTACTTGGGGAGGAAAAAAAAAGTGCATCATGTCACTGATATGAAGATATCAAATGAAAATAAAAACCACCATAAGTAGGCGTGTTTCATTTCTAGTGAATTCCCCTTTAAATCAGAGGCCTACATCAGCGATGCTAAATAAAGCAGCTTTCACTGTCAGAAACGCTGTTCAGAAGAAGTGATGTATCGTGCCAAGAAAACCACCCTGAAGATCTCACTCATTACACACGGCATGACGTCCGTCTCAGTGAAGCTAGTTCTTTCTTCCACCGCAAACTTCCTTTGTTTACACTTACAAACACAAAAGTACAGTGCTAGCATTTCTCACCTTCGCTCTGTGTAGTTTAAGAGCACTGTTACCCATCCAGTCGACAGTCCCTCGCTTCCTAGCGGAGAGCAGGAGGTCTGTAGGCACACAACAAAGAGAAGACTGCTTTCTGTCTCTTTGCAGGTTGTCACAATCTTGCTACATTCTGACTGGACGTCCCAACAGGGAGCTGCCTCTGCTTTCAATAAGCAAACCCTGCGTAGCATTTGGACAGTGTTATTGCTGTCATAAACAGAACAGAGTTTTCATGTTTAGATGGTTCGTTGTAAGACATTTTGAGGGGGTTTTACTTCAAATGTTGGAACAAATAAACTCGCCATGACTGTAAAGCTGAACCAGCTGTCGACAGAGAGTTTTCACTGCAGTAAAACAGTAACGATTAATAATTGTAGAACCCCAAAAGCAAAGAAAAATCACAGTCGATATGTCTTTTATGTCTCAGTTGTTTCAGTCTTCTGTATTTCAGATGGTTTAAATCTTATGAGGTCTTACAAATGTCTCAGACTGTACTCAGATGTGATGCTAAATACTGCAAAACAGAGATTTCAATGTATTAAAAAACAGATTTAAATGTGAAGTCATTTCTCACTAAATGTATTACTCTATGGAGTTCTATACTCCTGTTCAATTCCTTATGAGAAACATCTAACAAAAGTTCTCCATTAAGATTAAGTCTTCTGCCTTTTGAATTCCCAAATGAAAATAGAATCACAAGAATTTCATGTTTAACTCATTGTTACTTGCAATTTATGATAATTTACTAGCAATGTCTGAGTGAAAATTGTTTTTCTGTGTGTGTGCCATTTAATTGATGTCGAAAAGCATTTCACTTGGAAATTACTCTATACATTTCACAAATAATTACAGACTGAAAATTGTTTCTACATTTTTTTTTTTTTTTTTTCTCTCCTTTGGTGAAAAAAAAAAAAAAAAAAAAAAAAAAGTTAATTTACTAGCAATTTCTGAATGAAAATGTTCAAAGTAAATTCTAAACCAAATATTTACAATGCAATCAAAAAACAGAGATTGTAAAAAAACATTAGAGACAAAATCAGAATCTTTAGAAACATCAGGCAAAGTTTATAATGAAACACTGTAACTGAGTTGTCTGAGCAATGAAAGAGCAATCAATCAATATATTTATCAATATATTTAAATATCACAAATATCATGAATTATTCATGAATTATTACATGATAAATAAATAAATAAATAATAATAATAATAATAATAATAATAATAATAATAGTAATAATTATAATCATAATTATTATAATTATTATTATTGTTATTATTATTATTATTAGTATTATTATTATTATTATTATTACATTTTTGGGGAGTCACACCACATGACATTTTACAACGTAAAATGGACTCCACTGGACTGATTTGGTGGACAATTAAATTAAATTAAAATTAAATTAAATTAAATTAAATTAAAGAGTTATCTGTTTTTGCAAATAAACTCTTTATATATACTCATCATGTAACCTTCAAGTAAAAAAATAAATAAATAATAATAATAATCATAATAATCATAATGCATAATACATACAGGTGATCCTTACAATCTGAATATATGTGAGCATACATATTAAAATTATTATTTAAATCAATCAATCAGGCAACTAATCAATCAAAGATTTTATATATATTAAAGTTTGAGTTTGCCTAATATATATGTGTGTACTGTGTGTATATATTATGTATATATAAATACACACAAATTCCTGTATATGTTATTTATGCACAAAATATTTTTTATTTATATGTAATATAAATTATACTTGTAAATATTTCTTAAATATATATGTTAATGTGTCTGTATTTATATATACATCATAATTACACACAGTACACACACATATATTAGGCAAACTCAAACTTTTATTTTGTATGCAATTAATCACGATTAATCGTTTGACAGCCCTAAAAAAATAAATAAAAAAAAAATATATATATATATATATTAGAAACATTAGAGACAAAGTTTAGAATGAAACATTGTAACTCAGTTGCCTGAGCAATGAAAGAGCAATCTATAATTCTTCTAGGGAGTATTGATTACATTTTCCATACTAAGTTGCAACAATGATGTCAAACATGAATTGTTGCAGTGTTGTCCGAATGAAGCGTCTCTATAAAGCAGACATCCGCTCACGTCATGTGTTTGAGATTAGCTTTACCTGAAGATGTGAGGTGATGAGGAGCAGGAGTTTGCTTTGAGACGTCTCACCACTAATGTCAAACATGCAATAGGAGATGAAGATCATGTGAGTTCAGACGGCAGGATAAACCCCCTGAGCGTCGCCGCAGTCTCCTGCTGTGAACTAGGGCTGATTAGATGTTGTATGCTCTGCCATTTTGAAGACCTCTGGAATTAATTTTCTGCAGCATTATTATTGATGCATGCTTGACTGTGGTGTTTACATTATGAAGCTAATGGCTAGGAGGAATCAAATATATATGAGCTGCTGACAGAGAGACGTTTTGGCAGAGGTTTGAATGATCAAATGAAGATTTCCTTTTGAGCACTTCCAAGGTTTCTCACCCTTCCCTAAACATTAATAACATGATATACTGGATTTTGAAACCTTTGGCTTGTTTCAGAGAGCATTTGTCACGATGATCGCTATTGTCCCTATTGTTTCCAAACCATCAAACACACCAAAGTGATTATTACATCACTAATGTTGGGTATTTCGCTTTAACATGCTGTAAACTAAAGAATGTTTTTATGCCCTGTAGAAACCATTGCAATAATGACTTCTTTCCCTAATTTGCCATAAGCCACACAGTAAAAACCATATGCCACAATGAATCTCTAAAACAAACATTAAAAGTTAGATATCCAGCAAAGCTATGCTGTGACTGTGACATCCCATATTACACTTAATTGCAACCAAATGGCAGTGAGGAAAAGTCGAAAATCCTCCAACCACCTGTTCCACGGACTGTTTATATTTAAGCAGAAATAGAGCCAGACCGAGAAGATTGCTCCCTCATCCCCAAAAAACCAGGACTGCAAGTAAAAATGTCTCAGGAGTGAAGTTTGCCAAAATTATTTAAATGTCATTATAATCTTGCGGTAACTTGACCAAGACAGGGTCTTGCCTTTTAAAGCCCCAAATGCAAATAGAATTGCATTTTGAATCTGAATATAAAGAAAGCAGAATTAAAATAGAATGTAAAATAAATGTATATCTAAAGACACATATAATCTGTTTACATACACTTAATTTAGACTATTTTCCAGAAGTAGTAGTAGTAGTAATGATGATAATAATAATAATAATAATAATAATAATAATAATGTTTTTGTTGTGGTTATAAAATCAATAAAATATTTAATACCAAAAATATAAAAATAAGACATATTTGTAAAATTATATTTTTGAACTAATAATAATAATAATAATAATAATAATTTTATAATTATAATTCTTATTATTATTGTTATTTTATGTTAAAATCAAAACAAAATAAGAAATATTATTTTTTAAATTATTAAATTATTAAAATATGTTGAACACAAAAAAAAAAAAAAAAAAAAAAAAAAAAAAAAAAAATAATAATAATAATAATAATAATAATAATAATTTTATAATTATAATTCTTATTATTATTGTTATTTTATGTTAAAATCAAAACAAAATAAGAAATATTATTTTTAAAATTATTAAATTATTAAAATTCAATGTTGAATAATAATAATAATAATAATAATAATAATAATAATAATAATAATAATAATAATAATGTTTTTGTTGTTGTTGTTATAAAATCAATAAAATATTTAATACCAAAAAAATCAAAATAAGATATTTTTTAAATGATTAAAATACATAATAATAAAAAAATAATAATAAAAAATAAAATAATAATAATAATAATAATAATAATAATAATAATAATAATAATAATAATAATTGTTGTTGTTGTTGTTTTTCATTTTGTTTGTCTATGCTTGTTTAAAAATCAAAACAAAATAAGAAATATTACTTTTAAAATTATTTAAATATTTTGAACATAATAATAATAATAATAATAATAATAATAATAATAATAATAATAATAATAATGTTTTTGTTGTTGTTGTTATAAGATCAATAAAATATTTAATACCAAAAAATCAAAATAAGATATTTTTTAAATGATTAAAATACATAATAATAATAATAATAATAATAATAATAATAATAATAATAATAATAATAATAATTGTTGTTGTTGTTTTTATTTTGTTTGTCTATGCTTGTTTAAAAATCAAAACAAAATAAGAAATATTACTTTTAAAATTATTTAAATATTTTGAACATAATAATAATAATAATAATAATAATAATAATAATAATAATAATAATAATAATTGTTGTTGTTGTTTTTATTTTGTTTGTCTATGCTTGTTTAAAAATCAAAACAAAATAAGAAATATTACTTTTAAATTTATTTAAATATTTTGAACATAATAATAATAATAATAATAATAATAATAATAATAATAATAATAATAATACATTTTAGAGATGCCTGTGTCTGTAATATGCATTATAAATAGTTTATAATGCATTGTTTTTTAAATGCATATTTGCTAAAAGGTTTTAAACCAACCTTTAGGAGTTCACTAGCATGTTTCATAGGCTCTTTAATATAATGTGAAATGTACATTTCCTTGTTTTGTTTTCACATACGTTTAAGTTGCTGGCATGCTATGAATGTCTGGATAGAAAGCTTAGTCCTGAATCCACCAATAATGACAGTAATGCCATGTTTTAAGCGTTAAACTTGCTTTGCATTTAAAAAAAACACAAAGCCATAATTAGGGGAAGTCAAAGATATGACAGAGATTAATGGGAGAACACTGACATTAAGTTCAAGGAAATCACCTTGTTTAAATGTTCTTTAACATTATATTTAAATGAAACCTCATATATGACGATCAGAAACACATTAGCATTGATTGCATGAATCAGATTACTGCTATAACACTGCACTTGCCTCACGTTTTGGCCCGTTGTGCATGTTACCAATGCTGGATGAAAAAAAGCTAATCTTTGTTCCATCTGTGGCTGGTCAGACAGCCGAATTACAGCGCAGAGCCATCCAAGAAGTGTAATCATTTCAGGAGAGTCAGAGGGAGACAGATCTTTGTGTCTGACACCTTCACACAGACTCTGTCCAGGCTGGAAGATTTACAGCTCTAATCAAAAAAATCGCCCGCAGTTGCAAATTGTGCATGAGCGGTAGTCTCGCGTAGCACGACTTTTGATTAATGGCATCAAGTCTGGTGCACATTGCAGCTCGTTCTGGCCAAGAATCACCCACTTAGACTGACGGAGACTGTCTGACTGACGTGTAAAGTGACCAGCAGCAGTTTGTTTTGTTTTCACATACCGTTTAGGGGTTTTCTGAAATGTATGGAAGCCTGTTTCCACGTCAGAAGAAAAAATAAACAGGTAACTGATGTGAACTTCTGTTTATGAGTTATGTTTTTAATAAAATGAAATACAAACTGTATATGTCCTCATTGGAACAGCTGACTTGTATCTTGCAATAGGAATTCCTTATTTAAATATTATTATTATTATTATTATTATTATTATTATTATTATTATTAGTAGTAGTAGTAGTAGTAGTAGTAGTAGTAGTATAATACCAATAATAATTCAAAAAGAATTGCAGCAGTAATAATAATAATAATAATAATAAAATAAAATAAAATAAAATATATAATAATAATAATAATAATAATAATAATAATAATAATAATAATAATACATTTTCAAATGCAAATAGAATTGCAATACTATTACTACTAATACTTTTATTATTATTATTATTATTATTATTATTATTATAATTATTATTATTATCAACAATAAATTCTGAAATGCGAAAAGAATTGCAGCAATAATAATAATTAAAAAATAAATAAATAAAAATAAAATCTCAATTGCAAACATAGTTGCAGCAATAATAGACTCGAGAAAATATACATACATCAGTGTTCTTTTAGTATAATTGAGATGCTGATATAGTTTTTTTTTTCTGTTTTCATTGTAATTTTAGCCAACATTTTAGTTTTTTTTTTCTGTAATTATATATCCTGTTTCAGTTTCAAATAGATTTGCGATACTACTGCTAATAATAATAATAATAATACAAAATATTATATTATTATTATTATTATTATTATTATTATTATTATTATTATCATCAACAACAATAAATTCTCAAATGCAAAAATAATTGCAGCAATACTAATAATAAATAAATAAATAAATAAATACACATTCTCAAATGCAAAAATAGTTGCAGCAATAATAGACTAGAGAAAATATACATACATCAGTATTAGTTTTTCTTTGTTTTTCTTTGTTTTTTTATGTAATTATATATCCAGTTTCAGTTTCAATATAAAGTCCAATTTATGTTAAAAAAAATGTATATATTGCAATGAAGAAACAAAAGGGGGCTGCTTATACTTCACATTGATCCTTTTAAAGTGTGCTAAGTGCAGTACTTCCCATGTAAACACAGGTTTAACTTGTGTTTATTTTGTCACTCTGCTGTACACAAACATGTGAGTTTCACATGATCGATTATACCGAGCCTCCCTTCATCAATTACTGTAATTGATTTCTGAGAAACTCCGCATTCTGGCTCAGTCTACTCTAAACCAGATCCACAGTCCCGGTCTGCAGGGATCAGATACACTGAACAGACTCCAGTGAGATGCATCCATGCATGCCACAGACATCGACTGCACAAAACCAATAGCAGAGAGGAAAAGTACTCAGGGCTGGACTGACACACGCTGGAAAAGTCATCATAACCTCTGGAAAGACTGCTGTCTGTTTCAGCTCTGCAAACTTAAAGCAGTGATATACCTTCACATCAGTCCTGTTTCCTAAGGAGAACATCATTAGTTTAACCCGGGATACTTAAATTACACTGTTCGGGGGCCACTTTTAGAAAATGTGTGGCGACCAGGGTATAGACCTGGATATTTAACGATAACTGATATTCATTTGACTGAGCATCATATTTCTATCACTCATTCATCAAAAGAGTCATAAGTTCTGGTTAGTTTTTTTTAAAGACCCGGAGCAATCTAATCAAAATTAATTTAAACCAGCTGTCAATTTAACACTTTGACTGTGATTAATATAATAATAATAATAATAATAATAATAATAATAATAATAGTATTATTATTATTATTACAGTATTAAAAAATAATACAATTAATTAATTTGATAAATTGTCTTTTAATTAATATTTAAAAAGCATTTTTTTTTTTTTTCTCTGTCTCCAAGCACTTCCTATTCAAGCTCAACTATAAAATCAAGAATGCTTGTCTCATAATAAGTGGATGTCAAAAGCTGTTTTTCAGCTTTTGGCTCCTATAGGCTGACCATTCGTCCTCGTTTTGCTGGACGTGTCCTGATTTCTAAATTGCCTGAAATGTCTGGGTTTTGGCTTTCTTTTCCTACTTTTTTCATATTTGCTGACAGTAATGGCTGAAAAATAGTTTGACCAGTAGTGCGCAGGCTTTGTACATAATCGACCATTCGTGGTGTGCGAGAAGTTGGGATCTATAGAGAATGGTCAAGCAATGCAAATACAGGTACATATAATGCATGAGGACTGTAGAGAACATGTAAATAGGAAAATCTGGATATTTTAGGAGTTTAGAAACCCCGGCCAGGACATGTCTGGCAAAATTGGATGTATGGTCACCCTATAGGCTCCTACCGTACCTTGGACTGTATCTTGATATGAATATGCCTGCTGTTTCTATCAAGCAGTGATAAATCAGTTTAAACCAGCCTAATCTAGCTGGTCAGGCTGATCTGGTTTGCTGGTTTTAGAGGGGTTTTGCATTCTTGTCACATTATCAGGTTGGGAGATCAGCTGCTGATCAGCTAGACCAGCTCAAACCAGCTTTCAAGATCTGTTGTAAGAACTTACAACTGTACAATGATATTCAGAACCATATATATTAAGATTTACATGTTGAATTTAGAATAGTAAAAAAGCCAGTTACTTTATCAAATTAATCACAATTATTTTTATTGCAGATTTTAAAACAGAATCATGTATTGGTCAAGGGGCAAGACTAAACGTGATTTAATTTTAAATGTATTGTTATTTTTAATATATATGCCTGATGAAGGTCAGTGGACTGAAACGTTGCTTGTGACAAGAAACTTTAATATCTAGCAAATATTGATAGTGTGCGGGATTGCATCTTTTTATATTTTTGATTCAAAAGTGCCGTTGGACTATTTTTATGTATTTATTTATTTATTTTATTTTATTTTTTTCAGATGTGCTGAATTTGTGTTGACTGATTATTATTTTTGATAAAATAATATTTTGAAAGTAAAAAGTAGTATTTATTTATTTAGTAGGAAATGCTAATAGTATTATTTTTTAAATAACTGTTAAACACTTTTTTTTTTTTTTCACATGACATCCCAATTAATTTATCAGATGTATCACACTTAATTACTTATTGAAGAATTTATTACAGATTTTTTTTTTATTTTATTTTATTTTTATTTTTAAATAAAATTTAGTTTTTATTGTATTATTATTATTATTATTATTATTATTATTATTATTATTATTGTTGTTTATTTATTTATTTATTTATTTATTTATTTATTTATTTTTTAATCACAGTTAAAAACTATTTAGATTTTTGCCCCCACGTGATATCCCAATGAATTTATCAAATATCACAATAAATTATTTATTGCAGAATTTAATACAGAAAAAATGATTTTATTTTATTGTTATTTTTAATAATATTATAATATTATTAAAAAAAAAAGAAAAAATTAGTTTTTTCATATTTATTATTATTATTATTATTATTATTATTATTATTATTATTATTTGTTGTTTCACATAATTTAATCTATAGGAAATACTTTTTAATAGGTTCATTCATTCATTCATTCATTCATTCATTCATTCATTTTACCACAGATAAAAACTTTTTTTTTTTTTTTTTTTTTTTTTAATTTTGATTAATTTTTCACAATAAATTATGTATTGCAGAATTTAATACTGAAACATGCATGGGCCAGAGGGCGTAATTAAAAAATAATTTGATTTTAATATTTTAATATTTTTCTAATATTATATCTATTTTATATCTATATTATAATATTTATTTTTAAATTAAAAAATAATCTCATTATGCATGTATTTATTTATTTATTTACCTGCCACAGTTTACACAGTAATTGCTGAAGTAGGATGACACAACCAATCACATGAGATTGACAGAGATTTCTTAATACAGTGAAGGTCAATGGAGAAAGAAACTTTATAGTGCATGTACTCAACTACTTTATGACGAACACACACACACACACACACACACATACACAGAAACAGTTCGAGGGGCATCGGCTGTAATAAATGAGCTGCCACACTGCTGTTTCAGGCCGACACACTAGAATAACACTGTACCTTACACACAGCTGCTCCCTGATCAGATGTTCCCTTGCGTGTGGTGGCCAGACAGCGTCTGTCTACCGTCACACAGACACACACACACACACACACACCTCCTCGTTCTGATTTCAGCCTCCACCCTCGTTACTTACCTACTATGGAGATGATAGATTGATGGCTGTGCCACAGAGCAGACCTGAGTTTGAAGTAAACAAGTGCAGCACTGCTCTCTATAGAGGAGGACAAGCGTTTTCAAGACTTATCCTGAAATGGAAAACAACCTTTGTTATGGCAGATTTTAAAGCATGTTTTACTTAAAGCCTTTATAATGCATTCATTGGATGCAATACATTGTATGGTGCAACCACAGTTATTTATGAATTGATAATGTTCATGCATAGTTAGAAAGTATAATGCATTAAAGCTCAACAAATGACCAAGATCAGATGTCGCAAGGAATCTGCAAATATTATTATGGTTGCAATGCAATTATAATGTACATTATGAAAACCTCTATAATTGCAATATACGTAAAGGCTTCAAGTTAAATGTTACCAACTGTTTTCCCCGTATATTTATTTATTTTATACTGCAAGCGTATATTTGTTTGACGCACAATAACATGCATGAGATGGAAAGATTAATATTTGTTGCCAACGGTTTGATATCTGCTGTTTTGAGAGTTTACAGAGCATGTAAAGCCACCAGAAGTGCTTTAACATGCTCCATTTCATCAGAAATGTGAGCCCTTTTTACCCAAGCCTTTATTTTTCAACACTCGTCTGATTGTGACAAGCCCTTCATGCATAAAAAACTAAGCAAATAGGGAATTATGGCTTGTCTACATATTGCTTGACGTTCTTTCACCAACATTACCCTCCAATAGCCCTTGATGAGCGTAATTTCAGCCTTTAAATCAGATGTGGACAACAGAAGTTCACATACTGTGTTCTCGCAGTGCGTCTGTTTACCAGGGACTCGGTGACAAAACTAAACGGTCGAAATGAGGCGACAGTGCATTATGATTAAATAAAAATCTCAGTCTCGGGACTATAGGGGCACTTTGTGTGCACGAGGGCTGCGAGTCTGAGGAGTATAAATAAAAGGAAATTAATTAAAGGTAGGGTGGTTAGTTTGGCGCCATGGAAAGAATACACAATTTAGAGGTGCGCGCCAAATCCCGAAATGGACGAAATGAAGGTAATCAGTCATATTTCGCTGCAATTTGACAGTGGGCATACGGTTTTCTGGAGAGGCCGGGTAAGGAGTTTGGACAACTTGGAAAAGTAAGGGTGAAGAGAGATCCTGTAATATTTCTGTCTTTCTAATCTTCATTCGCTGCAAAAATGCAGTATTGATTAATGTAGTTTGTCATAAAGGTCCTGTTAAAACAATGTTGTGTCATCAATGCGCTCGTTCAGTCTCCTCCTTAATTACTTATCATACTCTGTCAAATGGGAACGTTTGACTGAACACAAACCTAAATTCTGCTTTTAGTGTGGATCTACATGGTATAGTTTTTTTTTTTTTTTATAATTAAGGATGTACAATTTATTGAGGTATTATATTAGTTCACTGATATTATTTATTTATGTATTCATTCAGATAGTTGTTCATGCTCAATTCCTGTACTTTTTAAATGTAAATTACCCACTTAATGTTAGGCTTAGATTTATTGTTAACACTAATAATTTAATAACTCTTTTAAATTTAAACTTGAGCAAGTTGTTAATTAATGTTAATTAATGTTAATTAAAACAAAAACTTGGACAGAATAGAATTTTAATTTTAATTTTAAAATGTCATTTTAATAGTGAAAATGCAGAGGTATCACTAAAATAACTGTGTAAAATTTAAAATTGATATTAAAATTAAACAATTTTCCGATTTTATACATTTTCAAGTTTTGACTTTGAAACAAACAAATGTTGGAAATGATTTCCAGATAAATAAATAAATTAATCAATCAAATTTTCCAATAAATTCTCAAAACAGTAAAATAAATGCAGTAAACAGTATAATAATAATAATAATAATAACAGTAGTAGTAAAAACAATAATAATAATAATAATAATAATAATAATAATAACAGTAGTAGTAAAAACAATAATAATAATAATAATAATAGTAATAATAATAAAAATCCACCACTTTTTAATAGAAAATAATGCATGATTTTATATGATGCGTATTTGTGACCCTGAAACACAAAACCAGTCTTAAGTAGCATTTAAGACATTTATATTTGTAGCAATAGCCAAATTTATCTTTGTAGCAGTAGCCAAAAATACATTGTATGGGTCAAAATGATCGATTTTTCTTTTATGCCAAAATCATTAGGATATTAAGTAAAGATCATGTTCCATGAAGATATTTTGTAAATTTCCTACTGTAAATATATCGAAATTTAATTTTTAAAAGCGATTTTCTCGATATTCCGATTTGATTTTTATTTATTTATTTATTTATTTATTTATTTATTTATTTATTTATTTATTTAATTTTTTTATTTTATTTTATTTTATTTTATTTTATTTTATTTTATTTTATTTTATTTTATTTTATTTTATTTTTTGCACCCTCAGATTCCATATTTTTAAATAGTTCTCAAATATTGTTCTATCCTAACAAACATACGTCAATGGAAAGCTTATTTATTCAGCTTTCAGATGATGTATAAATCTCAATTTCCAAAAATTTACCCTTATGACTGGTTTTGTGGTCTAGGGTCACATTTGTGAATTTAGCACATATCAGTGCATTTAAATTTTGGCATTTAGTTTTACTCTAAATTCAGAGGGTACATCATAGTTGTAGAGAAAGGTTGAATCAGTGAGGCACACATTTGGAAAGCATTGAGTGCTGATGATGGAGTGTGAAGTGTCCAGCTCTGAAATGTTCCAGAATAAAGTCACTGAGCAGCAGAGGTTCAGTGAGGTGCAGAGCAGCTTGTTGAAGTCACTTTAAATCGAGTTTGCGTGTAAGGTGCTGAAAGAACTGCCCGCTGTGAAAGCCGATAGGACTCGAGGATACAAACTAAACAAAAACATCTGATGGGGGAAAAAACACAAGCCGTTGCTAAGTTGTGAGAGACCTTTTATATGCCAAGAGAAAGTGTAGGCTTGTTATTCAGAAATGATTGGTGATTTCTTTTCTAAAAAGGCTCCACTCATGATTTCTGAAGGATCATGTGACACTGAAGACAGGAGTAATGATGCTGAAAATTCAGCTTTGATCACAGGAATAAATTACATTTTACAATATACGCACAAAGGAAATAGTTATTTTCAATTGTAATATTATTTCACAATATTCCTGTTTTTATTGTATTTTTTACGGTAAAAATGCAGCCTTGGTGAACATAAGAGACTTCTTTCAAAAACATGAAAAAATCATAACGATTCCAAACTTTAGAGCAGCATTGTGTCTTGTATAAAGACACACATGAATTGGTGTCGCGTCTCCCCCCTCGGCACTCATAGAGGGGCACTGCTTGCTATTTTCACTCGCCTGTCAGAGAAAAGTGAAGGTGTCAGTCTCCAGAGCTGTCAGACTCTAGTCAGTCACAGGCCTTAAATTCAACAAACCCCCCATTAGAAAAATATGAGCTCCCCTTATGCCCAGAACCTCGCTTTCGCAGTCAAGGCGCTCATTCTGAAGCGAAACCCCCCTGGTATTGATTGATACCATTTCTCCACCTTCACCCCAACAAATTGCGCTGGTTAAGGGCTTATGGGCATTATGTTTGCGGGGCCGCGTTGGTATCATACCCAGGTCATCCGTATTGCTTGCAGGCCTGCAGGACGGCTGGCGTTTCTCCGTCTCGGTGTACTGTAACGCAGAGTCAGGGTGGGATTGAAGGCGAGAGAGCTGCAGTCAGGACCGATCAATCTCAACGAGAGCCCAGTTGGTGGTTACGGTTTGCTAAAATATGAAATATCGGTTCGCCGACGTCTTAAGCTGCTGGTAGTGGGCTCAAAGCTCCATATATGTTACTGCGTGAAAGGTATTTTGGGGAGATCACGTCAGATATAGTTCAGTCAGGACAAGATTTAAGAAGTGTGCAATTTTAATCAATTTAATGTTTGATTGCCTCCATTTTCATCAGTTGGATTCAATTAATGTCCTATAAAGTTTCCATTGCTATTGACCATTTCATGAGAATAGTCATGTGTAAACCAAATTGCATTTAGGTTAAATGATGGATGGATGGATGGATGGAGGGATGGATGGATGGATGAATGGATAAAATAAAATAAAATAAAATAAAATAAAATAAAATAAAATAAAATAAAATAAAATAAAAAATGCATGCATACATACACAAATAGATACTAAAAATAATATAATAAACATATGTACATAAAATAATATAAATGCAGACTTAAAAATGACACTTAAAAACTGAATGAATGAATGAATGAATGAATGAATGAATTAGCAAGCTAAAAATAAATGCATGCATGCATGCATGCAAAAAATAAACTAATAATGCATGCATGCATACACAAATAGATACATAAATAATAAAACTAAAAGTAATAAAAAATAAACAGATGCATGTATACTTAAAAATAAAATAATATAAATACATAAAAATGACACTAAAAACTAGTTGAATAAATAAATAAGCAAGCAAGCTACAAATAAATGCATGCAAACAAAATGCATGCATGCATGCATACACAAATAGATACATAAACTATATACATAAAAATAAAAAATATATATATTAATACATAGATAAAAATTACACTAAAAACTAGCTGAATGAATGAATGAATGAATGAATGAATAAATGTATACATAAATAAATAAATAAATAAATAAATAAATAAAACCTAAAATAAATAAAAAAATAAATACAAAATTAAACATAAATAAATAAATACATACATACATACATACATACATACAAATTAAACTATTATATATATATATATATATATATATATATATATATATATATATATATATATATATATATATATATATATATATATATATATACACACTACCGTTCAAGTGTAAGTTTGGGGTCAGTACATTTTTATTGTTTCTTTCTTTTTTTTTTTTTTAAGAAATTAATACTTTTATTCACCAAGGATGGATTAAATTAATAATTAAAAGTTTATTAAAAGTTAATAATAAATAATTTACATTGTTATAAAATATTTATATTTTGAATAAACACTGTACTTTTTAAACTTGTTATTCATGAAAGAATCCTGAAAAAAAAAAAAAAAAAATGACAGGTTCCAAAAAATATTTGGCAGCACAACTGTTGATATTATCCAACATTGATCATTCTAATAATAAATCCGCATATTAGAATGATTTCTGAAGGATCATGTGACACTTAAGACTGGAGTAACAGCTGATTAAAAATTCAGCTTTTCATCACAGGAATAAATTCTATTTTAAAGTATGTTAAAATAAAAAGCATTATTTTATATTGTAAAAACATTTTGCAATATTACTGTTTTTTTTCTATATTTTTAATCAAATAAATGCAGCCTTGATGAGCAGAAGAGACTACTTTAAAGACTATTACAAGTCTTACTGACCCCAAACTTTTGAACGGTAGTGTATATATAATAAAATGCATCTTACTAAACATATACTTAATATTTAAAATTATTTTCAATCTTATTATATAGAATTAAGATGGTTTGTTTGCTAATTCTAAAACTAGTTTAGCTCAGCTAACTAATCACTCACTCTGATAAGCTGAAACACCGTGTCGAAACACCCTCTAAAACCAGCAAACCAGACCAGCCTGTCCAGACTGAAGACCAACCAGATCAGGCTGGTTAAGGATGATTTATATCTGATTTATGCATAGGAACAAATGTATGGCATATTCATACTGTGTGAGTTTCAAGGTGCAGTTTTAAAAAATCCCCTTCTGTTCTACCTGAGGTGTCGCGTGTCATTGGTCTGATGAAAATAGAAGCACTCCAACACTGTGGCGTGTTTCTATCACACAATCTCTCCACGTGTCAGACATTCTGGACGAACGCAGAGCCTCCCGCACCTGCAGTCAAAACAGCCGATCAAAGTCGATTTGATGAGCGCAGAACTCAATCTGGAGTGACAGCTGGAGTTGAGGCTGGAGGAGAGCAGGGTTACAGCACTGGAGTCGGGGCTGTGATCCACACGTTAGTTACATTTTTCACAATATTACAGTTTTGACTGTATATTTGATTCAAATAAATGCCGCCTTGGTGAGCAGAAGAGAGGTTTTCTAAAACATAGGATTTGATGCACAAGAAACAGTTCTGATTATTATCAATGCTGAAAACAGTTGTGCTGTTTTTTATTTATTTATTTATTTTTTTTTGTAATGTATGTGCGCTTGCTAAAGAAAAGTAAGTAAGTGAAAGCAAACACTGCATGTGTTGTAATCTGTACTGGATTTTATTGTAATGTATACTCATATTAGTCATTTTGTAATGACTGGGTGTGGCTGCTGTAAGATTTGCAATTATTGGCTGCAAAATCATAGCCAAACCAATGCCATTCAAACCCACAGCTGAATCCAGTCGATATCCTCTGCAATTAGAATGAACATCAGTGAAGACACATTTTTGGGAATAAATGCAACTGCACAGCCAAGTTCAGTCCATAGTGTTGAGGGATTCTGAAATTGAGAAATGAATCAGGATGTAGTATAGCAACCCCTTCTCATTCCCAGCAGGTTTTTACTTTCAAGGCATCGACTATGATGTTTAAACAGTAAACTACACTATATGTGAGTAAGCAGAAGCAAAAGGTGCCCCTTATAGCGTCTTTGTGCTGAAACAGACAAGAACCTCATGTCAATAAGAAGCCTTTGGCATGAATAAATATTTCATTATATACAAGTTCATATACTTCAAATATAATGTTCAAAAGTGATGTTTTTTGAAGTATTTTCTACTGCTGCATGTATTTCATTAAAAATACAGTAAAAACAGTAATGTTGTGAAATATTATTGCAATTTAAAATAACAGTTTTCTGTGAATATATTGTACATTGCAATTTATTTCTGTGATTAAAGCTGAATTTTCAGCAACATTACTACAGTCTTCAGTGTCATATGATATGCTAATTTGCTGCTCAAGAAACATTTCTGATTATTATCAATGTTGAAAACAGTTGTGCTGCCAAATATTTTTGTGAAAACCATGATGTTTTTATTTATAAACAGAAAACATTTGACAGAGTGTGCATTGACTAAAAATTTCTCTCTATATATTTAAACGGATACATATTTCTGCTTAAAAAAAAAATAATAATAATCCAGGAGATGTTGATTTAGGATCTCATTTTATTTATTTATTTATTTTGCATTTTTAAATATAATAGGTTGTTTTAAGCATGAATGAATGAATGAATGAAATACTTTTTTCATGTACAGAAACAGCTGATTAAATGCATATGATTAAATGCACAATTAATATTATAAAATAAATACTGATTATGTACATATCAGTCACAATTAACACAATTAACTCTAATTCTCACTATTAACTAACTAGTTTTGTGTTTATTGCCTTAACTCCTAATTACTGCTTATTACTAGTTAATAAGGTAGTTAACTTTAGGTATGGGTAGGGATTAAGGGATCTCAAATACAGCCGTACTGAATATGTGTTTTATTAGTACAAACAAACAAACAAACAAACAAACAAACAAATAAATAAATAAATAAATAAATAATTTTTTTCATGTACAGAAGCAGCTGCTTAAATGCATATGATTAAATGCACAATTAATATTATAAAATAAATACTGATTATGCACATATCAGTCACAATTAACACAACTCAAATTCTCACTATTAACTGAATAATTTAGTGTTTATTGCCCCAATAAACTCCTTATTACTAGTTAATAAGGTAGTTAAGTTTAGGTATAAGTTATGATTAAGGGATCTAAAATATGGTCATGCAGAATATTAGTACTAAAAAACAGCCAATATGCAAGTAATATACTTGCAAATAAATAAATACATTTTCATATACAGAAGCAGGTAATTAAATGCATATGATTAAATGCATAATTAATATTATGAAATAAATACTGATTGTGCACATATCAGTCACAATAAACACACTTAACTCCAATTCTCACTATTAACTAACTAGTTTTGTGTTTATTGCCTTAACTCCTAATTACTGCTTATTATTAGTTAGTAAGTAGTAGCTGTTAAATTCAGGTGTGAGTTAGGATTAAATGATCCTAAAATATGCTCATGCAGAATATGTGCTTTATGAGTACTAATAAACAGTCAATATGTTAGTAGTTGATAGTGAGAATCGGTCCCTAAACTAAAGTTTTACTCGCATATCTTAAGAAATGAACTATTTTCAAGCAGAATTATAACTTAATGCTAAAATTTAGATGCTCCTTACGCTTAAGGTTTCTCCTTGAAAGAATGCTCATGATGCACCTTTGACATCTACGTATGCTGATGCGCATTGTGCTCAAGCGCCACTATTCGATGCTTTGGGTGAGTTATTAAAACTGTGTAAGAAGTTTGAGGTCAGTAAGGTGATTTAGTGTAACTTGCTGACCTGCTTTAATAACCTGCCTGTTGATTTTCCCTCGCGTATCATGAGAAGGAGGCATGATCAGAGAAGGATTTCTGATCTGTAACCTTCGGGACACGTTCTTTATGTAGCGAAGACTCGCGTCGACACAAGTGGAAATATTTTTCCAATTTGTATATTTATGGTGGCGAAAGCGAAAGGGTCCAGGTTGGTAATTAGCAGCACTAAGTACTTCATGATGTAGAGTCGGCCATGTTGCATTGTAATGAAGCGTGGAGTTACTACTGTTCCTTCTGGCTCAGAGTTTATTTGATTTCTTTATTGTAATGAAAGTCAGATGGGCCAGTGTTTACACCAGTTCAAATCAGTGACATGTTTTCTAATTAGCAGCAAATGGGCTTGGAGGAAAAGCACACATTTTTCTTCTTCTCGCCGGGTCGCGAATCAAACTTCTCATTTATTTTCATTAAAAATCTTCGGCGCTGTCTGGGTACGTGGTTCTGCGGTTTCCACAGCTCTGTTGCTGTTAGCAATTACTTTGTGTATCAGCGTGGTTTCGTTATGTAGCACCTCTCTCTTTGGCGTCGAGCCTGACCGTGTCCACCTAGAAAACTGGGGCAGGTTGATTTCTAACCGGTAATTTGACGGCTGATAACATGCTTACAGGAGAGAATGATAGTTTGGCCGTATAAGTGTATGTGTCAGCAGATCCTCTGCGTGGAAAGCGGCCGAGATCAGCCTTTTTAGAGCAGTCCGTGCCTATTTTCCATTGTGAGCCTGTACATGGAGTTCCGGTGATTTACTACGATTTTAGTGCCGCCGTTCTTTTTTTTTTCTCTCCCTCTCTCTCCCTTCGTTCTTTATTCTTTTTCCAAGTGTGACTTTTATGAGGGGTATAAAACATGAATGGGAACAAAACATAGCAAATTCTATGACAATATTCAGGAAGCTATGGGAAAAAGAAAGAGACAAAAGTGTCTTTTTATCATCGCTCGCTGTCGCTATTTGATGGGGCCTCGGTATTGTAGTACAAATGAGCTCATTATTGAGCTCCTGAGGTCGAAGGTCAAACGCGTGGGAGGGTGTGAAAGGAACAGGAAGTAGGAAGGTCAGGTGTGAGATGTGGGACGGGGCGTAACTCGCAGCTTCCCTGTGAACTTGAACTTTTCCTAATGTCTTGAGAAAGGCTTTTGAAATAGTGTTTTGACAAAATATATTGCGAATTTAAATTAGATTGCATTTAAAATGTTATTGTGCAAAAGACATGAAAATCAAAACATGAAATCCAACAGTTGCCATTTGGCATCTAAAGTCAAGTCAAGTCACCTTTATTTATATACCGCCTTTAACAATACAGAATTGTGACAAAGCGGCTGTACAGTATTAAATAGGAAACAGTACATCAACAATGCCAAAGGCAACAGTAAACACTCACATTTTAGGTAAAGGTAGTTAATCAAAAACAATAAAATAAAATGCAATATTGTGTTAAGAGAAAGTGTCCCCAACTAAGCAAGCCAGAGGCGACAGCGGCAAGGAACCAAAACTCCATCGGTGACAAATGGAGAAAAAAACCTTGGGAGAAACCAGGCTCAGTCGGGGGGCCAGTTCTCCTCTGGCCAAACAAATTTTTACATTTAATATTATGTAAAAATATAATAATAATGATAATCTACACAATTATCATTCATAATATATTTAATATATTTTTATAAATGTATTATATATTACATTATTATATTATTATAGTATATTATAGTATTATATATTATATTATATTATATTATATTATTATTATATAATAATAATAATAATAATAATAATAATAATAATAATAATCTGCACAATTATTATTCATTTATTATTCATTCAATTTATTTAATATATGTATAATATATTTATACAATTTATTACATTTAATTTATTTAATTTTATTTTAAATTATTCAAATTGCCATTCCGCATCTAAACATGAAATCCAACAGATGGCATTTGGCAGCTGAACAAATTTTTACATTTAAAATAATATATATATATATATATATAAATAAATAATAAAAATAATAATAATAATAATAATAATAAACAGCACAATTATTATTCATAATATATTTAATATATTTCTATAAATATATTATATATTCTATATTTTTTATTTAATTTATTTATTTAATATATGTATAATATATTTATACAATTTATTACATTTAATTTATTAATTTTGTTTTAAATGATCAAAATTGCCATTCCGCACCTAAACATGAAATCCAACAGATGGCACTTGGCATCTAAACAGATTTTTACATTTAATATTGAATGAATAAATGAATGAATGAATGCATGAATAAATCTTAAGTTATCATTCATAATACATTTAATTTATTTGTATAAATGTATTAAATATTATGTTTTTATATTTAATATATTAATTCATTTAATATATGTATAATATATTTATTCAGTTGATTACATTTAATTGATTTGATATTGTTTTAAATGATCAAAATTGCCATTCCGCATCTAAACATGAAATCCAACAGATGGCATTTGGCATATATATATATATATATATATATATATATATATATATAAACAAATAAAAATAAAAAAAAACATACATTTTTGGCAATTCTGTTTGGTGACGCTTCTTCATAAACTCTTGCAAAACATGTAAAACTCTGTAATATCATTAATAAAAGTAATATTAATATCATCATAAAGCTCTCTGTCATGTTGCTTTTCTGTTTTAACTGCATCAAAATTCGCTTGCCAGCAGCAACTCTTCTTATACTGATCTCAGACCAGCTACCCAACTGAAACTCACACTAACTGCAGAACACTGTTCATGGGTGAGTGGAAGCGAGGCGGCGCATGAGCAGATGAACTTCCTCAATAAAGCCGCACTGATCACTGGCAGCGGTGGCAGGCTGGTGTTGGAGCTAAATTATGTCTGAAAGGAGAGAAAACAGCCCTAAATCCGACTGCAGTCAAAACACCCACACCAGACAGATCGGCCTCCTCCTGGAAACGTTCCCTTTTATTTCCCATTGCTCCAGTTTTTTCCCTCTCTCCTTCCTCCTCATCCTCCTCTCAACCAACATGACCGTTGTTAAAGGAAATTACTCTAATTGTGCGGATATGGAGAGGTTGCTGCAAACCGACAGGGTCTATATGAAGTCAAACTGTAGGTTTGTGCATCTAAATAATAATTTTGTTTCCTTAAAATTCAGTTCTTTTAATGTAAACAACTTCTTCTGCCCCCATTCCGCGTTTCGTCTCTCGTCAGCTTGATCTCCTGCCGATCAGGATTGGTGCGGCTGTAGTGGATGTACCAGCGCCAGGACAAACCAACCGTGTGAAAGCCCTCATTTATCATTTATTTAGGCTAGAACAGAGCAAACGCCTGGAGCACACTGAAGCGTTTGCAGGCCAGACTTTTGTACTTTGGTGCAACTCCAAATTCAAATTCATTTATTTAATTTATTTGAACATGCATTTGAAAAACTCTCGTTAAAAGGAGAACAGTTCCGATTCACATTCGGTTTAGATGAGCCATATCCTACATTTACATAAATTTACATTTATATTTGCGCATTTAACAGATGCTTTTATCCAAAAGTGACTTACGAGACAGGATCAAAAGCAAAACAACATTCCAAATATATAATGCCAGGTTTATTAGAAACCTAGATTAAGAACAAGCTAGAGAAGAGAAGAAATGCAGCATCTACTATACTAAAGGGGTCCTATTATGCTTTTTCACTTTCTGAATTTTAGTCAGTGTGGTGTGTATGTTTGGGCATAAAAAAAAAAAAAAAAAGATCTACAAAGTTGCAAATCTCAAAGTCCACTCCAAAGGGAGATATTTTGTTTTAAATAAAAAATCCCTTTTCAGGAACTACAAAGAACGGCTCCTTTGGACTACAGCATTGTTTTTCGGGTGCTGTGATGTCACAACACGGCCCATTAGAATACCATTAAAATAAATCCCGTCTACCGAAATTCAAATGGTTGTTCGAATGGTGTGGAGCCGTAACGTGCCGCAGATGTGAGCAGTGTGTGGTGAAAGATTTATTCATCATACAGTGTAGATAGCTTCACTTATAACGCAAGTGTTTTTTTGTTTTTATTTTTTAATGCGTAAACTTGCACTAGACTAGGCTAATCAGTGATGATGTTCTTTGATAATGTTACTGTTCTTTGCTCGTTTTCTGTAGGTGCTTTTTGAATAACTAAGGAAATGTAAGCATTATATTTAGTAACTTACAATGTTTTTCTTCAGTTGTTGTAATGTTAAATACAAATTAAGTCATATTAAAAACATTAGGCTGCTTTTATCCTTATGCTGAAGCTGGTTTCGGTCAATAAAACTAAGTATGCAAATAAAAAAATTAGCACAATAATATCATGTATCGGCGATCTCGCATGTAGCTTCAACTATACCTTAATGCATCCTTAACTATAACAGAGCAGATGGAACTTGCTGCTTTGTCAAGGGGCGTGGCAGTACTAAAACACCATTTAAGCCGCTCGCCAATCACAATGCACTGGGACAGCTAACCAATCACAACACAGTTCTTTTTTTGGAAGGCGAGCCTTCATCAAACCCGGAACTAACCCGAGCCGTTTGTGCCAGGCTGGGGAGAAAGGTATTGCAATAATGTAAATTATGTGAAAAATAATGCATTTTTCGAACCACCAAGCATGGGAGCATGTTCTAGTACATCCCCAAAACAAAATCAAGACTTTGTAAAAGAGCATAATAGGAACCTTTTTAAAAAGCTGTTGAGTTATTATATTTGTAAATATTTAATTGCACTTGCAAAAAAAAGTTACCTGCTTTGAAATTGTTGTCTGACTTGAGCAGTTGGTAATTAACCAAGGCTGTTATGACAATATACTATGATAATATATAAATATATAAATATGAGTACATGAAATTGAGTTTTTATGAGTACAATTCTAATTATTCATTGAGCAGAAATGTTTTGTAATATAGCTACCGTTCCATCGCTTGCTCACCAATGGATCCTCTGCAGTGAATGGGTGCCGTCAGAATGAGAGTCCAAACAGCTGATAAAAACAGAAGCCAAGAAACCAAAAGCAGTATGTTTGTCAGAAACAAATCCCTCATTGAGATGTTTTTAACATCAAACTGTCGCTTCTGGTCAAAATCCAAACCCAATCCAAGTCTTCTGTTGTCTCTCACGTCAAAATTCATCCACATATATTTTTAAAGCTGTTTTGGCTTGTAAACGGTGCTTGATCTGTGCAGATTTCTCTCCTGATTCAGACCAGGCCACTTTTTCACAGGCGGAAGCATTATTATGGATTATGAACTTGGATTTTAACCAGAAGCAAAAGTTTGAAATTAAAAATGTCTAATGATGGATTTGTTTCTTTTGTCTTCTCAAGATGTTAATTGATGGACTGGAGTGGTGTGGATTACTTGTGGATTATTATGTTTTAAATCAACAGTTTGGACTCTCATTCTGACGGCACCCATTCACTGCAAAGGATCCATTGGTGAGCAAGTGATGCAATGCTACATTTCTCCAAATTCGATCAAGAAACAATCTTGGATGGCCTGAGGGTGAGGCTATTTTTGTCTAATGTTCATTTTTGGATAAACTATTTCTTTATTATGTTATATTAAATATAATTATATTATATTATATATTATCATAGTATGTTGTCATAACAGACTTGGTTAATTACCAACTGCTCAAGTCAGACAACAGTTTCAAAGCAGTTGACTTTTTTTTTTTTTTTTTTTTTTTAAACAATCAGATCACCACAGAACATTTTCCCACTGCAGTATAACGAATGCTGACACCGAACATAATATTTCCAAAAGAGACATTCAGCAGACTTTGGTCTAAAAGACCTCAGTTCCATGAAATTAACCACTAACATGCCATGCCAACAAAAGAACAGCTCAACCTTTCACTTCATTGGCTGTTGTTGGTCAAAAAATGTCAGCGTGATGTTTTTACTAACAGTTGTTGTATGGGTGAAGAACATTTTCCATCTTTCTCAATCCATAAATATATATCACATATAGCCAGTATTTATGTATAGGAAGAAGGAAAACATAAATAAAGACATGCTTGTGTTCAATAGCACGGCTTTATTGGTGGGCCAAAAAACATTCTGACAAGTTCCATGACTGTATGTTGCTGAATGCTGCTGCAACTGCAAACCTGTTTGCCAGAGTGCTGTGAAATGTATACAAATGAGACTTAAATTGACCAGTAATGTAACTAAACAGTACACTTCCCTAATCCCCACACTCAGAAGACAAAATGTTGAGGAACAACTTAATTAAACAAATATAATCTATGTTTTTTTAATGCAAAATTACATAGAATTTTTTTTGCACGTATTTCTTGTTCATAACCGAGGTGTGAAATGTAAGACCCTTCTCATACAGTGTACCTGTGCCGATCCAGGCGTTACGTTATGTTTCATGTCTCAGGCAGGCCTTGGCTCATGCCGTTTCACCCAGGAGTCAGATATTGAGCCAAAGAATGACAGGTACACTGCAGACAGACCTATTAGGAGCAATTTCGGGGATTCCCATAAATGACTTTCAAAATAGGCCGTTGATTTTTCCAGACCGTTTGCACATGTCTCCAGAAGTGTGGAGAAGGGGATGTTGGGGGGAACGCTCCTCCACCCCTGCATGCTAATTTAAAAAATTTTCCCTCCACCTGTTTATGCTTGTTGGTGGAGGTTTGTGTTGGTGACCTGAATTTGCTTAGAAGAAAAAAAAAAAAAAAAAAAAAAAAAAGATGAAATAAAAACAAGCCTAAATTACAAGCCTAGACATTGGCACATTTCACTGAGTAACTGAGCAGTCTTTAATTACGCACTGTACAGGTCTGTACATCAATTCAGCCTCGTAGCCACACCTTACGCCTGCTAATACCACGTCTAATTTACCAAACACTTGTAAACATGGGCCAGCGCTTGAGAAATTGCAAAGCACCGTCTAATTTTGCCCCTTAACAATAATAGTTGCTTAAACAAGATCAATTCTAATCCTTAATTATAAGGTTTGTGCTGGTTGTTTTTGGCGGATGAAAGAGAAACTGCTTTAACTGAACACAGCGGCAATGGGTGGCATGAAAGACACATGCCTAGTAGGAAACAATGCACGCTTAAACGAGAATTTTTTACTCACATTTTTGCTGAATAATTTGTCGCTTAGTAAGTTTGCCCATACATGCATTTTTTCTTTTGTAGAAAATGTAAAATTGCTTACTACCTTGTGTGTGTCGTCAGACCTCCTGTCACATGAGTTCATGAGAAGGAAGTATATGCAAAGTTCCAAGGATTCAGGTATCCACCTTATTTTTCAATGCAGAAGTAAGCTGTTTTCTGGTAATGTGTTAGACGTCCGGTTCATAATCAGCCACAGGGAAATAACGAGAAGAATATCGAAGTGCAGTAAACGGTAAAACAGTTTGCACTACAAACCAGTGTGTTCATAATTAAAATAATACATTAAAATAATATGGTAAGACACACCAGTTTGCAATATCAAGCAGCAAAACAAGGTTTTTGTGCAGCTAAAAATAGCTGGAAGTGGATGAGACTGGAAGCCAGACACCCACTTTTATGGGAAAAATAAGGTGAATAAGATGAACAATATATGACCCTGGACAACAAAACCAGTCTTAAGTAGCACGGGTATATTTGTAGCAATAGCCAAAAATACATTACATGGGTCAAAATTAAAGATTTTTCTTTTATGCCAAAAATCATTAGGATATTAAGTAAAGATCATGTTCCATGAAGATATTTTGTACATTTCCTACCGTAAATATATTAAAAATTAATTTTTGATTAGTAATATGCATATGCAACTTTAAACGCGACATTACCTGACGCAAGTTACATAAGTGTATACACAATTGATTTTTGTGGTTTTTATTATTGTATGTTATATAAAATATATAAAATATTATATGAAATATACAGTGCATTTTTTAGCTTTTAATAATAATAATATATATATATATATATATATAGTTTTTTTTTTTTTTCATATTATAAAATGAGTTGTGGTTTTACAAATAATTAAAATATGTGCTTAATTAAAATGATGCACTTTTTGAGACATTAATTTTTAATGTTGTAGTCATTTTCTGGAATGAGTCCCAATTAAAAAATAAATAAATAAATAAATAAATATTACAAGCAGATTTAAATTTTTCTATAAAGCACAAATATTCCCTTTCCCCCCAGTAACTTAAAAAAAAAATGCATAAAAATATAACTTAAAAAAAATATATATAAACATATTGGCGGCATTATTTTTGGATTATAAAATATTAGTTATTTTAATAAATAAATAGTACATAAATGCAAACACAGATTGTTGTTGTTGACTATATTAATTGATAACTATAATTCTAACATGTTTTATTATCTCAACAGGTTGTGTTTAAGGGTAATTCATACTGAATTTTCCAGTAAAATTAAATGTATTCTTAAAAACTACACTTAAAGTTCTCAATGCTATAGTGCAAGACTACAATTGTGCAAGATATTGGAATCATAAGAGACCAACAAAACATATGACTTTTCTGCTAAAATAATGTTTAGATTTAGGGTTTTGTAAGGTGTTCAACTTCATGCTCAGGTTTACGTTTGAGACAGAAGTTTTTGTATGATCTGGCTCATTTAATTTTTTACAATTTTGCCGTCTTGTATGAATTATTCTTAATGGTGAGTACAAGAAAGTGCTTGCCTTTATGGATATTATATCATCAGTGTCTGGACTCAAGATCCGTGGACTCTTGTATATGTATCAGTGAGATCATGCTGGCTCTCACATTCACTGGGAAACTGAATGCATGCATGTATATTGTGGATTTTCTGTATGCATACATTGTTCTGTGTTGTAAATGCATTGGTGAGTGTGGGCTTCATGAAGGAAGTGTTTATTTATTATTTTTCACACTCTCCGTCTCAGAATTAGAAGCCATTGGTTGGCGTTTGAGGCAGATTGTGATGTGCTACGTAAATATTTAATGTCCCACTACCGTATCCCACGTTTGCTTCTGCATGTCTGAAAGTCTTCTACTTAGCTACTGGTTTATTTTATAATGTTTTCATGGAAATATTTTGCAAAGCCTTGTTGAGTCATTCTTCACCAATCTGGCTCGCTACGCACTCGCACACACAAAAAAGGAAACTGAACCGCTTTTTGTTCACGAAACAATTTTGACACAGACTTGGAAGACATTGCACAGGAGGCAAAACCCCAGAAAGGATTACCGGGCCATGGAGGAAGATGAGAAAGAGACAGCAAATCTTTCCACCAGCTAATGGCTGCCATTACGCTTGTTTAGATAATAATCGGGATTCCGAGCACACTTTGGTAAAGCGCCGGAGAGGTGCGGAGCAGCGCTGCATTTCATTTCAATCAAAAAGGGAAATGTGAAACATCTGAGGAGTAAAACATTACTCATTTCGCAATAAGACTCTGACCTTCAGGATCCATTTCCAGAGAATAATCGTCCCGTGAACATGTGCTCCGCTCTCTGTTTACTGGACAACAGGATAGGATGAAAATGAATACATTGTACGTGTATACATTGGTCAGACTTAACAGGAATTTGGATGCCTATTGATTCTCAAATATATATATTTTTTTCCTTACCTGATGTAAATTAAGCGTATTGCAACACACATATATCACATTTATTATTACCCAAAATTATGATGCCTTTATTTATGCATGTATGTATTTTATTTCAATATAATTCATCTGTTATAAGTTATCAGTTATCTGGGGGAAAAAACTGATGATGATGATGATGATAATAATAATAATAACAATAATAATAATAATAATAGTCATCATAATTGAATATTAATTCATAATCTGAATTTCCTAAAAAAAAAAAAAAAAAAAAAAAAAAACATACAAACATATGTAATACTACTACTTCTAATAATAAATTATAAATACTATTATCATTAAATTAATAATAAGTTGTGCATCTTGTTTGCACATGCAAATTGATGTAATTATTATGTTTCTGTTGTCTGTGTTTAAGGGTAATTTATACCGAATTTCCAAATAAATACAAAATAAATAAATAAATAAATAAATAAATAAATAAATAAATAAATAAATAAATAAATAAATAAATAAATAAAGTTTATATATAAAATGAATACAAATAATAAACAAAAATAAATGAATAAATAAATAATATAATATAATATAATAATATAATAATATGTGCATTCTGTTTGCACAGTCTCCTTCAAAACTGTCATCATAATATCTCCGTAATTTGTGTTTAAGGGTAATTCATACTGAATTTTCTAAAAATAAATAAATATATAAATAAATAAATACATGCATAAATAAATGTAATAATAATAATAATAATAATAATAATAATTATTATTATTATTATTATATTAATAATATTATTAATAATAATAATAATAATAATAATAATAATAATAATAATAATAATAATAATTAAATAAATAAATTCAAATTGTGCATCCTGTTTGGACATTCTCTTTCATTAAACGTTCTTTAACATGGTTAGATGGTGCACATGCATACATACTAATAAATGCATTAAAAGAAAGAAAGGGAGAGAAGGGGAAAAAAAAAAAACACGTTTGCAGCTTCTTAAACCACTGAAATTTTGCGTCTTATTAAGTGAGCGTTTGACAGGCTTAATATTTTTCCCTTGACAAATGGTTAAAGGTTTCTGCAAATCCTGTGAAAATAAAAAAGAACAAATGTCTGGGTCTAGTAGGCACATTCAGACTTGCAGAAGGATAACAAGTCTGTGGTGGTGAAATCTGACCTGGCTGGACTGCAACCTGGACTCTGCTCCCAACCACAAGTTACCTTCTTTCCATTTATTAGATTTACTGTAATACTTTTTTTCTAATTTCTTCTAAAGTCAAAAAAAGAAAAAAAGTCATGCTTACCTGGGTTAACACCAATGAACCGAGCATCTCTTTTAAATTAGGTTGCATTAGAGACTCCGGGCAGCGCTTTATGGTTTTTGGAAGTAGTTCTGCATAAGGTAATGTAAATGTTTACGATAAAACTTAAAAAATCCAAAATATCCTCAAATATTCTGGGTTTCCAGTTCTTTACTTTGCCTCCCCGGTAGCAGCGCAGGCCAAGGCATCACCTGATACCATCTAATGGCCTACCAGAATATGTTTGATTGATTGCATGTGCCATTTTCAATGAGGTATTAGTGCGTCTATGAAGCATAAAGGATGGGAAATTTTTGGCATGCTGGCGGATTTTCAATACCACAATTTTGCAAACCAATCAGTGAGATTATACCACAATGCTTCCCAAAGTATGTGGAACTCGATGAAACTGCAGCTGTGAAGATTCACAGAGATTCGATTTAGTCGTGGGACTTTTAGTCCTCATGGTTTCCTTCTCCTCACACTCATGTATGATAAAGTGAATATCCGAGCTCAATCGCTGATGATGGCTTTACCATCTTTCTCGTAGTAACGTCATACAGGTACTTAGTTTGGAAAACACAGACGAATCTCAATGTCGCCTTTGAAGCGTTTTGTTATGGTAACCTCTGGATGTCATAAGTCTTCCTCAACCACAGAGACATACTGAACCTAAATCAAAACCAAAAAAAACTTTAAATGAACTCATGTTTTAAACATGCCTATTCACCGTAGAGGTCCATTAACAAAATGATTCAAGGAAAGGTCACTTCAGGCAAGCAATCGCTTACTCAAAATGATTTAGGATGTAGTCTGTGATATTGCAATTGAGGAAGGTTTTTTTTTTTTTCATGCAGTAGTAAAACTAAAGTAGAAAAGGATGTGTATTTTTGGAGAATTCCATTCAATTTCAATTTCCTAGTATTCGTGGGCTAAATAAAATCCTGAAAAGTTCCCGACAGTTGGCTCCGGTTAAGCTGATGCTGTTTTTTTGCTTGCTCAGGAACCCAGAATCGCGCCCAGAACAGCAAGTGTTTTTCCAGCACCCCACAGTGCAATGCATCCTCCCCGAGCCCACATTAGGACGGGGGAGAATATATATATCCTTGAAAACGAAAGACTGGCAAAATGTTATTACAGGCAAATGTTTCTGAGATTGAGATTTTTTTTTTTTTTTTAATGGCACCTATTTTAGCATGTTTGCACTTGTTGTGCACAGCACAAGTTACAGGATAAAACACTGATAAAATGTTTTAAGGGATTCAATGCTGTATTGTAGGTACCACATAAACTAAGCAATACAAAGGGAACAAAAAGTGAACAGACTCATTAGAGTTTTTAATGTGCAGATGTGGCAGAGATATACTTGATCATCATGAAAACAGTTGTTTATTAGTGGTTGTGTAAATATGTATTACGTCACTTAACTTTACAGTCTAGTGTTCAAAAGTTTGAGGTTAGTAAGATATTTTTTTTTTTTTGATTTTGAAAAAACATTACAGACTCTTATGCTCACCAAGGCTGCATTTATTTGATCCAAAATAAAGTAAAAACAGTAATATTGTAAAATATTAGTGCAATTCAAATAACTGTTTTTGTATGAGAATATATTCTAAAACATAATTTATTCCTGTGATCAAACCTGAATTTTCAGCATCATTACTTCAGTGTTCAGTGTCACATGGTCCTTCAGAAATCATTCTAGTTTTTTTTTTTTTTTTTTTTTAAATCAATGTTGAAAACTGTTCTGCTGCTGAATATTTCTGTGAAAACTGAGACCATTTTTTCAGGATTTTATTTTTATTATTATTATTATTATTATTATTATTATTATTATCAGGAAACTTTTGTTGTTGTTTCTACTTAATTATTGTTATCAATGTTGGAAACAGTTCTGCTGCTGAATATTTCTGTGGAAACTGACACTTTATTCAGGATTTTTACAAATTTTCTTTTATTTTCTTTTATTATTTCATTTTAAGATGCTGAATTTCTTCAAGATTTATTTTTTTAATTTTTATTATCAATGTTGAAAACAGTTCTGCTGCTGAATATTTCTGTTGAAACTGACTTTTTTTTCAGGATTTCTAAAAATGTTATTTTATTTTATTTTATTTTTTATATATTTTATATATATTTTATTTATTTTATTAATTTTTATTTTAAGATGTTGAATTTCTTCAAGATTTATTATTATTATTATTATTATTATTATTAATGTGATAAATTGTAGGCTCTGCATGCATAAAACATAATCAAATTTACTATACATGTGGGTAAATCTGTAATTGGCTTTTGATGAAATAAAGGAAAAAATTACTTTTTTTTTTTGTAGACAAACTGGAATGATTTATTTTTATTTATTTTTTTTTTTATAACCATGTTCCTTCTAGACTTGAAAAACTGTGGTCTCTGCATGCACAAAAACTTGACTGAATTAACCATAAATTTGCAGAAATATGCATTTTTATGCATTTATGTGTTTCCCATAAGTTTTGCTCGCAACAGCAAGAGAGATTCAATATTAACTCCCGTCCTCTAACGGATTAGTGCGATCTAATATGTTGAAAACAGTTCTGCTGCTGAATATGTCAGTGGAAACTGAGACACTTTTTTCAGGATTTTTTAAAAAATATTATTTTTATTTTTTTTTTTTTTTTTTTTTAAGATGCTGAATTTCTTCTCAAGAAACTTTTTTTTTATTATTAATTATTATTATCATCAATGTTGAAAACAGTTCTGCTGCTGAATATTTCTGTGGAAACTGACTGTTTTTTCAGGATTTTTTTTAATTGTATTTTATTTTTTTTATTTAGCTGTCTCTCGGCCAAATATTGTCCTTTCCTAAAAAAAAAAAAAAACATTCTTAATTTTATTCAAAATCTCAAAAAAAAACAAAAAAAAAAAAAAAAGATTATGCTTATGACTGGTTTTATGGTCTGCGTGCCAAATGCTTACAAAACAAGAACCATATTTTATTAATGCTCTCACTGATGCCATAGCAAGCACAGATTTTATTATTATTATTTTTTTTTTTTTACATATTCAAACACTGTTACAAAGTCATTGCAAACCCCGCCTGTATGTTCCTCTCTGATCACATCCAGAGGTCGTGACCTTTCCGCTTTCATTGTCTCAAAGCTGGGGTTTTCCTATGGAGAGAATTGCTTGTATTAAAAAACACCAGGCAGAGAAAGATTAAACTTGATACTGGCGTCACTGTAACGTGTTTATGCAAAATGCCAACTACAAAACTTATTCACTCACAGTCTCGGTCAAAAATGACCAATCCAGATTTTCTGCTTGACTGCAGCCTCCATGACGATCAGCTCGCAACACTTCATTAAAGTCAGCCGTCATAAGGAAGTGGCCCGGCCATTCTCCAAAAGAAAAAAGCAAAAACAAAACCTTGGGTTTCAGCACAACTGGCTGTGATGAGCATCAACACCAGTTAGCTTAACAGACACTCTCCAAAACCTCAGGGGTGCCGTAGAGCTGTGGCAATATTTACACGTCAATCTTCACGAGGGGCGCGAGTTTCCGCTTCACTCAAAATGGCCCAGTCTTGGCCAAACAACCGGGCCCAGTGTTTATGTTTACGCCCGGGACCCCGTCCGTACCTCCGAGAACCAGCGGCATCCACGCAGATACCGTTTTTTAGAGTCACGGAAAATATTTTTGTAAGCTAAAGTGACTGGAGAGGAAAACAAACAGCGCACATGATATTAGAGGACTCGCGAAGAGCGGCGCTAAGCGTTTGGGTCGGAGGGGCGAAAGGGAGGAGAAGGACAGGGTGAAGGGTCAGGAGACTCCGGGGTCGAGGTCGGGCGTTTGAGAGCATAAATCAAAGCTGTCCGGCTAATGATGGCGGGACGGGTTTGATCAGCCCGGATCGCATGTGACTGGTGTCTGGGGGAAGTCGTCACTCTCAATAACAGCACAGTGGTCTTACGGGCCGAGCTGTCATGGCCAAACACCTCTGGAGAAGTGTAGTGTGTTCAATTTTGTACAGCGTAGTCACTGAGAAACAATTGGTGGAGGATTTACTTTGAAACAATTTTGATTTAGAAATTGCTAGTATTTTCTTGCTAAATTAATTGCTAGTTAATTTTACAAATAATTACAAAACGTAACACTTAGAATTGCATGAAATTTTGAAGCCGAAAAACTGAAAATAGTATTTTCTTATTAAATCAATTTTTCACTTAGAAATTGCTAGTATATTTCACAGATAGTTACAAAAAAATTAAAAATGGCAACTGAAACACTGAATTAAATGAGTAATTCAACTGAAAATAGAATTTTCATGGTAAATCAGTTTTCATTCAGACATTTCCAGTAAATTTCGCAAATAATTTCAAAGAAATGGCAAGTAACATAGAATCAGACATGATACTATTTTCTTAGTCAATAGTTACCAAAAAAAAAAAAAAAATAATAATAATAATAATAATAATAATAATAATAATAAAGTGAAAAAAAAAACTAAATAGCATTTTCTTGTAAAATGTTCTCCAATAATATTTGTTTTATTTATAACTTTACTATAACTTTTTATTTATCCATTCATTCATTCATTTATTCATTAATTTATTTATTTATTTATTTATTTATACAGTGTTTTCAGACTCTAAGCAACAAAATGTGATCAAATTAATCATGAATTTGGGTAAATATGCATTTGGCTTGTGGCTATTTTCAACTTTAAAATTAGTATTTTCTTATAAAATGCACTCCAATAATCGCTGTTTTATTCACAATTTTGAAAAAAAAAAAAAAAAAAAAACATAAAATTAATTAATTAAATAAATAAATACATAAATAAAGTGTACCCTTTACAGTATTATTTATTTATTTATTTATTTATTAATTACAGTGTTTTCGTCAGACTCACAGCACAAAACATGATCAAATTTACAGTACATTTGGATATGCATTTGCCTTTCGGCCTTTTTTTGTATGTCAAAATTTGCATTTTCTTGTAAAACATACTTCAATAATTTTGTTTTATTTACAACTTCCGTTTGTTTTTTAAACCATGTTCCATTTGGACTTGAATTGTAGTCTCTGCATGCATAAAACATGATCAAATTTACTATTTGGGTAAATATGCATTTGGCTTTTGATGAAATGAATGTAGAAAAACTAAAATTAGCATTTTCTTGTAAAACATATTTCAATAATCCTTTTTTTTTCATTTTTTTTTCTTTTTTTTTTTTTTAAACCATGTTCCATTTAGACTGAAGAATTATGGTCTCTGCATGCATAAAACATGATCAAATTAACTATAAATTTGGGTAAATATGCATTTGGCTTTTGATGAAATTTGGAAAAATGTGCAATATTTATGTATTTATTGTAAAGCATGCTCCAATAATCTGTTTTATTTACAACTTCAAAAAAAAAATTTATTTATTTTTTCCTCTTTAAACCATGTTCCCTCTAGACTTGATGAATTATAGTCTCTGCATACATAAAACATGATCAAGTTCACTATAAATTTGGGTAATTATGCATTTGGCTTTTGACGAAATTTGGAAAAATATGCATTTTTTATGTAGAAAAACTATTCCCTCTTAAAATTGTAGTCTCTGCATGCACTAAAACTTGACTGAATTAACCATAAATTTGCAGAAATATGCATTTGGCCTTTGATGCGTTTCGGAAAAATGTGTTTCCCATAAGTTTCGCTCGCAACAGCAAGAGAGATGCAATATTAACTCCCGTCCGCTAACGGATTAGCGCAATCAAATATGTTAACGAGACACCTGGCATCACTGGCGACGAGGAACCCGTCAGGCCTTCCCAAATATTTATCAGAGCTGCGAGCGGGATAACAGACGGCGAGACGCATCTAACACGAATGAAATCTAAATGAGGAGCGAGTGTGCAATCATTTAGCGCTGCGAGTCTATGACCTACAGAACGTTGCCGGTCTTCTCGCTCTGTTCTGTCATCAAACTGCCGCTCACCGTTGAGCCCGGCAAGAAATGTGGCTCCGGCGGGGGCCATAAAGGCTATCAATTCTGTTTTGTTTTATTCTCTGCTGATCCACTTCAGTAAGGAAGACTCCCCTGTAGTGACATTGCTCCTGTCCGCTGCCAGGATCAACAATGGTTTCGACTACGTCTATTGACCCTTTGATGGCCCCACCCCAGAGTCCAATTTTGGTTTCTACACCCTCCAGCTCTTCTGCCAGGTCTGAAAGTAGCTCCATAGCTTTCTCTCCCCCCGTTCCTCACGCAGTTTCTGTCTGAGTAACTCAATACCTCCAGTTTTCCTTTATTTTCCAGGGATGAATTGTTTTGCCAGCGCTATTGCAAGCGCAATGAGTTGGCAAAATATTTTCGTTTCAGTCGTGGAACTTCCCTCCCGTTCTCCCTCTTACCTGTCGATGACACCGGCGAAATTTACAGCAATTGGATCGTCCGAGCGACGCAGAGCAGAGAAAATAAATTCCCGGCGAATGGAAAACATACCTCGTAGTTTTAGAGGAAAGCACGGGCCGTGATGTCTGACATAAATCACCTCGTGTTTTCTCTTGTCAGGCGACTGTTTATAGTGCAGCCTTCCTTTACAAATTCGACGAGATCGAGAATCATTTGTCATATTCCGTGCACGGGATGAAAAGGAACTCCTGGAAGTATGAAATTATAGGCCAATGGCATCAGGATGATGCATGGGAGACACCGGGAGGCTGGATGAGGGATGGAAGTACGCCAGAGCCAAGAGACGGACAGGCCAGGCTGTAATGACGAAATTATTACCTCGAGATCAAACAGGAACGAGCATTCTTAATAAACCCGACTTGGAAAACCAATGGAATGTTATTAACTCTATCCCTGCCAGCATTTTTTTTTTTTTTTTTGAAGTTGCTAGTCAGTGGCAGCATATTTGATCATTTTCACAAAACTTTAATGGCGCACAACAGTCTTGGGGAAAGTTACTTTAAAAAAAAAAGAAAAGAAAAGAAAAAAAATGATGCATTATAGGGCTGGGCGATATGGACCTTTTTTTTTTTTTTTTTTTTTTTTGTATCAGATAATTATCACATTAATCAATATATATATATATATATATATATATATATATATTTTTTTTTTTTTTTTAAACCATGTTCCCTTTAGACTTAAAGAATTTTAGTATCTGCTTGTTCAAAATCTTGATTGAATTAACCATAAATTCAGGGAAAAATGCATTTGGCCTTTGATGCGTTTCCCATTAGTTTTGCTTGCAACAGCAAGAGTGGCACAATATTAACTTCAGTCTCACATGGTCCTTCAGAAATCATTCTAATATATATATATATATATATATATATATATATATATATATATATATATATATATATATATATATATATATATATATATATATATAAATTATTATTATTATTATTATTATCAATGTTGAAAACAGCTCTGCTGCTGGATATTTCTGTGGAAACTGAGACACGTTTATATATATATATATATTTTTTTTATTTTTTATTTTAAGATGCTGAATTGCTTCTTAAAAAAATATCATCAATTATTATTAATTAATTATTGTATTATTATTTATTTTTTTTTTTTATAATCATCACGATAAATGCCAAGTTTGTATTTCTTAGTTGTAAAAACCAGATGGTTAATTGTGAGTTTTAAACTATTCTTTATGCTCAGAACATGACAAACGCTTCACGTTTTTTTTTAATTCTTTACACTTTTTCCAGTCATTTTTCTTTAACAAAAAAAAAAATAGAAATAATACGAGAAAAAAGAAAAAGAAAAAAAGAACATTTCTAAGTTCTACATGTTCTAATGAGTAATATTGTTTCAAATCAGGAAACAGGTTTGCGTTGCCTCATAGTATTATAAATAATATAACATTTTTGAAATACACATTTGATAGGAGCTTGAGTTAGGATGCAGATTTAGATTTATGTTCATTATCAAAATCAGTAATATTGGTAAAAATTGTAGCAACCTCATTTTCATATGGTGAAATGTAATTATTCTGACTGTTCAATTGTTTTTTTTTCTTTTTAATTTTTTGATCATGATAATCACAGTTAAAACCACAAATATAGCACCTCAATACCATGGTAAAAATGTAATACGTTTTCTATGCATTTCAGATCCAGTTTAGTTCAGATTCTATGCATTTCCCTCCAGTTTTTCGCAATTCCGCGATCGCTGAATCCAACGCAAAATCAGCAACATGTCGCATTTAAATATGATCCTGCATAATTTGTCATTTCACCACAAAATAATCGCAAAAACATCTCACAAAAAAACACAAACTTATAATTATTAACTGAAATATACTGAATATATTACTGAATCTGTAATGTATTATTTTCAAGATACAGATAAAATGTGAATGGCAACAGACGACAAAAGAAAATGTGCTGTTGCTAACTCAGCAGAAGAAATTTAAAATTTGTTTAAACTTCCGCGACTTGTTATGGACTTCTGTGGAATCAACCACAAGCAGTTAACAATGTCTGAGATAAGACGACCGCTGTACCTGAGTGAAATGAAGTAAGCAAAAGTGATAGACACAAACCGCATTCCTACTGGGCATTGCCGCAACCACATCCCAACATTGATCTGATCCTAAAAATCCCCACATTCTTAATTCATGTCTATTGTTTTATATGGCTCGGTGGTATGATGATAAGTGTCAAATCAAAAGAGATTTCCTTTAGAGACCTGCGCAATCATTTACAGCCCATCACCGCATAACTAGGATAAAAGATTAGGCTAGCTTACTCCTCATTGAAAATGTTTTTTTAAAAAAAGTCAAAACAGGTTTATTAAACAATTAATTATTGACCTATAATTCAAATTGTTAACACTGCAGTCATCAATGAAAAAGTTTATTTCAAGCACCAACTTTTTAAAAAAGAGAGAGAGAGAAAAAAAAAACCTGTTCAACAGGAAATGCGTTCTTTATTTTTTTAAATGTATTATTATTTATTTTTTCCACTATGTTTGGACCAAATGAGAACTATTAAAGGAGTAAATTAAAACATTTAGTTATATACTGTAATTAGCATATGAAGCAGATTCATCTCTAGTCGTCTCTGGTGGAATATGCGCCGTTAATGCAGCGTCAGATGCCGAAAGCGCCGTCAGTTTTTACTTTCACTTTCTAGTGAATTGACTGAGATTAAGAGTTTCACTGGCATAACCCTGGCACAAAGTTTGCACTTTGCTTGTGTGATATAAGGCTCACCTTTCTGGTTTAAAACAAATATTTACAATATTGTGACATGACCAGCCAGCGCCCCTTGAGTTCGTGGTCGGGGGCCGCATTCAGTCCGTTAAGACTGATTTATACTTCCATATAGTTAGCCTAGTTCCCGCTCACTTTTGCCCAGGCCCGCCCAAAAATAAAATTCTGGCTACACCACTACTGGAGCCGCGCATTACTGTAAGCCTACTGAAGTTTCTTAAGTTTCTTGTAGTTGTTTAATTCATTAAACAACAGTAGCAGCAGCAGCAGCAAAAATAATAGGTTTTATCTACTTTTATATTGTAGTTATTTGTCCTGTTGTCATTTTTTTTTCTTAGTAAAATAAAAATACATTTTGTTTGTTGTGCTATTATAATTATCATAATGTGCTATCATAATTATTAAAAAAAAAATAAAAAAATGCTTTGCATTTTTTTTGAAATTACCACCACAAAATCAGACATTTGAATCGCAAAATTCAGAAAAAAAAAAAATAATAATAATAATAATTCACGAAATCCTGGAGGGACTGGTATTTGTATGAATAATAGTAGTCTAATACATTTAGTGTAAATGCATAAACGCTATAGCTTAATCACAAAAACATACTGTAATTATGTTCCATTACTCCTCCTTCAATACATTTAATACATGTCTGCATTAATAATATAATAAAATTTGACCTGAACACCCACATTTCTGACACAATACCACGGTGCAGTTAGTGTTACTACAGTAAATCCATGGTAAAATGATGGCGATTTGTAGATTTAAAAAGCCTTCTGGCTGTATTGTGCACAGTGTGTGTCATTTGGCTATAAATCGAGCTATTTGTGTTCACGTGACCGAGACTCATCAGCGAGTGAACGAATCTGCTCTAGTAAACCGCACCGGCGTTTTGAACTTAAAGACGAGTGGATGAACAATCTGAACGGTGCACTTCAAATGACTAGCGCTCTTTCGTTACGCCTTTGCCGCATAAACATTATATCGAACATTTATCGTGATAATTATCATTATCGATTTATCACCCGGCTCTAATGCATTACAATATTTCATTACTCCCTAAAAAAGTAACTAATAGTGTGAATTACTTTTTATGGAAATTAATGTGTTACATTACTTTTGCGCCACTTTTTCTCATCTGGGATGGGCTTGCTTGTTTCTTTTTAACATAAATGGTTCTGTTTTTGGCAAATGTAAAAGCCCTTTCAAAAAGGGGTAAAAAGAATACGCCTCAGGCTGAAGGAAATGTAAATTAACGTCTGTACAGTAGAGGGCGCAGCTCAAACAAAACCACAAATGCACAAAGGATATTTGTGTTGCTTAGTATATTTAATTATTGCAGTCATAAGTTTGCATATCACTTTTTATTCTTTTCGCAGAACTGAATCTGTTTTTGTGCAAGTGAGATGAGTAAATGCATATTCACATTCATTTTAGAACTACAGTAACATCATGTTCACGCAACTTACTCCGGATTTCTCAAACATGGCAACATGAGAGCTGTCAGTCAGTAAATGTGAGAACAAAATAACTGGAATTACTTATTTGAAAAATAACTCAGATATTTTCACGTAAATTAAAAAGTAATGCGTTACTTGGAAAAAGTAATCTGATTACTTAGTTACTTGTAATACATTATCCCCAACACTGACTCTTAGAATATTTTGTTGTATGAATATCAGATCCAGGGTTGCCAGGTTTTCACAACAAAACCCACCCAATTGCCACTCGTGCCAATTAAAAATGTTTTTTGGGCTGGGTTCCCATGGATTCCAGGGGCTAAATATATAACATTATTGAGGTCGCTTCAACCCACGGACATGAAAAACAACCCCAGTGTTTAAGCGGCCCAGTTCCGCAGTAAAATCGCAGACTTGGCAACACTGATCTGAAAATACAATGTATCAAACGAAAGCAGAACAAACTATTTTATTCTAGCTTTAAGTTTCATAAAAAAGCAAAACGCTTTTTTTTTTTTTTTTTTTTTCTCGGTAACGTTCGGCAGTTTTGACTTATGTGCTGTTGAACGTTTGATGATCACATTAGGCTATGTGTGTAAGCAATGTAAGCAATTTTTACGCATCTTTTAGATGATGCATAATAGCGTCCCCTACTGTAGTGGAAATATGGATTGCCAGAAAATTCTGGCGGGGAAAGAGTTAACAGGCTTGAGAGAAAGAAATGATGCATTGCATGAACGCATTTCCTATTTGGCAGCCTCAAACCACTACTCTGTTTTGAATTAGTGACATGTCATCATAAAAGGGGCTTTTTTGCCAATAATTCTGAGATGAAACTCATGCTTTGATATGCAGAGCCACATCCCCATTCATCTCTGAAGAATGTGAGGTCATTACCTGTAGTATCAGGGGTTGTAATGGACAGGTATGGAAATCCCCAGCAAAGCATAATGGACCGCTTCCGCATTCCTCGCTGACAGGATAATTTCCCTTGAGGAATTTTTTAGGCTACGATTAAACAGTAAAAATGCACAAATCACAATGAACATTAAGCTGCATCATTCTGTTAATGTTTAAGTAATCTGAGGATATAGAACTTAAAAACAAGGTAATAAATACACAGATAATGGCTTGGTACTTTCACAAACGCACACTGTAAAAAAAAAAAAAAAACTCTTACACAACTTTAAATAAATGCACTACTTTGCATGTCTTTTTTAGAGACGAATTTCCATAATTGTTTTAAGTAAATGTTCTCATGTTACCGTCTCTTACAATCTGCCATCATTACATCAATTAACTATTTAGATTTATTTTTAACATGTTTTATACATGTTGTGTTATAATATACTAAGTCTTTAAATGCCTTTTGTTTGTTTATTTGCATTTAAAAAAAAAACAAACAAAAAAAAAAACAGCCAAAGTGTGTGTACATCCAGTAGGCAAAAAAGCTCAGTGTGGGTGCTTTTAGTTCAATAATTTGAACTAAACATATTTGCATAAAATATTTTGGGAAAAAAGTAAATGTTTAGTTCATTTTTCAGCATTATTTACTTGTGCAGATGCACTCTAAAAACTTAAATTATGATGTACACACTTTTACATTTACAAATGTTGAGTAAATAAAAGCAGATCTGAAAAACTGCAATCGGTACCATAACAAAAAAAAACTGAGTGCAGTCAAATATTTTTGAGTAATGAGAACTGATCACTATAATTTCTCCATTATTGAATATTAAGGGTATATAATTGGTTAGTCAAGTACTAATTTCTTATTAGAATTATCAATGTTGGAAACAGTTGTGCTGACAAATATTTTTTTGGAACCTGTTTGTTTGTTTATTTATTTATTTATTTATTTCATTTGTATTTTTTTTTTATTTTAATTTTTTATTTTTTTTTGTGATTCTTTGATGAATAACAACTTAAAAAGAACAGCATTTATTCAAAATATAAATCTTTTCTAACAATGTAAATCTATGCTATCACTTTTTTTATTAAATTAACACATCCTTGGTGAATAAACATATTAATTTCTTTGAAAAAAAAAGAAAGAATAAAAATGTACTCACCCCAAACTTTTGAACAGTAGTGTATATTGTTAGAAAAGATTTCTATTTTAAATAAAAGCTGTTTTTTTTTTTTTTTTTTTATTCATCAAAGAATTCTGAAAAAAGTATCACATTATGCAACACTGTTTCCAGCACTGATAATAAATCAGTATATTAGAATGATTTCTGAAGGATCATGTGACACCGAATACTAGAGTAATGATGATAAAAAATTCAGGTTTGATCACAGAAATAAATTAAATTTTTAATGTATGTTAAAATAGAAGCACATTTATTTATTTATTTTTTTACATCATCACATCATGATCAAATAAATGCAGCCTTGATGAGCATTAGAAACTTGTTTAAAAAACATTAAAAATCTTACTGATCCCAAACTTATGAGCAGTGTATATCTACAAAAGCAATAGCAATATAGGTGCAAAAAAATGATTTGTCAATGTCTTGTTTGTCTTTTTTTTTTTTTTTTTTTTTTCCCCCTTCTATTGAATGTCAATTAAGTCTCATCCGCCCACATGGAGGGAAGCAGGAATTATTTCTTCATAAAGGCAGAGAAAGTCAACAAGAGCAGATCCTCTCAGTGTCTGGATGATAAAAGCAGATGAAAATGAGTGTGTTTATATTCCACTCAGAGACAAAGATAGAAAGATTATGAGTTATGACTATGTCTGAACCATATGCAAAGTATGCTGACAGAGGGTCACAGCGGTGGAGATACATTGCATAATAATGTACAGTATCATGTGGCATTATGAACTTACACTAAACATAGGGGGAAATCAGTGCACATTAAACATCTGAAAAACACCCTTTAAAATTGTGAGTTCAAAAGTCTGAGAGCATTAATGAAAGTGTTACTAAATTAACATTTTTAATTGCAAGGTATTTTATCGGCATAATAAATTAAGAAAAGGATAAACTAATGATAATAATAATAATAATAATAAAAATGAAAGATTTTTGGAATGTCTTAGCTTTTTTTTTTTTTTTTTTTTTTTTTTGTGCAGACTTAGAAACCGTGCTTAATTTTAAAATGCCAAATTATTCAATATCCTAAAACTTTATTTCTAGATTTATTTAAAAAAAAAAAAGAGAGAGAGAAAAATTTTCTATATTTGCCTTTAAACCCTTGTTGTAAATTGTAACATATAAATTATATGTAATACTGAAAAGGCAAAAAAGTACATCAAAATATATAGGCACAAACCGCATTCCTGCAGGGCATTGCCGCAACCACATCCCAACATTGATCTGATCCTAAAAATCCCCACATTCTTAATTCATGTCTAAAGACTTTCAAACATCCAGTGGAGGAGGTGAACATGAGGGCAGAGGAGGGTGAAACACATCTAATGGGAGAAACAGTGGCAGTTATTATCTTAGACAGCTATCTTTGCTCTGGAGGTAATGATTCTTTTCCCATTCACACTTTACTGCATCATACAAAACACACACACACACACACACAAACCTCCGCTTCCTCTCGCAGTTTCTCTCTCTCTATGTGTGTCCATTCATGTCCGCTGTAAATCTTTAGCTTTAGTGTGTTTGGAGGCAGGGGGTTTGATGGTTTGAAGCAGAAGGTAATGACTTTAACCGCCTGAAGCTATCCGCCGAGGGGAGATTTTTTTTGGTTTGAGGCAACAGTTAGCAACTCATTCAGCAGGTGTGACTGGCGGCCCGGGCTTGTGTTAATTAGGTCATTCTGGTAATTAGAATGCACATTGAGAGGATAATAACTTTATCACTTTGAGTTATGCTTCTCCTGAGAATTTCAAGAGGTGTAATGACTATACACACACACACACACACACACACACACATTGAACAGTAAGAAAATGTGGCAATTCAAACATAAGCGCTCTCATGCTGATACATTTTTATGTATAATAACTAGGTCTGTCAGTTTAATGCGTTAACCTAATTAATTAGTCGCCCCCAGACCTGTACGTCATGTTACATTTCATACAGTTGACTATTGACAAATATGATGCAGGGCAACAACTCCACAAATGCAAGTATGCCATAAAATTCAAGATATCTGGGCAAAAATGCTCCTGTTGTTGTCTCATATGTGACCCTTGACCACAAAACCAGTCATTTTTTTTAAATTGTAAGATACTATATTTGAAAATCTGGAATCTGATGGTGCCAAAAAATCTAAATATTCAAAAAATCACCTTTAAAGTTGTCCGAATGAAGTTCTTAGCAATGCATATTACTAATCAAAAGTTAAGTTTTGATATATTTACAATAGGAAATGTACAAAATATCTTCATGGAACATGATCTTTATCTAATATCCTAATGATTTTTGGCATAAAAGAAAAATCTATAAATTTGACCCATCCAATGTATTTTTGGCTATTGCTACAAATATACCCGTGCAACAAAAGACTAGTTTTGTGCTCCAGGGTCACATTTTATACAACAGTTCAGTAAATAAGTTAATTCAGTAATTATATTTTAAACACAATATTGTCTGTTTTTTCCTTAGTTTTGCAAACAAAAGTTTTACCTAAAGCCACAGCAGAATTGTTGTGCGTCTCCGCGCAACATAGTGTAGTTTAGTTTCTAAATGAATCTGCGTTTTAAACTAATCGAATGAATGAATGATTCATAAAGACATTTACCGCCACCTGTTGGCAGTTTTAGTTTCTTATTTAGAATATTATTGTATTATTTCATTAAAAAAAAAAAATAATAATAATAAATAAATAACTGTATATCCTTTTTGGGGATAATTCACCCAAGAAACATTAATTATGTCATCATTTACTCAAACCTGAATGACTTTTGTGGAACATAAAAAAATGTTGAACACGGTTGGTAACAAAGCTGTTTTGGTTACCCGTGACTTTTATTGCATAAATGAGAGGAAAAAAAAATAAAAATCACAGCCAAATGTAATTTGCAATTAATTCGATTAGATTGATCGAAACATCATGTAATTAGATTAAACATTTTAAGTGACTGACAACCCTAATAACTAAATGCAAGAAGACTGTAAGAGGTTTCTTCTGTGAGGTGTCTAATTCTGCAAAATTTGTGTTTGTACAAAGTCTTACAAGGCAAATTCTACACAAAAATTGAAATTCAGTAATTATATTTACTCAGACAGTATATGTGGCATTTAAAATAAGTCATTTTTTTGACATTTGTTATACAGCCCAATTCCTTATAGTTCATAAAAATAACTGTAGAGAAAAATCATCATAAATGACTTTAAAAAGTCTGTTATGCTCAACCAATTTGACCAAAAATAGTTAAAAACTGTAATATTGTAAAATATTATTACAATATAAAAAAGCTGTTTTCTATGTTCAAAGCTAATTGATTGCTGTGATTAAAGCTGCGGTTCAGCATCATTACTCCAGTCTTCAGTGTCGCATGATCCTTCAGAAATCATTCTAATATGCTGATTTGTTGCTCAAAAAACATTTATGATTATTATCAGTGTTAAAAACAGTTGTGCTGCTAAATATTTTTGTGAAAACTAATATATTTTATTTTTCAGTTTTTTTGAATAGAAAGTTGAAAAGAACAGCAGTAATTAATCTTTCGTAACATAAATTTGAAAAAAAAAAAGAAAGAAAGAAAGCAAAATCCCCAAACTTTTGAATATATATATATATATATATACAACTTGTGTATATATACACACACACCACAAGAGTTATATGAAATACAGTGAATTCAGCAACAACTTCACAGTTGTTTGTTCAGGGTCTCAACCAATTAAGAAAAACACTAGAGTAATTGAATTCATCCATCTTGCTCTCAACTTGATCCTGAAGTCATGAATTACCGTGCATTTCTGAAATGACACAAGGCGCATGCACTTGCTGTGTGGCGAGCTCATATAAACGCTTTGCGCCTAAAAAAGCTCCTAAATGATGTTTTGACGAAGGTTTGTAATCACACAGGCAACCAATTCACCTTGAGCTGAATCTCCTCCCTATAATGAAGCATCCTGCGCAATTTCCTTCCATTACTGATATGGGAGGAGCCGGGAAGGCTTGACGACTCAAAACAGCGCTAATAATAACTGCAGAGCGTATTATCGGATAACGTTTGGCCGTATTCTTGAGGTTTCGCATCCAGTGCCCTGCTGCAGTGAAGCGTTAGGTAAGGTCCAGTCAGCAGTCTGCGGGTCCAGACGGTGTGTGCAAACGCATGTGCCGCAGGATCAGCGCACCGAACCAACCTCAGGAACGCCGGGTGTTGGCCAGAAAGCAAAACACCGCTCACCTCAACTCAGCAGAAGAAAAACAATGAAAACACTGAGACTGCTCCCCTTAAGATTGTTGTTGGCCAGTAAAGTCCTGTTTTAGGAAACACAAGCCCACGTTTATAACGCATCCACTGAAATGCACAGATTTTTCTTCCATGTAGTGGACCGGCGTCCATTTACTATTCAGTACATGCTGTATTTTAGCCAAATCTGTCGTAATGAATCTATTTCGAACGTGCAAGTGGATATAATTGCTTCTCGTACACGGCTTGTCGTTTGCTGTTCTGCTTGGTAAGAAGCAAACAGCGCACGGTTGTTTGAACTATGGCAACCATAAAAACAAGATTCTGATCTCGAGGAGGAAAACCACAAAACACTACTGTTTCTTAAATGGCTGATTATATAGCAAATATACAAGGATAAACTCATCTAGCGTTAGTAGTACCCTTCTATATGTTCCACACTCCATAAAACGCTTCACATCTGCAGCTGATCTGAGGCCAGCGAGGGAAGCGTCTCCTCAGCGCGTTAGGCTGGCACTGCCCGTCCGCTCCGGGCCAACACAAGCAGAAGAGGCCAGAGCAAGGCTAGACATCGCCTCCTCATTATTAAAAACGATTCTGAGAAAGTACACTTTAGCATACTTTTAAAAAGAGTACTTATTACATGAATAAAATGAAACACTTAAGTGTGAACGGAATGCAAGCTTTTCAGGCACTTAATTGCATGTTATTTGCAAATAAAATGTGGTTTAAAAAAAAACACTTTATTCAAAGCTTTTATATGTAATGCACTATAAAAGTAGTTTTAATGCATTGATTATGCCTTGTAATGCACCTTATAATGCATTGTATGATATCATGGATAACCACGGTTATAATACATTAGATTACTCCTTGTTTCACCTTTAGAAAGTAAAATGCATTAAAACACATGACAAACAAACCTTAAAACATTATTATGCATTTTAACTTTGCTTACAGTTATTTATTAAAAAGATATAATGCATTAATATGTGCATTTTGAATATAATGCATTGAATAACCTCTTTGATGCATTATACGTAAGGGTTTAAGTGTTACTGAACATGTAGACCTATTATAGTTTAAATTATATTAATTAGTTGAACATAAGAGTTATTTCTGACACACTTAAGACTAAAGTACATTGTATAAAAAAAGGAGTTATTAGTTGTGTAATACATTGACAATAAAAAGTGTGTTAAGAGACATTGTCATAAAAGTGTACTCTATTTAAAGTGATAGGTCACCCAAAAATGGCAATTCTGTTATTATTTAAACACAAAATTATGAACGCAATTAACACATCAAATATTGGCAAACAGTTGACAGTAGACTTCCATAGTACTTTTTTTTTTTTTTACCAACATTTTTCAAAATATATTGTTTTGTGTTTGGCAAAAGAAAAACTCGAACATGTTTAGAACAACTTCAGGGTGAGTAAATAATGAACAAATTTAATATTTCATTTTAATATGTCTTTTTATTTCAATGATGCATTATCTGCAGGGAAAGTTGTATTATTTTTTTTAATACTTGTATGATTTGAAGTACACAACAAGTGCACATTCAATACCGTTAAGTGCACTTCTTTTTGACAAGGGAGGCTCCACTGAGTTTCTGTCTGCACAAACACGGAGCGTCGGAGAGGGTGGAACCGAAACGAGCGAGTGCGGGATGAGGTTTCAGTACACGTCAAGGAGTGTCGGCACTGTTTGGCTGGCAAATTATTGCTGGCCGACGGTCTATTATTTTACAACCAGAGATCGTTGTCGAGAGAAAGGTAGAGGAGAAGGAGAGGGAGAGAAAAGAGAGAAGGGCAGAAAAAAAAACCGAAGCCCCTGGCCAACTGCCGGAGGGGAAAGGGGTTACTGAATACTGTAATAATCTTTAAAAATATTACAAGAGTGGCCACAGCACTTGCTAAGAATAGGCCACAGAGAGAGAGAGAGACTGAGAGAGAGAGTAAAGGTAAGACCATTGGGCAGATTTGGACTCACAATAAATAACAAATGTGGTGGGCTCAGTAAAATCAACACCTCCACTCCAGGACAGGAACATTTATATTTAACCACAGCTGAAGATGTTTTCGATGGTTAAAATATCTGTCTATAGTATAATATAGAATGTTGATATTCCTAGACTGCAACTAGGGATGGATCATAATGGTACACAAGTTGTGTAAGAACTGAAACACGAGTTATGACGCTCGAAAGTAGAAGCAAGTAGGGAGGAAAAACACTGAATTGTGAGATATAAATTTAGAAAAAAGTTGGAATTGTGAGATATGGAGTCAGAATCCAGAGGGAAAAAGTTGGAATTGTGGGATATGAACAGAGAGGAAGTTGGAATTCTGAGATAGGAATTTAAAATTCTAAAAAATTTAAATTATAGAATTATGAAAATCGGAATTGCGAGACAGGCACTCAGAACTCCAAGGGAAAAGTCATAATTGCAAAGCATGAAATCAGAATTTCGAGGAAAAAGTCATAATTGCGAGATAGGAATTTAGAAAACGGAGGAAAAAAGTCAGAATTGTGAGATATAACCTTGGAATTATGAGGAAAAAAGTCGGAATTTCAGGATATGAAATTAGAATTCTGACAAAAACTCTGAATTGTGAGATATGACCTCAGAACTAAGAGGGAAAAAGTCAGAATTGTGGGATATTAACACAGAATTCAAAGGAAGTTGGAATCCTGAGATAGGAATTTAGAATTCCAAGGTATGAAAATCAGAACTGTGAGACAGGAACTCAGACTTAAGGAAAAAGTCGGAATTGCATGGTATGAAAACAGAATTTCAAGGAAAAAGATGAAATTGTGAGATAGGAATTTAGATTTCTGAGAAAAAAAATCAGAATTGCGAGAGATAACCTTGGAATTCTGAGGAAAAATGTCGGAATTTCAGGATATGAAATTAGAATTCTGACAAAAACTCTGAATTGTGAGATATGACCTCAGAATTGAGAGGGGAAAAGTCAGAATTGTGGGATATGAACACAGAATTCAAAGGAAGCTGGAATCCTGAGATAGGAATTTAGAATTCTGAGGTATAAAAATCATAATTGTTAGATAGGAACTCAGAATTAAGGAAAAAGTCGAAATTGCATGATATGAAATCAGAATTTCAAGGAAGAAGATGGAATTGTAAGATAGGAATTTAGAATTCTGAGAAAAAAGTCAGAATTGCAAGATATAACCTTGGAATTCTGAGGAAAAAAGTCGGAATTTTGAGATATGAAATTAGAATTCTCACAGAACGTCGGAATTGTGAGATGAACTCAGAATTCAGAGGAAAAAAGTCAGAATTGTAGGATATGAACACAATTCAATGTAAGTTGGAATACTGAGATAGGAATTTAGAATTCCGAGAAAAAAGAATTGCAAGAAATAACCTCAGAATTCTGAGAAAAAGTTGAATTCTGAACACAGAATTTGAAGACAGTTGGAATTCTGAGATAGGAATTTAGAATTCCAAGATATAAAAATTAAAATTGCAAGACAAGAACTCAGAATTCCAAGGGAAAAGTTGGAATTGCAAGATATGAAATCAGAATTTCGAGGAAAAAGTCAGAATTGTGAGATAGGAATTCAGAATTCTGAGAAAAAAAAAGTTGGATTTGTGACATATGACCTCAGAATTCTGAGGAAAAAAGTTGGAATTGTGGAATTGTTCAAGGATAAAGTCAGAATTGTGAGATAGGAATTGCAAGATATGAACTCAGAATTCCAAGGAAAAAGTTGCAATTGCAAGATATGACCTCAGAATTCTAAAGAAAAAAAGTTGGAATTGTGGGATATGAATTCAGAATTCTGATTTAAAAGTCAGAATTCTTGCAAATCCAGAGTTTAAATCTCACAAGGTTCATATCTTGATATTCGTAATGATTCTGGTTCCTAATCCCCTTTAGACATTCTGCTGACTACATGTTAATTATCTGTCATTAGTAGACTGACTGCTTAATATCACTTTATTTTAAATAACACTTTATTTTAATGTCCCACAACAGACATTCTACTGACTAGAAGTAACTTTGCAGGTACATGTCAACTTATTCTACTAACCCTAACCTAAAAGTCTACTAATACTCTAATGAGAGTTAGTTGACATGTAGTTTTAAAGTTACTTATAGTCAACAGAATGTCTAAAGGGGACCAAACTACATTATTTTCTCATTTTAACATTTTACAGTTAATTGTAAGCAGTCAACATCATCCTGAACCATAGTTATTTATTTATATTCCCCACCCTAGTCACTTACAGGCAGCGCACAGCAGGGCAGCTCACTAGAGCCATTGAGTGTTATTTACCCAGAAGATCCAATCGCCCTCCACACCCTGATATGAGAAGTCTGGGAAAAAGACGTAGCGTCTCGGTAATGAGCTTTAGCCTGATTTGCGTCAAAATCCACCCGAGCCAGACGCAATCTCACGATTTACCTGCGCCCATAAAGTCAGGTGTAAATTCTCTCTGACTTTCATTTCCCCTTGACGGGGTTTGAGCGAGTCCAGAGGGATTTTGCCCGATCCAGACAACGTTCGGGATGGCGTCTGTGCCAGCTCGCCTCTTCTGAGTCTCGAAACCGGGAACCACAAATAAGTTTAAAATGTCAACTACCCGACAGGGAGAAACTGTTTTCCTAGCCTCATAAAATTATTTTGGATTTTAGTGTTTTTCTAGCACTCTTGCGCACGTTTAACACTCTCCCTCACTTCGTGAAAAAGAGGAGGGAAGTAGGAGGAGGTGTAAGTTATAATGGGCTGGCCTCACAACGAATTAAAACGCAACATTATATCGTTCGACCCTGTTCGTTTGGAGGCCGTAACAGGCATCTCTCTGGGTTCTCAATAGAGGTAATAAATTAAGAGTGATGGCTAATTTTAGGCGAAACCCAATCCCTCACCGTAAATTGCAGGCCAAGCGGGACCGTTTAATCAAACTCCGTCTGGCTTTGCCGCCAATATTGAAATCAAGGAGCGCGAGGTTTTTGTGAATGTGTGCTGTTTTGCAGTAGGGACAATGTAAAAATCACAGCTTCTTAAATGTGGTTTGTCAGGTTTACCCCCTCTAAAGACGGAGGCCAGCCATATGCAGGCGTCGACTAACGGCAGAACAGCAGAGTTGAGTTGCCGCAGCTGTACTGTGTTTATGTCTGTGCGCTGTAGTGTACAGTACTTTTGAGAACACTTGACTTTAAATCCAGTTCCAAATAGCTTCACTTTTCATTCTCAGATTTGACCTGTTACTGCTTTCAGAATGCTTTCGTTTTATTGTTGCTGAAGAAGAATCACGCTGTTTTGAGCTGCATGATGAGTGCAAAGCACAGTCATTGTGTAAACATATATTCAGACATACAGAAATGGATTTTAATATATATTTCTACAGTTAAGTTTCATGATTATTGTAAGCCCAAAAGTGGCCCAAAGTTGTAGCCTTTTGGTTAATTTAACCATTTGAAATATGTAGTTTAGCCAGAACCAAGGTGTTTTTGTGTACAGGTGGTTTGGATAATCCATTAAAATTGTAGAAAATCTATAAAAAAAAAAAAAAAAAAAAAAAATATATATATATATATATATATATATATATATATATATATATATATATATATATATATATATATATATATATATATGTGTGTGTGTGTGTATTAGGCCTATAAAATAAAATGAAATAAAATAAAATAAAATAAAATAAAATAAAATAAAAGTGCATTCTGATGTTTATTTCTTTATATACATTATGGTTCTCTGTGACAGTCCTCAAAATGTCCTCGAAAAATATAAAAATTATCTGTACACAAGTTTTTATGACGCCATATATTATCAGTTTAGTTTAGTTTAGAAATAAAGGACATTTTAAAACAAGTTGAAGTCAAAACCAAAGTGCTGTATAAAACAAATTTATTAAGAAAATTGTGATAGAAAATTATAATATACGTGCTTTTTTTTTTGTTTGTTTTTTTTTTTTGTCGTTGTGGTTTGAACTTTTAGACAATTTTAATAGGCAAAATCTTTTTACATTTGAAATTGTTTATTTATTTAGCATATTTAGCATATTTGCTTATGTAAGTTAAACTTTATGTTGTGATTTACACCAGAACTGAAGAGTTGGTTCATGGCTCAAAGTTTTTGAAATCCACATGGAGGGGGGGAAAAAAAAAAAAAAAACCTTCTGGAACCAAAGTTACTGAAAAAGTGTCCGGTCGCTATTGCATTGTATTCGTCAGCGTCTCATTAAAGTTACATTATGTAATTTTAATACTTCATGTCAGAATTAAAGAATGACCATATGTTTCCAGTCAAGTAGTTAATCCTTCAAAACGAGGAACATGTTATGAAATTTCGACAGGGATGTATCACATTAAGCGTGAGTTTTAAAAATGCCAGGTCAGCTTTTTGATACCCTCAACATTCATTTCACATTATTCCAAGGTCAGCAGAAAAAGTGGAAAAAAAGTAGCGTTTCAGAAAAAGGTGTCTTAAAGCTGCAGCCGCGTGCCAAAGAACACGTTTTGGCCGCAATCAGTGACACTCACAATAAACTTGGAGATATTTAATAATTATCCCCAGGAATGCTGGACATATCCAATCTGCTCCCGTAGCCTTGGAAAAGTTACACGACACGTCGAGCAGATGAGGGAATCGTTCCCTACAGATTAAAACGGCCTGCTGAATGGGATTTCATCTGACTCCCAAAGCAATTAACATATTGTCTTACTGGGCTGAAGGGAAACTGGCACGATTTCCTGCTGCGTCAGCTGCTCGGCGGTTTGTGAGCAATGACTCGGATTCGGCGCGATTCTGAGATTGTTCGCCCCTTCTTTAATGACGCTTACACAAATGTATATGTCCACACAATGTTTGCGTATTGTCTGAAAACATGCACCTGCTCATGGAAATGTTAAAAGGTGGTCTGTGTGGGCATTTTAACCAAGCCGAAGACGTGTTTTGATGTAATTCCATTCTGAATTAGCACAGATATATCATGACTTCTATAAAAAATCAAAATGTATATTTTTTACATTTTCTCTTGCCAAAACACACTATTAAATATGAATCATACTTCTAATATGTAAGGCTAATACTGCTTACACTGGGCATTGCTTGACTTTTCCTAATAAAGTGTACCGACCCAAAACAAGCTTATTTTGGCAAATGAAAAATAAAGAAATAAACAGTATTACAAAAAAAAGTCTGAATTAAAAAGAAACAAAAAACATCAGTCTGCGTAAATATTTGCACACGCAAATGGAACGTAATTAGATTCATTATTCCTATTTTTTTGCTTTCTTCCTCTCTCAAATGACTGTTAATTGCAGGCCCTTGCAACTCGAAGGTACAAATAAACAGCACCTGTGCCAGATTGTCATAAACACAAAATGCAGTCAACCACTTTAAATCACCTCCACCATATTACATCAGCGCCTGAGGCAAACCTCTCCATAAAGATCGACTTATATTGGGCTGGACCGGTGGACGCTCATGCCTGTGGTGAAATAACTCGCATCCAGTGGTGTCTGAAGCTTCATGTTTAATTTGAAATAGCCCGTCATTCGACCTGGCCTCAGTTACCACCGATCACTCACCGAAGAAAACTCGTCACTCCTCTTGTCCATGAGCCCGATGGCTTTCCTCAAGGCGAAGGCTGATTGGAAAATGTGAGGAGCAAAGAACTGGATTTGTCTTCCAGTCATCATTGCACAAAATGTCACCTAATAATGTATATTTACAGTGCCGTGCTGTCTTTGCTTTGATGAGCTCAATGCTGCCATGGATGGATATCCAGTGTTCATGCTGTGATTTCGTACGTCAATGCACTGAATGCTGTTTTCTTTTCTTTTTTTTGTGCTGTTGCTTTCAGCCTTCCTACATTTAGTAAACTTTGAGATGTTTGTACTATTACTTTCCCCATCAATCAGAAAATAACACTGGACCTGAGCCATATCTAGTAGATCGGAACATCATTTAAACCTCTGGATGGGTTTTGCTGACTCAGACTAGTACAAAACCACCTACACGGGACTTTCTGAGCAGGTACTAAGAAATCAGAATTACTTGAAAATGCATAAAAGCCCACCGGATCCAACCAAATGCTGTCCCAACATTAAAAAATGTTTAAATCAATCAATACTGATGAAATGTTAAGGTTTTGTGGTAACACTTTACAATAAGGTTCATTAGTTAACTACATTGATTAACATGAGCTAAGAATGAACAATACTTCTGCAGCATTTATTAATCTTAGTTAATGTTAAGTTCAGCGTTTACTAATGCATTATTAAAATCACAAGTTGTACTTGTTAACATTAGTTAATGCACTGTGAACTAACATGAACTAACAATAAACAACTGTATTTTCATTAACTAACATCAGCGAAGATTAATAAATCCTATAACAAATGTATTATTCATTGTTTGTTCATGGCAGTTAATACATTAACTAACGTTTACTAATGGAACCTTATTGTAAAGTCTTACCGGTTTTGAGTTTCCCAGCATGCACTGCAGCATGAAAAAATGCAGTTACTGTTATTGAATTAGTTGTTGTGTTGTGATGTTAAAAGCTCAACTTAACACTCTAAAACTATATCCCAGATATCTTCGCTTTGTAAAATAATTGTGCCTTTACACTGTAAAATAAATAAATAAATAAATGTTTTAACTTAAAAAAGTGTTTGTGCTGCCTTCAAATTTTAAGTTTACTCAACTCAAATATCCACGTTTTCACATAGTACAACTTACAATTTTAAGTTTAGTCAACATTAAATTTTAAGGCGACACAAACACTTTAAGTTGAAACAGCTTTTTTTTTTTTTTTTTTTTTTTTTTTTTTTTACAGTTTAGATAGTTCAATTCACACATCATCATCATCATCAAGACTTTAAACCCTCATGCACCTTTTCATAATAATTATGCATTAATCGAAAAAGGTGTAAGCTGAAGTATAAAACAAAACAGTTACTTAAAGAAATGAAAACTTGCTGACAGTTTTGCTCACCCTCAGGTCATCCAAGATGTAGATGAGTTTGTTTCTTCATCAGATTTGGAGAAACGTGTCATTCTGTCACTTGCTCACCAATGGATCCTCTGCAGTGAATGGGTGCCGTCAGAAGGAAAGTCCAAACAGCTGATAAAAACATCATAATAATTTACAAATAATTCTCACCACTCCAGTCCATCAGTTAACATCTTCACTGTCAGAAAAAAAGGTACAGTTCTGTTGCTGGGGCGGTACCCTAAGTTACAAATTGAAAAGGTACAAATATGTACTTTTAAAGTACCAATATGTACCTTTAAGGTATTAATATGTACTGTTTGGGAGTAGGTAAGGTACAAAGATGTACCTTTTCACTTTTGTACCTTAGGGTACCGCCCCAGCGGCAGAACTGTACCTTTTTTTTTTTTTTTTTTTTTTTTTGAGAGTGTTGAGAAGACAAAATAAACAAATCCATCAAGACATTTTTTACTAAAATTAAAGTCTGTAGTCCATAACAACACTTCCTCCAGTGAAAAAGTCCATCTCCTGTTGTCTCTCACATCAAAATCCAGCCACATATTTGTTTAGAGCTGTTTTGGACTGTTTTGGCTTGTAAACTGTGGTTAATCTGTGCAATTTCTCTCCTGATTCAGAAAAGAGTTGTTTTTCTGCATTTCCTGATGAATTTCTTCTTCTTTCTCTGAATAAGGCATTTTGCATTTAGAAATTCAAATTGTCTAAACAAAGTTGTGTTATTTAGTTATTTATCGAAATGCATCCAGTTACATTTTTACATTTTCTCAACAAATCCTTTTTGTAATGTAGCAGCCACTCAGAAAACCTCAGCAACATCATAATGTGCTAAAAATGACCCCATCCACAGGACTCTACCATTGTGGCAGCAAGTTCTGTGTGCAAACACCACATTTTCTCTCTGAAGTCATGATCCATTGATGAATGTGTGTTGAATGCAGCACCTGTATGATGTGTATCCTGTCTGACAGTCTCTGGAACAGGGATCTTCCAAATGACATCACTGAGCTACGACAGACAATCCGTGTCTGTGCTTATTTGTCTACACACATATGCTTTACTTTCACTTTATACACCAAGGGCTCAACCCAAGAGAACCATCTTTCGCAATTTGTGCTCGGTCGTAATAAAACACTTATGTCTGTCAGGTGGCACAAACCGACCGCAGGAGGAGTGAGTTCTTGTGTAACTGGTAGAATTCTTCTTCAGCAAAAACAGACAAAAGGAAAACTTGTGAAATCAGATGTGTGGAATAAACAGAGGATGTTTAAATGTTTTTTTGTTTTATGACGGAAAAAAGGGCTGCTTTTCATCTCAGTACAGCTGAAGGATGTGGTATGTGACTCACCGGGCCTCACAGGACGACAGAACACCAAAACAATCCACTCATCCATCCGCCCATCTTTCCTATTCACACACTTTTTCCGAACTATATGATCTGTGCTGATCAACACCTCAATCTATTATTTTGCAGTCCATCCAGTTCATCCTTGCATGTCTATATATCATACTTCAGCCCAGCTACGTCATAAAAATGCTGTACCTGTGTAAAAATTCTTTTGGTGACTAAAGATGTATATATATATATTTTTGTTTTTTTTAAATGAACCTTACCAAATTAATATATATATATATATATTAATTTGGTAAGGTTCATTTAAAAAAAAACAAAAAAAAAAACAAATAAGATAAAAATTAACATTTAATGAAAAATATAAATATATCAAAAAATAATATAAAAATAAAATCATAAGGAAAATAAATAGTAAGGAAATATTAAACTGTCCATTTAAATTCATTAAAAAAAAAAAATCAGCAGAAGCAACAAACCTTAAAGGTATAATGAGGAGTCAGAATGTACATATAAATTTAAGGTATGCAAATTTAATTTAATTTAATTTTATTTTATTTAATTGTATTTAATAATATTATTTACTTTATAATTTGATGGAATAACAATAATAATAACAACAGAAGTACAATTATTAATGTATGAATGTCTATTTAATTTAGGGCTATCAAAAGATTAATCACGATTAATCGCATAATAAAAGTAAGAATAGATTAATTGCATTAAAACTTTTATTTTGCGATTAACCGACTTTTATTATGCGATTAATCGTGATTAATCTTTTGAGTTTGCCTAATATATGTGTTTACTGTGTGCAATTATTATGTATATATAAATACAAACACATTCATGTATATATTTAGGAAATATTTACATGTATTTATTATATTTTTTATATAATTTATATTGTATACAAATAAATATAATAAATATATTTTGTACATAACATATTCCTCTTAAATATATACATTAATTTGTGTTTATTTATATATGCATAATAATTACACACAGTGCACACACACCTATGTTAGGTAAACTCTTATCTTGTATGCAGTAAATTGTTTGACAGCCCAAACTTTTTTTTTTTTTTTTTTTTTTTTTTTTTTTGTAGAAACAACAATCTTAGAGGAGTCATATAATGAGAAATTAAATAAATAATACATATTAAACATATAATTTTAACCCAATAAAATAGTTTAGTATAGTATAGTCTAATTTACTTCAAAATAATTTTTTTATTAACATTTTTTATTTAATTTAAACAAATAGCATTTGATGGATGAAAAAAGAAAGAAAGAAAGAAACAACAAACAATATTTGAGGAAGTCATATCATGAGAAATTATATTAAATGCATAATTTTAAGACAGTGAAAAGTTTACTTTATTTTCTATTTATTTATTTATTTATTATGTAATTAATTTAAACTAAAAATGTTACACATGGTAAATTACCATAGACCACACATATGGTCTATGGTACCCTCAAGCTGGACTCTCTAGAGCTTAAATTGCCAGAAACATCGGATTGATAAACCCATAACAAGACAGTAAAGTGCTCCTAAATTTAGACAGCCACATCTTTTAATAGACACCACACAAATGGTTGTGTCTGTGGCGCGTTTGCTCGTACCTGCCAAAGCCTGAATCAGACAAAATCCTCATTTCTGAGTGGGTTCAGAAATACTCCGTCCAAAATAACACTGGGGTTGCACGCTTCTGAAATTGACACCGAATTGCCAAGAAGCATGAAACAGACAAAATTCTTGACCTCGCTATGTGCTCTGTTTGCCACAACATCTAAATCCGATTCAATTACAGTCTTGCTTCCAGAACAGCTTAAATCCAGTAGCCAAAATACGAAGCATATCTGACTTATTAAATGGCTTCTTAATTTGCAAAATTGCAAAAGCACTTTTAACTCTATAAAAATGTGCGTGTGAATGTAAGTGGAACTGAACTATATACAAATAAATAAAATAAATAAAATAATGATAATAGCAAAAATGCTTCTCAGCTTATTGATAAAAAAAACCAAAATGTATAAATATATATATACAATATAAAGAGTATATAATCTGTCTTAGTCAATGGCCTTTTAATTTTAAACATTTAAGAGCAGCAAAACAAAGTAATTGCAAATGCACATTTTTAACTGTGTAAGTGTGTGAGTGAATGTAAGTGTTTCAGAACTAAGTGAGTCTTCTGTATATTTTTCCACAGGATCAATGTCAGGTAAGTGGGAGACAGAGAGAGCGCGAGAGTGTTCTGATGAAGTTGGTCAGGGGAACCTCTCCCTCTCTAATGATAGTGTAAATAAACCCAGGTGAAAGGCGGCTTGGTGCTCATGCGGGAAGAGTGTGTCATGTCACAGCTTCCAAAGACTAGTGGGAATGAAATAAGAAAAAAAAAAACCCATTTGTCTGATACTCAACAGATTCTTGAGCTTTCGTCCTGGAAGAGCAAGGAGACGGCGAGACAGACAGATGGAGATGCCAAATAAAGAGTAGAACATTGAAGTGGAGCTACATATACATGTTTGATATAAATATGTGATTCTAAATAGAACCAGAAAATCTGAGCATATCACACCAGTCCTCAGATCCTTACACTGGCTTCCATTCATATTTAGAATTGATTTTAAAGTACTTTTACTTGTTTATAAATCACTCAGTGGCCTAGGACCTAAATACATTGCAGATATGCTCACTGAATATAAACCTAACAGACCACTCAGATCATTAGGATCGAGTCAGTTTTTAAATCATTTTAAAAGTTTTGCTTTATTGTCGTGATTATTAATTTTATGATTATTTTACTTCCTTTTATGTAAAGCACTTTGAATTACCATTGCGTATGAAATGTGCTATATAAATAAACTTGCCTTACCTTGATATGCTATATTATTCCAAAACACCAGGACAGCTCTTGGTAATTGTAAAATGTGGATATTTCTATCAATCGCTGTGCTGTTTCTAGTGGTGTAGCACCTGCAGCTTTGCATACTGATCTGATGGATCCATATAATTCAGTATAACAGAATAATTTGAGCGACAGATGGTTAAAAAATTGTCATGAATGGCAATAAAACTTTGCTGTGTCGATGTATCATTAGACTCCAAAATACATTAAAAATGAGTGCATGGTGGCAAAAAAGTAAAAATATTAAATACCTAAATATTAAAAAATATTTTTTTGATTGTTTAAATAATTTTGATTGTTTGTTTTTTTTTCATTTTATTTTAATTTATTTACTTATTTTTTTACACGGGGTAAAAGGCACAAAATATTGATTAAATACTTTAGCTAAAGTAATGTTTTTTTGTTTTTTTTTAATAATGGTTTAATAAAGTTAATACTTGTTTAAAACAGTCATTTTAGCAAAGTTTGTACAATTTTCTGCTTATTTTGATAAATAAAAGTATTAATTTTTGTCCAGTAAATATACTGTCATTAAAATATGTTAATGTAAAACATATATTTTAAAATACAGAAACAAAAGCATTTTAAAATGTAAATAATTCAAATGAAAGCATTGAAGGAGATCCCATAGTAATTGAATATATATTTACAGTAGTAACAACAAATTATATTTTATTATAAGATATGATTAATAGCATGTTTTTAAATGTGATGGTTTCATCCTAAACATGGTTATTATCTCTAAGATGGACACCCAACATAATATACGATATTTACCATCTGAATCTAACCATGTCAACAAATGGAAAAGTCAGCCTTCTATTAAATATCATGTTAATTATTGTGCCTTTTAGCCCCAACAGCAGGGGTGCTTTTTACCCCAAATACCATACTTGCACATATTCTTTCATTATTTAAAAACTGCTTTTTTAATTATCTTAAACAAAACTGAAAATCATTAAGAAGACCTTTGTCTTAAGATATATTCAAAAACGTTAACGATTCTCATTTGCTACTCAAATCTAAAACATTTCATCCATCAAACCATCAAATATTAGATTACTATATATTCGACTTTGTGCTGCTGCCTGTGATCGTGTCAAGCATCAGCCAAATTTGCACGTGCATCTTGAAAAGCGGGTGTTTTGGAAAGTGCTACACCATGTTTTTCTGCCATCTAGTGGTTTAGAGGAAGATAATATCAAAGGTGGCTTTTACTCCAGCGTGGTGCTTTAACACCATTGTACCCTAATATTGTTATAGCAACTGTATAAAACATGCAAAGAACATCTAAATGTGTGTTAAAGTCAGTCTTCAGATTGCGCCTACAACCTAAACCCTTTTTAATGTTTTTTTTTTTTTGTTTTTTTTTTTATATATCAGTTACTAGATAGGACAAAAAAAGGATGAGTCATTACTCCAGTAATGCTTTATTACTGTATAGTTGCTCAAACTATTTATGTGGTGTGACTCAAAAACTACATATTAACTTTTATTAAGAATGATAAGCTAAAGTTTTTTCATTAACTTTACTGAAGTTATCACTGCATCTCAGGGGAAACTATGTAATAACAAATGATGAATGTTATGATTTCTGTAAAGTAAAAACCCAAAGAGTTTTATTGTGACGATGTTTTCATGACTGTGTATGAGGGGAAAACACAAGCTGATATGCATATGCTGCTTCGTCCCCAAAGTCACGTCTCCACCAGCTCAATCCTACGCTATACCCAACTAATGTTACACCGATAAGCGACTTTCACAGAATTTTGGCAGCGAGCCACTTTCTTTAAGAGCGTAGGGCACGGACGCCCCCTCCGTAGCCAGCGCATGACAAGCACGCAGTCTGCCGCTTTGGGTCCAAACCAAGAGAGGAGATTGAAAACAGTCCAAAAAACTTTCCACAAAAACGACAACTCGAACACAGGCAGCATTCCACACGGACAGCTCACGGATCCAGACAATGCGTTTAGCAGAGCTGTTGACACATTATTATACTCGAAAAATAATTATCCCAGTAAAATAAGGAAGAGCTTTTTATTTCCTCCAGGGATACTGATGTCTGTAAATGTTACGTCGTTTCCACATCGTCACTCTGTCTGTTTTGCTCACACCCAGAAGTGCAACATGATCTTTTGTTGTGTCTGGTGTTTTCTGGGTCAGTGACATCATATGCTAGAAACAGCTTGCACTAAAAATAACCAGGACGTCAGCTGACCGGTGTAGCACCCATATGTGGATGGGCTGGGCTGATGACACACACCTGTTTGTGTGTAATGAGCAGCACCGTTACACTTAACCGTCACTTTGATGCTGCCCAGTTAGTCTCAGTAACATTCCACACACACACAGAGAGAGAGAGAGAAAGAGAGTCTAGTGCTCATGTTTTTTATTGTCAGTCCTCTTAGGACATCTCTTGGTCTCTGTATTATAATTTAATAAAACATTGTCAAGTTCAAAGTTATGTTTTAAAGGTACATTCAGTGATTTTTCTTTAATTTTTATTTTATTTTTTTTTAAAGAGTTTAGATACGTTTCTGTTATTTATATTTGATACGATTTTAATATTTTACTAAAAGAGTTTTGCCTAAAGAAAATCCTAAACAAATCAATAGTAGTTAATGTGTTTATAATAATGTACACTTTTGATCTGGAGATATTCAATCATATTAATTATGCAAAACTTAACCAGATTAATAACTTGAAGTTCTGTTTATTATTTGACTCCAAAATATATTAAAATGGGGACAGGAGTTGGGGGCATAAAATAAAATAAAATAAAATAAAACAAAAAATAAAATAAAATAAAATAAAATAATAAAATAAAATAAAATAAAATAAAATAAAATAAAATAAAATAAAATAAAAAAAAGCCTTAAATTATTAAAAAAGATAATAATAAAACTAAAAATGTATAAAAAATAAATAAATGTATAAAATTGTGTGTGTGTTTGTATATATATATATATATATATATATATATATATATATATATATATATATATATATAAACCCTGCAGACCTCAGATGTTTCTGAACTATAAAAAAATGATCAAAAGTACTTATTGATGCTTATTGATATTGTGTATGTGGTAATGCTACCTATTCTCACTATTAGCTAATAGATTATTAGTATGCACCACATGAGTGCATTATTTCTTTTAAGACTTATTTCGACTAGCATTAATAAATATATGAATTAATATATAAATAAAATAAAAAATACACTAAATAAATGCAAATAAATAAATATAAAAAATAAATAAATACAAGCTGTTATTATTAATGATTTATTAATGTTTTTTAATAAGTCACAAGACTTTTAATTGATCAGAAATAAGCAAAAACATTAATATTAAAAATGGATAAATTGACAATAATAATAATAAAAGTTAGAATAATGTTTTATTCATTAAAAAAAAAAAAAAAAAAAAAAAAAAGCTGTATTCCAGTATTAAGCAACAATTATCATCTATAATAAATCAGCATATTAGAATGTTACAATGAAGACTGGAGCAATGGCTGCTGAAAATTCTGCTGTGCATCACAGGAATAAGTTCTATTTTTAAAAAAATATTACAATTTTAATCAGTTCATTTAAATTGTAATAATATTTCACAATATTACTGTTCTACTGTATTTTTAATCTAATAACTCCAGCCTTGGTAGTATAAAAGACCTTGTTTCAAAAGCATTAGAAAATTAGTTATAGATTTTTATATATTATATATTTACAATTCATCACTTAGCAGACACTTCCATTCAAATCGACTTACAAATAAGGACAACAGAAGCAATTAAAACAACAAGAGAGCAACAATATATGAGTGTTGTGACAAGCCCCAGTTAATATATTTTATAGTTTAATTTCGCATGATGTTGCAGTCAAAAATTCACATTCATCGGGCCTGACACCTCTGGTAAAGCTTAATCATCATGCTGCGAGAAACAAATGAAGAAAATGAAGTGAAAGCAAATGTTCATCACCTTCTCTGCCAGCTTTAATAACTCAAGGAATTCAGTCTGCCCGAGGCACAGACAGGGCCCAGGCCTCGCGGTTAAACGCCGAGAACAAAGCCGAACACCGTGACGGAAAAAACGCTGAGTCATCGTAGAGCGCCCCCTATCACTGGACGTGATGTGGATGGACTGCAGTCAGACGGCTCTGTGTTTCAGCATGTGATCCGGACCGACTCTCAAACCACAGAGTGTGAGTCTGCAGCGCGAGCTTTAGAAACGCTACCCACCTACACACGTGGGCAAACCGCAGCTTCACCAGTCAGGTTCAATCTGCGCAAGCCGGTGAGGTTTTAATGCTGCTCCACAGCCTGGTACAGTATATTACATTTACTTTGTGGCCACCAACAGCTAAATAAAGTAATGTGCAGTTTCCTTGTATTTAAAGACTTTCCTAGTAGCTCAACACAACAACTAGAACAAAGTTTCGAGGAAAACTCTAAGCCTCAGATGGGTTGAGGATGACGGATGACATGTAATTGCTTTTATCTTTTGAAATGGGCATGTTTTAGTAGTATTATTATATTACTTTCAAATTGCATGCATTGTATGCATTTCCTAGGGATAGTTCACCCCCAAAAGAAAGAAATTCACAGGTTTGGAACTACATGAGGGTGAATAAATGATGACAGAATTTTCTTTTTTTGGGTGAACTATCACTTTTTCTCAGTGTTTTATGTGACTGGCAACTCAGTGGAGGTTAAATAAACAGAGACGATTCAGGTTTTGCTACATTAAATATTTCAAACATTTGATGGTATCTCTGTGGCCGTGTTTCAAGTTTTAGTCAGAAGGATGATGTTAGATTAGATCAGACAAATAAGTTGCAAACTGAGCCGTGGCACACGTTTGAAATCACAGGTTGTGCGTGGCTTGATGCGTACGGCGATCGTGCTGTGCAGACAAGAGAAAAATTAAAAGAAGTGTGACTGATTTGATTCAAGTATTTTTAGGTCTGCATGTGATTTGGCCGTTCACTTAAAAATCTGGAAGTAATTATTTTGTTAAAATGAACAACTACAAAAAAAAAAAAAAAAAAAACAGCAGTAACAAGAACATATTTTCAATGTGGGAGTAGGAAAGAGGAAATAAGAGAAAAATGAGTATTCATTACAAGTTAAATAGTTGAATACAGATGATCTGACTTGGTTTCCGTAAGGCACTTAAAATGTCAACCCTGCCAGAGGTAGATTTTTAGTTTTAGCTCTGATACTGTATTTGCTATCACTGCTATATATGCATACATACACAAACACTAGCGGTCAAAAGGGTTTGGATGTGTTTATATATATATACACACAATACCAAAGTAAAATGTTTTGAAAATAAGTTTCTTCTGCTCACCAAGACTGCATTTATTTGATCAAAACTACAATAAAAAATGAAAATAATACTGTGATCATATTGTGAAACAAACTAACTGTTTTGTATTTTAACATTTTTTTTTTTCAAAATAAATTAATTCCTGAATTTTCAGCATCATCTACATCTTAAAAATGCATTCCCAACAATACTTCCCCTTGACAAAGTTATTTATTTATTTAGACTTACATTTTGCATATATACACATTTTATGTATATATGCATGATTGCATGTTTTGTTGTTGTTGTTGTTGTTGTTGTTTAAAAAAAAAAAAGAAAAAAAAAAAAAACCTTAAAATAATTTGTTACCCCACTGCCTTAAAATGTTTAGTTTAGTCAACTAAAATATTCCAGTTGTCACTTAAACTAACATTAAGTAACTTAAAATTTCAAGTTAACTAAACTAAAAAATTTAAGTCAGTGGAGTAACAAATTATTTTAAGTTGAAACTTTTTGGACCTTTTTTTTTTTTTTTTTTTTTTTTTTTTTTTAACAGTGTAGGTAAAGCTGGCCTTTTTCTTCTAGTTAAAAAAAAAAAAAAAAAAAAAAAAAAAAAAATATATATATATATATATATATATATATATATCTATATATATAGATTTAAAATATTTATTTTATGCTAAGTGTAGTTCAAGTCTATTTGCTGACACATCACTTGAGACTTACTGATATATATTAAAAAAATAATAATAAAATAATAAAATAATAATAAAAATAATTAAAATTTATTTGGAGTACTACTTGGGGACAATGCACATTTCTTAATATTCAGCTTAAAATATGTTTGAATGTCACTGTTGATGAGGATTTTGTGATCTTTAAATATTTTGCATTTAAAGGCCGATGTTATTAAAAGTGTACCTAAAGTATACTTGCAATAGTTCCACTTTAGCACAAGCAAATATACTTAAGCATATCTTTAGTTTATGTCATGAAGCTAGTGTATAAAAGGAATGTTGATAAAAGTAAAATCTATTGTAGTGCTCATTGATAATTAACTGAACAGCAACACCTGTTATTATGCAACATGTTCCATTACAAAAATAACTTGACTATTCCTGCAGAGGTATGACTGAAATTCCTAAGAAATTGATCAGGAAGCAATGCTTTTTTTGTCACTCATCATTTCCACTCAGTCACAGCGATCTTAACCTACTCGTATTGCAAAGATGAAGCAATTTCCAGCAGAATGTCATCATTTCCATTAGAGTCACCCAGCAGGAGTCGGAACATCACAAAACACAATAAAACCAAGCAGGAGCTCAAGGGTTGCAGGAACACAGCTTGTTAATTAGAAAACTACACATGAGCATTCCTTTACTACTGCGCTGCGTCCCTAGAGAGAGGACACTAAAGCGAAGGGAAACAGAGGGTGACATTTGTTAGTTTAGGGGCTCAGATAGGCCAGTGTTAGTTGGCACAGTTGAAAAACATCAAGAGTATCACGGCAAAAGGTGTTTGGTACCTCAGCCTCGGGGCAGTACGGGGTCTCTGGAGAGGCCTGTCCCAGTCTATTACTGGCTGGTGGACGGGCAGGTCTTCGGGGTGAGGCATTGGGCTGGAAAAAATGATGGAGGCTGTCATTACCTAGGCTGACTCAGGCACCGCCACAGACGCCTCAGTGAGCGGCTCAGGTCTGATGACATCACAGAAACTGGCCTATTAATTCATTTCGCCATGGTTAGGGGACAATTTGCAAATCGGCCTTCAAAAGAAGTGTCTTTTGAAAAAATCTAATTGGTCTACATATTGTATTTGGCATATATTTGAAGGTTCTATGTCTTTTTTCATTAAAAATATGATTTGTAATTTTAAAAAACGGGCATAATAAAGGATAAATGTCCGTTCTTTCCGACAATGACGGATGTCAGACTATTTATGCATCTGTTTTTCCTGCTTTTTTGAGAGAGATGACACATTTACCACTGTCTCCTTGCCACCCTGTCATCTCTGTCGCCAGCTCACACGCATGCATAAATTCAACACAATGCCTCTTTCTTTCTACCAGAAACTTTGTCTCACAGATTATTAAAGAACTGACCTCTGATACGGTCAAAAAAACTGCATATTAGAATGACTTCTGAAGGATCATGTGACACTGAACACTGGAGTAATGATGCTGAAAATTCAGATTTACATCACAGGAATAAATTATATTTTACAATATATTCACAGAGAAAACAGCTATTTTAAATTGCAATAATATTTCACAATATTACAGTTTTTACTGTATTTTTTTTAATCAAGTAAATGCAGTCTTGGTGAGCAAAAGAGATTTTTTATTTTTTATTTTTTTTTAAAAGCATTAAAAATCATGCTGGCCACAACCAGTAGTGTAAAAAAAAATCTTACTTATCTTACTGGTAGTGAATGTGTCAGTAGTGAAAATATTAAATGGGGTAAGTTGTCACAACGTAACATGCCATTAAACAGCCTATTACAGACCTTTTAATCAAATTAAACAATACAATAATTACTGAAACCATCAGCATACAAAACAAAATACAAAGCATCATACAACCGTTCTGGCGAACAAGTAATGCAATGAAGCTGCAGACAAACAAATAAATAAACAAAAACAAATATATACATACATATAGAGTCAAACCAAAAAATATTCAGACACCTGAATATTTTTTACTAGTGGGTGCAGGACATTATAGTTCATTTATGTAAGTGAGGATAGCAAAATAAAGTAAATTGTGACATATTATACCCAAAAATTCTTCATACAGTGGACTACCAGTTAAACTGACCATGTTTTGCTTAAGTGGTTTTTTTTTTTGTTTTTTTTTTTTTAATGTGACATAATGTGACATCACAGGCTGAACAAAATTAAGCATTGCTTGGTAATTGGTCAATGAAGTACTGACAGTTGTGTAAATATCATCATACTAAGAGCTTCCTGAATGTTTGGTTGATTGTAATCCACTACATATTTATACTTATTACAGATTTTCCTCCATGATATAGTTGGTTCTTCCCAAAATGTATCTCAGTGAGGGTTTATTAAAACAAGAAATTCCTATAGCAAAAATAAGATGACACTGGAATTCTTATAGTAATTTTAGAAGGATATAATTCAGAGAAGTTCATCTAATTTAAGAAAGTTTTAAACTAGGGGTTTGAAATCAATATGGAAACCACTACTACAGAAAGCAAGCATTTGTGTATTTCTGTCTCTAAACCTTAAAGTCGCTGCGATTTTTGGCAACTTCACAGTGTGACAACTAGCGGTGTCCCCTTGTGAGCAGGTTGACCTTTCAGCAGTTTGGGTTATTCTTACTCCCCATTAACTTTAACTCTCACAACCTGTGTGTTTCCATATGTCGGGCTATGGAAGACATCTCACCCTTACACATATGCAGCCATGGTGATTTTACGTCAACACAGACTCGAGGTACCCCCCTCTGATTTTATAGTTTCTTTAATTAGAAAATGGCAATAAAGTCTGTCGCCAAGCCTGGGCGTGTTGAGAGTGTTGTAGGCCCATAAACCCACGCGCTGCTGGTCCGAGCTGCCGGTCTAAATGAGGGGAAAGGGGGGAAACTCTAGAGGTTGATTTTACCTTTTCACCTTTCTACCCAAATGAGGGCCCTATCTGGCTTCTAGGGGTCACCCGCCAGACCCTGTCGTCACGACGATATGTGCGCTCACACACACCCGGACCGCCCTTCACCCAATGCTGTGTTCATAATTAACCCTTTGAAAACATGCAGGCATCTGTCGCAAGACAGGAAAGCTGTGACATTTTTATTCCTTAAATGACTGGAAACAATATTTCATGTTTGGAATATTCTAAAATGCCCCAAAAATGGAACTTGTCACCCAATTAAGGGTTTGTCGGAAAAACGTCTTGATAAAAATTATATGTTGGTTCTTACACAAGTGACATGCCCAGTGAGTGGCGCTAAAAGTGTGTTCGGTTTTAACCAAAACAAATAAACAAGAATCTGGTTAATTGCGTTTGAAAATAACGTACCATCTATATGAAACTTAACCCTAAACAAAAGCAAACATGAGATTAGAAAAAGACCTCATTTGCTGAACCTACAATGCCATTTTATCTTATCAAGTCTTCAAGCTCTTTCATTATGACTTCTGTTTCAAAGGACGCGTACCGAGCACTTTGCATCACAAGTGCAATGCTGTACCGGGTGCGCTATTAAGCAAGTTTACTACGTCAAAAAAGCCAATACATATGGAGCTGTTTAAGTGATGCAAATGTCAAAATGTATTTGATTTGTAAATCATGCATTACAGCAAGTGCTCCACTGTACCAGTTCATGCATTACAGCAAGTACTTTATGATCATAACATCATATTGTGGCAAGGAAATCAGTCTTTATTAATAAACAATCTGCCCTTGAAATCATAATTTGTATGAAAAGAAATAAAAGTTGTTGGTGTTTTACTGCCACTAGTGTTCATGTCAGCTGGAAACTAGTGAATTTCATGTGTAGGTATGTTTTTAGAGTTTTGCATGTTTTTTTTTCCAAAGAGTCTAAGATGGATTTAACTCTATGTTGGAGTGTTACAAGTGGTACCAAGTTTAAAAAAAAAAAAAAAAAAAAAAAATAGTTTGAAAATAATGTACCGCCTACATAAAACTTAACCCTAAACAAAAGCAAACATGAGATTAAAAAAAACTAATTTGCTGAACCTATAATGCTATTTTATCTTGTTATGAGTCTTCAAGCTCTTTTATTATGACTTGTGTTTCAAAGGACGCGTACCGGGCACTTTGCATCACAAGTGCAATGCTGTACCGGGTGCGCTATTGAGCAAGTTTATGTCAAAAAAGCCAATACATATGGAGCCATTTAAGTGATGCAAATGTCAAAATGTATTTGTTTTATAAATCATGCATTACAGCAAGTACTTTGAGATCATAACATCATATTGTGGCAAGGAAATCAGTCTTTATTAATAAACAATCTGCCCTTGAAATCATAATTTGTATGAAAAGAAATAAAAGTTGTTGGTGTTTTACTGCCACTAGTGTTCATGTCAGCTGGAAACTAGTGAATTGCATGTGTAGGTATGTTTTTAGAGTTTTGCATGTTTTTTCCAAAGAGTCTATGATGGATTTAACTTCATGTTGGAGTGAAACAAGTGGTACGCAGTTAAAAAAAAAAAACAAAAAGAGTTACTTTCCATAAAGACCTCAACAATCCAACAGCTTAGCCAAAATCGTATATACAAGGCACATGAGGCACCTAATAGTGGATTCGGTGAACAGCTTGCTGCAATAACCAAGAGTGAATTCAACAACAAAATGTGGTCAGGATCAAATTAATTTCCACTTTCACCCTGCAAACATGCCAGTCACCCTGCCAGAGTTTGTTAGCCACGAACGTGCCAGACGGAGCCTATATGATCGGAACAGTTTGCTACGAGAGTGTAAGGTTACAGTCTGAAGTTCTTAGCAAGAGGGCTGCTGGATAAGGGTTTGCGGATTTGGTTTTGAGCTTAATTAAAGGGAAACGACTGCTGTGAATACACTGACACTGTGTTGCGGGAAACATTATTTCTAGCCTCATAAGCAAGGGCACAATTTACAAGAAATCGATCATCTTTCCCACCTCAGACATGTTCCCAACCATCAGCCAGAAACCTGAACATGATTTTCATGCTTCATATGAACCTCGAATGTCAGTGTGATCATTTGTATTAAAAAAAAAAAAAAAAAAAAGTTATGGAGCATATTCTAAAACCAGAATAATATGCAAGTGGTTTCCTGAGTTCCCCTCAAATTCATCCCCTCCCTCGCTCCTCCAGGTTTATTTTTGGAACAAGAGTCTATGACGTCAATGAGTCCGTGCTGAATAAGGAATAACACGTAGACAAAATTGTAAAGATTTCTAAAGTTACATAGGTGTGGATACTTTGTAAGGAAACAGTATTACTAATAAGCAATGAAAAAGTGGAAAAGGAAAAAGTCTGCATTTGCGATTTTACAGCTGAAAGATGGATTTCAGCAAGGTGGAGTGTAACGCTATTAACGCAGGTTAATTTCTCCCCCTCTCTGTCAGCTCTATTTATGATCCGGCCTAAATGTGCATGGATATTGCTCATTACTGCTCATTTTCAGTAATTATCCATGAGTATTTTTGCTGTCCGTTTTCTTTTCCACACGGTGTATGGCTTGGCGTGAAACACTCAGAATATATAAGGAAAGGAAAGATAAGGGGACATTTTTATTACTTGGCCATTTTTGAGGCATTTAAGCACAACTCTTAAACTATTTTAAAACGTAGACATGGGTGGAAAAATAAGTGAACTACTAAAATAAAGTAGTAACTTTTTAAGGGTGTTAGCATTTCAAAAACTGACCTTAAATACCAGCGTTTGCAAGCAAATTATGTATTGCATTAACGTGGGCAGTAATGATGAAACATCCTGACTGGTTTGGGGAAAGCAATAGAAACACAAAAATGAACATTTGCAGAAGATGTGCTCACCCTCAGGCCATCCGAGATTAGGATGAGTTTTTTTCATCATCATATTTGGAGAAATGTAACATTGCATCACTTGTTCACCAATGGATCCTCTGCAATGAATGAATGGGTGCCGTCAGAATGAGAGTTCAAACAGCTGATAAAAACATCACAATAATACACAAGTAATCCACACCACTCCAGTCCATCAATTAACCTCTTGTGAAACCAATATGTTAAACTGGACCACTAAACCAGTCATAAGTATCACGGGTATATTTGTAGCAATAGCCAATAATACATTGTGTGGGTCAAAATTATCAATTTTTCTTTTATGGCAAAAATCATTAGGATATTAAGTAAAAATCATATTCCATGAAGATATTTTGTAAATTTCCTACTGTAAATATATCAAAACGTAATTTTTGATTAGTAATATGCATTGCTATGAACCTTTAACTTTAAAGGCGATTTTCACAGTATTTTAACTTTTTTTGCACCATCAGATTCCAGATTTTCAGTTGTATCTCGGCCAAATATTGTAATAATCTCATTTTCGAGAAATGTTCACATATATATATATATATATATATATTGTTTGCATTTGTTCATCTTGCTATCACTGTGTTCATTTGTTTACCTCTTTATTGTAAACCAAATCCATCAATGAATCTTGAATGAAGACCCAGAGTCAATTCTTTGCTTAAATTAAAATAAAGATGAATTTTAGATGAATTTGTTTATTTAGTTAGCTCATTTAGTTAATTTAGCATTTAATTATAGATATTTAAGAGAAAAAAAAATCATACCCCTGTAAGACATTTTTTTAAGACAAATTTATTTATTTGTTTGTTTATTTATTTATTTAAATGCAAAAACTTCACTGAACTTCATTCCATTATCTTAATTTGGAGGCTTTTCTTAGCCAGTAGTATGTCTTAAATAATAAAAATACAATTTGTTGACAGACTTAATCATGTTGAAAAAAATACTAATATACTTACAAGTTAGCCTTACAAGTTGACTGTTATGATGTTTAAGAGACGATTTTACTACTGTATGGTTACTAAAAATATATAGAAAGGTCACACAGATCCAATATCAGTTCCAGTAAGTCAGGTTTTGTTTACACTAGTTTTTAACATGATCATATTTGTCAACGCACTCACACTGAATGTCAACAAACGTGTAAGTGCAAACGTGAACGTGACAGCTCTATCTCAGCATCAGTCGAGTACTTCCTCTTTCCATTGTTGTTGTTCTATATTTAGGAGGCGAGTGGGTGAGCGGCCTAACAGGCCAGTTAGACCTGCACAGAGACTCATTCACCTCAGCGCTCACTATAGGCCAGTGTGTTCAGGTACAGAGAATACTGTTCCTCAAACCGCTCTTCGAGGGAAACACGGGTCGAGTTTCACTGTTAAAGCTGCAGCGACTGTGTCGCAGTGCAGTCTGTGGTTTCTGCCAGGGCACGAAGTCTGTCTGGGACCAAGTATTATGATAGCCACGTCAAGTGCTGAACGATATAGCTCTCTTTTAGCTCCAGGTAACAACTCTAAAAGAGGCTGTGTTCTCAACGGCTGTGGTAATGCATGTCAAATAAAGCTACAAACCCAAGTGGCCCTGGGGCAAAAGAAGACGGACGGGGAAAGTGTGCGACAAAATGATGTGACAATAAAGAGCATTCATCTTTGTGGTATCACCTCTTTTAAAGAAAAATATATAACTAAAACTGTGGACATTCTGTGCAATAACACTGTTTTGGGGGGGGTCTGGTAACAGTAAGGTATTACTAAGCTTATATATTCATAATATTCATATTAGATGACATTAAGAGGATAAAAGGACAGTAATATATATATATATATATATATATATATATAATATATATATATATATATATATATATATATATATATATATATATACACACACACACACACACATAATTAATAAGTAAATAAATACATTTAAAAAAATCATTATGTCTATTTAATATCATGTCATTCATTAACGAAAACTGTAGACATTTTGTGACACTAAAATAAAATAAAATATTATTATTATACATTTTGAAAAAGAAAAAACTGACACACTAATTTATTTATTAATAGTGCTGAGTTTATTTATTCATATACTCACTCAAACACCCAATCACTTACTTAATCACTCAAACACTCAAGCACTTAATCAATCAAACACTCGTTTAATCACACACACACACACACACACACACACACAATCAAAAACTCAAGCACTTAATCAATCAAACACTCGTTTAATCAGACACACACACACACACACACTCAATCAAAAACTCAAGCACTTAATCAATCAAACACTCGTTTAATCAGACACACACACACACACACACACACACACACACACACACTCAATCAAAAACTCAAGCACATAATAAAACACTCAAGTACTCACTCACTCAACCAATCACTCAAGCAGTTACTCAAACAGACACTCACTCACTTCATCAATCACACACTCACTCCCTCACTTAATCAAACACTCAATCAGTCACTTAGTCACTCATTCAATCAATCACTCAGTCACTCACTCAAGCACTAAATCAATCACCCACTCACTCACTTAAACACTTAATCAATTACTCACTCACTCAGTCATTCAATCACTCACTCACTCAGTCACCCACTCACTCACTCACTCACTCACTCACTCACACACACACACACACACACAATCAAATACTCAAACACTTAATCAATCAATCAATCAATTACTCACTCATTCAATCAGTCACTTAATCACTCACTCACTTAATCAAACACTCAATCACTCAAACACTTAATCAATCAGTCACTCACTCACTCACTCTATACTCAAACACTTAATCACTCATTCAATCATTCATTCACTCATTCAATCAATCACTCAGTCAGTCAGTCACTCACTCACTCACTCACTCACTCACTCAAGCACTTAATCAATCAAACACTCAATCTCTCACTTAATCACCCACTCACTCACTCACCCACTCACTCACTAAATCAAACACTCAAATACTTAATTACTCAATCAATCAATCAGTGACTCAGTCACTCACTCACACACACACCCACCCACCCACTCACTCAATCAAATACTCAAACACTTAATCAATCAATCACTCACTTAATCACACACTCAATCACTTAATCAAACACTCAATCACTCAAGCACTTAATCACTCACTCAATCAAGCAAGCAATCACTCACTCACTCACTCACTCAAACAAACACTTAATCACTCAATCACTTAATCAATCACTCACTCACTCACTCACTCCCTCACTTAATCAATCACCCACTCACTCACTCACTCACTCACTCACTCACTCACTCACTCACTCACTCACTCACTCACACACACAATCACTCAAGCACTCAATCACTCAATCACTCACTCACTCACTCACTCAAGCACTCACTCACTCACTCACTCACTCACTCACACACACACACACACACACACACACTCAATCAAACACTCAAGGACTTAATTAGTCACTCAGTCAGTCACTCAAACACTAAATCACTCACTCACTCACTCACTCACTCACTCACTCACTCAAGCAAACACTCAATCAGTCTGTCACTCAAGCACTTAATCACTCACTCAGTCAATCAACCAATCACTCACTCACTCAGTCAGTCAGTCACTAAATCACTTAATCAATAAAACACTCAATCACTCAGTCTGTCAGTCACTCACTCACTCAATCAAACACTCATTTACTCAATCAATCACTCAAGCACTTACTCACTCAAACATCCAATCACTTGGTCAATCACTCACTCACTTAATCACACTCATTTACTCAATCAATCAATCAGTCAATCAAACAAACAAACAATCACTCAAGCATTTACTCACTCAAACATCCAATCACTTAGTCAGTCAGTCACTCACTTAATCAAACACTAATTTACTCAATCAGTCAATCAATCAGTCAATCAATCAATCAATCACTTAATGGTTCAAACACTCAATCACTCACTCAGTCAGTCAGTCAGTCAGTCAGTCAGTCAGTCAGTTTTGTCTTGATTCCAGGTACAAATATCTAAACATTCTTAAATCAAGATTCATGTACTTGAGATGCAACCTGATTTAAATAGTATTGTTTATTAAAAAAATGAATCTTTGAGAGAAATATCTGAAATGGGGAAAGATAAATAAACTTGTTTCTCCTTTGAATTAAGTTTTGATTTTTCTTTTCCTATTGGCAGATTTCTTTTTTGTTTTGTTTGTTTTTGTTTTGTCTTAAACATAAACTCACTTAATTTTCATAACTTTTTTTTTTCAGAAAACCAGACTTTTTTTTATCATTTTGTATATCATTTTTATATAATTTTGCATCTCCAGTAAATGTATATTGATTTAAATATATATATATATAAAAAAAAAAAAAAATGTTCACTGTAAAATAAAAGAAAAGTACAAAGTACGAAGTTCCTGTCTGAGTTTAAATAATGACAAAATTTTCATTTCGTGAGTGAATGATGATTGATGAATGATGATTTTAGGGTGCCTGTCCTGTGCCTGTTTTCAGAAGTTTGTAACAGAGTGTTTTAAGCAAATTTGTGAAAAAGAGCATTAAGTTGTCATGGTGACCCTCATAAGATTATGAATGAGAAAAGAAAAATACACATAATTTATCTCAGAGCACTCAACGGTAAGTCTTCAAGTCTCCTGTAGTGAATCACGCAGAGGAAAAGAACATCTTCAAAGTACACTGAGCATGATGGAAAGTCTATGCAGCGAAATAAATGGGAGTTTGATTTCAATGTTTTACTTCATACTCCTGGCTCGTCTTATTATCAGTGCTGCTGTTTTGGAGAGCGTTTGGATCCTGGGGGTTCCTGACTGTATGGGGGGCTTGTTCTCTCTGTTTGCTTTGCCGTCACTGGAGTGGCAAGAAGATGGATGGGCCTCGCGGACGCCGCCACAGAACGAGCACCACCAAGAGCGCCTGACTCCAAACCTGTTCTCCACCAAGCCACCTTGTAGACCAAGTGCAATTCCCAAAGCCAACAGCTCCTGTATCATGCCCAAGATCAGGACTGGCAAGCAGACCTCAACCATCATTCAGACGAGCCCTTGGAACCGAGCGTTCCCGGATCTGTCCGCTCTCATTTGGAGCCGGGCATCACCGGTCACAATGGGAGGCATGGAAAACAGAGCGAAAGTAAACATGTCTGAGCGCATGTAAACCCCATCATTCTAAATTCATTCAAATAATGACCTCTATTTCTCAAGTGGACTTCGGAAAATTGCAAACAGCCGTTTTGCCGTGAAGACCACATTGCTGCTGCCATCGTAAATGGAGAAAGAGGCGAGCGCTGTTGCACGGAGGTCATGGAAAACATGGAAATTTCTCACTTGTCAGAGATGAAGAGTGCACAAACACTAATATCAGGCAGTAAAGCTGGCTGCGGACATTTACAATGTGGGTGAGGAATAAAAAAAACTATCAAGAGCTATGAGAGTTCATACATGACCTTTCTTCCATAACTCCACTGCTGGCACTGATGGTGTAGTGGTTTAGGCTCAGGGCGAGAAGTCAGAAGGCTACCGGACCATTCTCAGTCCTTCAGTAATGTTAACAAATATTCATTAAGTAACTGAATAAATATTCATAAAAGGTATTTATTCATATAGGTTATATATATATATATATATATATAATATATATATATATATATATATATATATATATATATATATATATATATATATATATATTTAAACTAATATTCCAGTTATTAACATTTTAATACATTTAAACTTTTAACTTTTAAAAATTAATGTATATCTAAAATAATATTTTATTGTATTAATATTAATTAATACATTATAATAAATATATTTTTTGTTAATTAATTAATGATTATTATTAACATTATAGTCAATGGTCAATGTTTACATTAAGTAATACAAATATTATATTATAAACATTCTTTTTTTAATCTATAAATTCATAAGGCTGTTGTTTCTGTGTATATATATTGTATATATATATATATATATATATATATATATATATATATATATATATATATATATATATATATATATATATATATTTTTATAAGTACTGTAATAAATATTAATAAATCTTGTAACATTAATTGTGTATTTCTATTAATATTAATTAATATATTATAATAAATATATTTTTTGTTAATTGATATTGATTATTTGGATTATTTAAAATTAATGAAATTATATATGGTCATTAATATATTAATATGAAATAATACAAATATTATATATGTAGGCATATTAGATATAATTATATAAAAATAACAAACATTTATATTACATAATAGTAACAGTAATAAAACATCATTTAACATATATATATATATATATATATATATATTAATGCTACAGATTATGTATAGTTATTTTTAAAGCCCATAGAATGGTTTAGGGCCTGACAAATGTTCTAGGGGTGGTTTGGTAGATAAGTAATGAAGGACAAACATTTGAAGTGTCCAGCCAAACATTTAGCTTGTGTTGAATAGCTCTGGAGAATACAGAACTCTTGTGTAGGTGTGCTGCACCTCCCTGGCTCAGAATAAATATCAGCGGTGGGAATGTTTGCATGGCGCTCGACCTGATGGCTCTCTCCTGTTCATGCTCACCCTTTAATGTGTCGGTTACACGGCCAGTTTGACCTACATGAGAGCCTGCGGTGAGTTTGTGTGCACAACACAGCTACACAAAAACATCAGTGAACCCCTGATCAGACTTCTGTAGAGTTATGGATCACTCTCCGTTTTAAAATTGCTAGCTACAACCATTACTTATGTGTTATAGTTATGTGAAATTATAAGCATGAACGTCAGAGAGTGCTTAGTGAAACAACTGCGCGAGCTATCCTGAGGGAAACGTTGGAGTGAACCAGCTACTAGATGTTAGATTAGTCTTTTGCTTATACCCAGGTTGGACTTGCATGTCAGGACCACTACGGGCCTCCACCAGGGTTTCCCCTGGCTTTGCCGGGCCCAGACATAAGACAGAGTTTTTTTTTTTTTTTTGGTTTTGTTTTTGTCACATGAACCCACATGCCTCAACCTGCATATGCATTACACACTAAATTTTAACACACAAAAGCTAAAATAAAATAAAATAAAATAAAACATTTAAATTCCAGTATTTATTTTAATAATAATAATAATAATAATATAATAATAATAATAATAACAACAATAATAACAACAATAATAATAATAAAAGACCTAAAATACACAAGTTCTTACATTTATCCATTATTTCTCCCCCATGGTTTCATCTAAAATACCAATGCTGATAATAAAATAAAACAAAACAAAACAGAAAACAAAACATTCAAATTCCTGCATTTTTTCCCTAATAGTAATAATAATAATAATAATAATAATAATAATAATAATAATAATAATAATAATAATAGACCTAAACTACACAAGTTCTTACATTTATTCATTATTTTGTTCCCATGATTTAATCTAAAATACTAATGCTGATATAAAATAAAATAAAATAAAATACCATTTAAATTCCATTATTTATTTCCCTAATAATAATAATAATAATAATAATAATAATAATAATAATAATAATAATAATAATAATAATAATAATAAATGTAAATACACACATTCTTACATTTATCCATTATTTTTTTCCATGGTTTAATCTAAAATAATAATGAATGAATGAATGAATGCTGTGATGTTTTGCACAGAAACTATACCTCATACTACTATATGTCACAATAATTTGACATTTATTGAAAGTTAACTTTTTTTACTGTACATATTATAATTCAAAGAAAGAAAGAAAGAAAGAAAGAAAAAGAAAGAACTATATAAAAAAAACCTATATTACTATTTTCTTAACCAAACTTTCTTAACTATCCTTAAATTAAGGAATGAATGAATGAATGAATAAATAAATAAATAAAGAAAGAAAGAAAGAAAGAAAGAAAGAAAGAAAGGTTCTTACTTTAACATTTATAAATTAGCAGATGCTTTTATCCAAAAAGATATATAAAACAGGAAGAAAAGCAATACACCAGCGATTCAAAAATATTTGTAATATACAATGTCAGTACTTTGGTAACCTTAGGTTATGAAAAGCATGAGTAATAATTTAAGTGTGTTATGACTAAGAGATTTCTTCACTAGGGGTTTTAGTGTAACTGCTTGAAACACATGACCTACAGAAGCCCCGCCCACTCAGAGAACTCCGTCCTGCAGACAAACCTAATTACTGATAAAGCGCTGCCGGTGAATGGACGGCAGTTGTCTGCAGGAGTGTGAGGCCGGTTCAAGCCAACAAGGCTACTGTATTTCATGCCGGAAATGGACATTAATATTCAGAACCCTGCACGGGCTCTCCGGCTCTCAGGAGTCCTTCATACACACACAGCAGCAGCCTGACATTGATTACCAGCCGTCCACTCGGCTCCCTCTCTCCTGCTGCTAAGGCTCATGGGACGGGAAACTTTAGGAACTATTAGTGGTTTCTTAAGGCCCGCGCTCTCTTATTAGAATTGGCGCCGCTTCTCCCGTCTTTCACTGCCGGTCTTTCTCAGGTTCGCAGTAGCCGGCTGATCCTCCCTGGAGATGACCGATACACAGCGGCTCAATCAGACCGGGACGTATAGATTTACATCAGTCATGTTATACCACTGTCTAACCTACTGGGAGGAGAGAACGAGTGACTGCTGAAACACAAGACGAGTTTTAGCCAATGAAAGTTGACTTTTGTTAGCTTTAAATCAACAGCAAAGACGTTTAGAGGTGTTCATTATTCAATCCGTTTAACCAAATATTTAGAAAAACATTATGAACAACCCTTTTCCTTTACTTTGAACAATGTCAGCTATATTCAAACCCATTTTTGAGTTAAGGAAAATTATTAATATTCTTCATTATTTTAGAGAAGGCATTGATAATTGAATTAATGAAACATTTTCACCATTATTTGTCTTTGTGGTCATAGCTTGAGCCTTCTGGTGACATGCATTTTAAGCCTGAAATTAAACTGACATATTTAGAGATGTTAATCATTTAATTCATGCAAAATAAATAAATAAATTAATTAATTAATTAAAAAAAGCTATAGGTATATGTTTTACAAGAAAATACTGTTTTAGTCTTTCTGCTTCACAAACTATAATTTTCTAAAGTTGTTCATTATTCAATTCATTCAACTTAATATTTAGGGGAAAAAAAATTATTTATGAACAACCCAATATGCACATTCCAATATGATGATCTTGTTTGTAAATAAATTTTAAAAACTCTTTTTTATAAATAAACAAACAAAGAAATAACAACAACAACAACAAAAACTAACTAAAACAAATAAATAAATATTTTAATTAAAAACTAATTTTTACCATTATATATTTTATTGTTGTGACTTGAGTCTAAAGCTAAACTTATTATTTCTAATATTCCTCATTTTTGTTTAGTTTACGTTAAAGTACTAAAATAACTGAAACTACATGAACTAAAACTAAGAACTAAAACTTAATAAAAACTATTAAAAAATAGTGAAAATAACAAAAACACACAACATAATTACTAAAAGTTAAATTAAAATTTAAAAAAGACTAATCTAACATCTAAACAAAAAACAGAACCAAAATTATTATTATTATTATTATTATTAAACAAACAAACAACAACCTATAATAATATTTCAGTGTTTTAGTGTTTTACATATTCTACATATTCTGTTTTTTTTTAAATAATAATAATAATAATAATAATAATAATAATAATAATAATAATAATAATAATAATAATGCATTCTTGTTAACTTATTGCTTATATTTAAAGCTATAGGTTTGAATTAAAGAAAAATATTGTTTTCTTATTTTTAAATACTGTACACTGAAACAATGTTGAAAATAAAACAAAATTGAAATTTTATTTAATGATTATATGTTTTGCAAAAAAAAAAAATAAATAAAATAAAAAAAATACTGTTTTAGTCTTTCTACTTCACATTTTCAGTGTCAGTATTATATTTAAAGCCAGATTTTGTTATTTATGAACACTATTATTCCCATATTTGAGCCTGAAGATAAACTTATATAATATATTATAATAATATATAATATTCTTAAGATGTTAATTATTCAATTAATTCAACTAAATAGGTAGTTAGGGGGAAAATGTAAAATTATAAACAATCCAACTTCCAATTCAATCTAACTTACAATTATGTCAGTAATATTCAAAGATATTTGGAAATAAATAAATAAATAAATAAATAAAAAGTTTTTAAAGTTGTAAATAAAGATTATTGGAGTATATTTTACAAGAATAAATTTAATTAAAAACGTAAAAAAGTGTTGTGTGTGTGTGTGTGTGTGTGTGTGTGTAATTATTTGTAAAAATTAATAGCAGTTTTTGAGGGAAAATTATTTTAAAGTAAATCTTACAGCTAATGTTTCAGTGTAATACCATTTAAGCAGGGACAGATCTGAAATATGTCAGTCTGGAGAGAGAGAGCGAAAAAGAAAAAAAAAAAAATATAGGTTGGGTCATTTAGTCTTTTTTAGTGAATAATTTAATGTTTCAAATATTCTCCACCCTGTTTCTTTCAGATCCAATAAAAATTCACAGCCGATTCCATGTGACTCCACCATGAGTAGCAGCAACAAATGTCCATTAAAATCTAATCGAGATGATTTACGGCGCTACCGATACAGATCATTTGCGAATCCTGATATGTTCAACAGGTGCAGGTTTTGTTTTCTCATGCTGACCCCTCAATGTGTTTCTGCACATCATTGATTTCTGTCATGCTTCTGATTTGGGACGACTCTATGACAACATCATCGGTCCACCCAGACTGCCCAGTTACAGCCTGCCTCTGGAATTCATATTTATAAGTGATTAATACAAAAACAGCTGTTAGTCATATAATACCTGATTTAATGCAGGGCACGGATTCAAAAGGCTGGTGAGGGGATTGTATTACAAATCTACTACGGCCCATGGGAGTGAGGATGATTTAAGAGAGAAGGCATCATCATTGGCAGGTGAGCATTAATCTATAAGCCACATGCAAATGCCCTCATTTGGGGGGACACGGATATAATACGTTACCACAAAAAAGGCTTCGAACCGTCTGCAGATTTTGCATGGAGGCTGTGATTGATTTTCAGGGACAGATTGCTCAACTTTGCTGTAAACACAGATTCTTTACAGAACATTTAGAGCGGATGTTTTATATGTCATTGCATGCCAAATAGCAAGGTGTTTGTAGAGTCGGTGCCAGGATGAATATTTGAAGAAGGTATTTGGAATTTTAGAGCAGGCACACATTTGTCACATTAACTAAATGCAATGCTGCTAAAATGAGCCGTTGTGCTTTCTTAACATAGTGACAAAAGACAGCTGTTTTATGTTTTATGTTTTATATATATACATTACATTAATATACAAATAGTAAATTATATTTTATTTATATAGTAAAATATATATCGTAAATATATAGTAAAATATGTAATATATAGGAAAAATGTAAATAAAAAAAATAAAAAAACAATATATACAGTGTGTACATGTAAAAATATTGTTTATTATTAAACAAAAAAAATAAATATTATGATCTAAATATATATTCTATTTATTTTTTAGTTATATATAACACTTTTTATATAGTAAACAAAAATCCTATATTATATATATATATTACAATATATTAATATATTACATTGATATACAATAGTAAATTATATTTTATTTATATAGTAAATATATAGTAAATATTTAGTAAATAGTACAAAAAAAATAAAAAAAATTAACAACATATGCAGTGTGTACATGTAAAAATATTGTTTATTAATGAACACAAAATATAAAAATTACGATCTAAATATATATTCTATTATTCTATATGTATGTTGTATATATATATATATATATATATATATATACAACAATGTTTTTATATAGTAAACAAAAAATCCTTTTTGTTTATCAGCATATGCATTATTCTGCCCTCAACTGCATTTTTAGGTGTTATGACGTGTTATATTATGGCTTATTTATTATATAAAGTGTTTATTGCTACATGCATATCATTTATAAATATATATAATATTTTTTTAAATTAATAATATATGCAGTGTGTACATGTAAAAATATTGTTTATTATTAAACAAAAAATATAACAAGTATGATCTAAATATATATTGTATTTATTTTTAGTTATATATAGCACTATTTTTATATAGTAAACAAAAAAACTCTTTGCGTTTATCAGTATATGCATTATTCTGCCCTCATTTTTGGGTATTATGATGTGTTGCATTATGGCTTATTTATTAAACACAAATAAAATATAAAAAATAAAAAATATTTAAAAATAAAAATAAGGTGTTTATTGCTACATGCATATCATTTGGTACATTAAAAACATTATTTTACACCCTATATAGTTAAATATAAGGGAAATAATGTGCATGATAGTTAGGATAAATATGACATTTTGGCTAGGGAGACACAATACTCTGGAAAAGTCAACTGCACATGAATAAGATCTGTAGCTGTGCAGTTTTTCAAATCTTTGTAGGCAGCGGTGAAGTTTAGAGTTTAGTTTCAAAGTCGTCTTTGGATTCTCTCTTTTCCTCAGAAGACACATTCGCTGACCTGGATCTTCACCTCGGAGTAAATGATGCCTGCAGGCAGGTAAGAGATTTCTGAAGATCTCTGCCAAGCCACAAAGAGGACATGAAGTAGATGCTCTGCCTCCCAATGGTCCATATACTGCTGCCTCTGCATGTATCTCTTTTATCTGAGAGCTCAAATCTAAATATTGTTCTTGAGGAAACTTTGAATGCTCTTTCGTTTTGAAACGATCCACTGAAGAACTCGCTGTCCTGCAGATATGAACTCATTCCTCCGGAGTTGCATGAGATGATTTTTCAGAACTTCTGTCCTCTGTGGCATCTTTAGAGAACATAATCACTTTTATGGGTAATCTTTGGAAAGTGGGTAAAAGTTGTACTTTGTCATAATTCATTTGATCACAATTGGCAAATACACACACATACATAACACATCATTTACTATATTAATCAGGGTTATTATTGTTTTTGTCTTTTATTAACCAAAACTAAAACTAAACTTATTTAATCTATTCCTCATATTTCTCATTTTTGTTTAGTTTAAGTTGAAGCAGTAAAATAACTGAAACTACATAAACTAAAACTTTAATAAAAATCATATATATATATATAAAAAAAACAGTTAAAATGACAAAAAAACACACAACATAATTACTAAAAGTTAAACAAAAATTAAAACCAAAAATGTAAAAATAAAAACAGAACCAATAATGATAATAATAATAATAATAATAATAATAATAATAATAATAATAATAATAATAATAATAATAATAATAATAATAATAAACAAACAACCTATAATAGTTTATCAGTGATGCTAAAATAACACTTTTAATAGATTTTTATACATATTTTACATATTCTGTTTTCTTTTTTAATTTTAATTAAACGTTTAGTAATTTTGTAATTTTTGCATTTTTTAAATGTCTATACTGTTTGTTTTTTTATGTTTAGTAGTTTGTTATTTAATATATGTATATATAATTTCTGTTTTTATTTTATTTTATTTTATTATTTTTAGTTTTAGTTATCTGAAAATGAAAAATTAACATGACAAATATTGGCTTGGCATAATTTTAATTAAAAGTTTAGTAATTTTGTTATGTGCTTTTGTCATTTTTCCAATTTTTAAATATATCTATACAGTTTTTTTAACGTTTAGTAGTTTGTTATTTATTATATGTATGTATAATTTCAGTTTTTATTTATTTTGTTTTATTTATTTATTTTTAGTTCTAGTTTTAGTTATCTGAAAAAAAAAAAAAAAAAAAAAAAATATTGCCTTGGCATCATTTTAATTAAAATTATAGTAATTTTGTTATGTATTTTTGCCTTTTTTTTTTAAATGTCTATACAGTTTTTTTTAATGTTTAGTAGTTTGATATTACAATATATAATTTCTGTTTTTATTTTATTTTATTAGTTTTTTTTAGTTTTAGTTATCTGAAAATGAAAAATGAAAATGACAAATATTGCCTTGGCAACTGTGTCAAATAAGAAGGTTTTATATTTAATTTGGTTTCAGTTAATGTTTGTTTTATTTTAAGTAACATTTTTTTTTTATTATTTCTATTTCAGTTTTAGTATAATCACCCTATTCAAAATATTAAGAAAAACAGTATATAAAAAGTACTAAAATAACTAATGGTTATTTTAGCAGGCCTTTACAGTATATTCTCAACAGTTTAGCTTTACAACCTATTGTTGTTGTACACGTAGAAGGAAATCATCATCATGTTATGTTATAGCAATACCAATATACAGCAAGTTTGGACTAGCCACCATTGCGAATGTATTTCATGGTGAGGGATGCTGAGCAAGGGAGGGACGTGGATTCAGCGCCCAGGGGAACGGCCCCTTCAAACACATTACAAGCGCTGATGACTGCAGCAGCTGCGGACTGGGATTCCTATCAGAGAGCCACCGAGCCTCTCCAAATACGAGAAATTCCCATATGAAGAGAGTGCAGACAGGTCTAGGGGAAATGATTGCCTATCTACAACCATTTTTAAGAATGAATCAACAGCTTCCTTGATTCACCTCACCTTCACGTATCCCGATGTACATCCTTTCATGAATTATACACTACGCAAGAGTCAAAAAGTCATTTCTGGGAGGTTCTTGGGTCTTCTGGTGCCAGATCGTTGGATATTTGAGGTTTAACTCCTGTACTGCAGGGCTTCAAATGGTTTTTAAATCACAGTAGGTTGATGTATGATTAGCGTGATGTGTTTTGTTCAGCCTACCCTTGTCAGAAGCACAGCGGGTGAACTGTAGAAGTGAGAACAGGTGCTTTCATGTGGTGCTTTCACTCTTCAAAATTAAGGTTTCAACGGGGGTTTGCAGAGATTCCATGGAGGAAACATTTTTGGTTCTCCAACAAACCGTTCAGTGAACAGTTCTCAAAAGAAACCATTATTTTCTTAGTGTGAAGAACATTTAAAAATAATAAAATAAAATAAAATAAAATAAATAAAACAAAACTAGACATGCCAGTGCCAATATACACAATATATCAATACGATATATCACGATAATAAATATGCATGATGTTCTTATTGCAAACACTTAGAAATATCCTAAACAATTATTTATTACTCAGATTTTTAGAATGCATTTTAACAATGCCTTTATCGTCACCCAGTCAAAATGCACAACTCATTCACGCGCTGACTGCAGATGGCGCTGATGAAGCAGCAGAAATGCAGCCGTTACCCTGGTAACCATGTAAACAAAGCCGCTGCGCTACTTTGTTTCTGAAGAGTGTTTAAATGTTGCAAACAGCCATTCAAATGTTTGTATTCGCAGTGGTGATCATCAAAGCGCCAAACACCTTATATTTAAAGACTTAATAGGCTTCTTATTTTCAAAATTAAACATTTTTACATTTTATTCTGGACCACAACATGAACATGCCCTCGATATTGACTGAAAATGTTCTGATTCTATTGTTCGGTAACACTTTGTAATCAGGCTCCACACTAGTTAATTAATTAGTTAGCATAAACTGACAATGAAAAAAGCTTCTGAAGCATTTCTTAATCTTAGGTGATGTTCATTTCTTAGTAAAATCAAAAGTTGTAATTATATTATAGAATTGACCTGAGATAACTAACAAGTTCAGTTGTATTTTTTTAACTATCGCTTACATAATTTCTCCAACAAATGTAGCTATTTCTCATTTTACTAATGAGACCTTTTTGTAAAGTGTTACCTATTGTACTTTATAATTGTTTTGCACTTTAATCTTGAAACATTTATTTTAAACATTTAAATACAATAAAGCAATAAACAAACAATTTATAGTTAATTTTGTTACAAGAAAGAAAGTGTTATTATAACTGTTATTGTATAAAAAACACTTTTTTGCAGCTTATTGTGCAATATTGTGATAATACCGTACACCGTGATGAAAGATTATTGTAACATGAAAATCTGATTCCATCACTTAAAATAAATAAGTAAATAAATAAAATAAAATAAATAGATAAATAAATACCCTGAATAATTATTTATTATTAAAAAATAAAAATGAGATAAGAAACATTGCCTGGCAACTATGTAAAATTAAAAGGTTTTATATTTAATTTTGTTTCAGTTAATGTTTGTTCTATTTCAAGTAACAGAAAATTATTTACGTTTTACTTTTTGTTTTCGTGTAGTAATCCTGTTCAAAATATTGACAAAATCTATAACATGCCTTAACAGCATGTTCTCAACAGTTTAGCTTTACTACCTATTTTGGTTGTATACGTAGAAGGAAATCATCATCGTGTTATGTTATGTTATGTTATGTTATGGTAATACCAATATACAGCAAGTATAGTTCATTTTGTTGTAAGAAAGAAACAGTTATTTTACCTGTTATAATATAAAAACACTTATTTCAGTATTGTGATAATACTGTACACTGCGATAAAAGATTATTGTAACATGAAAATCTGATACCATCCCATGCCTATAAATAAATAAAATACCATAAATAATTATTTATTACTTATTACTCAGATTTTTAGAATGTATTTTAAGAATACCTTTTTTCGTCACCCGTTTCTTTCTTTCTTTCTTCATTCATTAATTTATTTATGAACCTTTGTGGAAGGAAGTGTATAAGTGTATAGTGGAAAAAGGTTCTTCAGATTATTAAAAATTTATTCACACTAATAATAAAAAAATGGTATCAGAACTGTTTACTGAAAGGTTCTTTGGGGAACCCAAAATAGTTATTTTATGGCACTGATGTGAAAACCCCTTTTTGGACTTGTGTTGCTCATCTATTTGATTACAGTTGAAATTACATTAGATTGTATCACTGTTCTTCTTCTACAGATGAAGACATTTCTCTTGGTCTTCCATCCATTAACATTCCAGTTTAGCTTGGATCATCTGGATCCTGCGTGAACTTCCACATGCTCTTTGAGTTTTCAGTCAACATCTTTTATAAGCATGCTTCTTTTCTCCAAACTTTCATGCAAATACAACAACAAACCACAGAAACGTTAACTCAGGAAGCCTCAGAAGAAAAAAAACAAAGGTGCTTCCAGCTCTTTCGGACATACTGGAATCATTTGACATCATTGATCTCGCCCGGGGAAACTCTGAGAGATATTTGACCTGTCGAACGCTGATGTGGGCTGGGTCATCTGAGATCTGTATCACGGGCAGGTAATGAACGTATTAGAGAGGCTGAACCAAGACGGCTCGAGCTGACAGCTGGGAGTGCAGTAGCATGAGTAAGCCATTAGCATGCTGGATCTCTCCGTTGGAACGCATGAGTTGCCGACCTTTGGGAGTCACGGTGCAAAGCTGGCCGGGCAACCCTATAGGCATCTGGCCCGTGATTTTCCTTTCAGCTCTGTTGTAGTGACTCAGTGAGTGAGTAATCAGCCAGACCACTATCGGTTGCATCTGTGGCGTTAGATGCGATGGATCTCTGCCCCTTTGGCGGCATGCCCGCGTAGATTGGGAGTAAACGTCTCCCCTCTTTGTCCCGAGAATAAGTGAGAGGGAGAGACCAATCATGCCCGTGCTCACCAATAACACTGCAGCCGCAGGGTCTCAGGGAAAGTGAATAATCAAGTTTTATACAGTATCTGCAGCTGATCACTGAGTTCTCCTACTCTAGGAGAATATAACTGTGAAAAATCTTTCTGTTCTGATGAGGAAAACAGATTTTTAACACAGTTTACATATGGGTCATATGTATGTATGCATGTATTTATTTAACACTCTTATTTGTAGTGCTAATTACTTCAGAGATAAACATTTATTCATTCATCAATAATTTATTTATTTACTTACTTATTTTAAGGAGTACTAAATGAATACTTTTATTTGTAGTGCTGATTACTTCAGAGATAATCATTTATTTATTTATTAAGCATTTATGTATTAATTCATCAATTATTTATTTATTTATTTATTTACTTACTTACTTACTTATTTTAATAGTACTAAATGAACACTCTTATTTGTAGTGCTAATTACTTCAGAGATAATAATGCCAGACTGGCATTCATTCATTCATTCATTCATTCTTATTTATTTATTTATTTATTTATTTATTTATTTATTTATTTATTTATTTATTTATTTATTTATTTATTTATTTATTTATTTGTTTGTTTGTTTATTTATTTGTTTGTTTATTTGTTTGTTTGTTTGTTTGTTTGTTTGTACTAAATTAACACTGTTATTTGTAGTGCTAATTGCTTCAGATATAATAGTGCCATAGCTGGATTGATTGATTGATTGAACATTCTTATGTGTAGTGCTAATTTACTTCAGAGATCATATTGCCAGACCTGTCTCATTCATTCATTTCATTTCATTTATTTGTTTATTTATTTATTTATTTATTTATTTATTTATTTATTTATTTATTTATGTTTGTTTGTTTGTTTGTTTGTTTGTTTGTTTGTTTGTTTGTTTGTTTGTTTGAAATTAACACTGTTATTTGTAGTGCTAATTTGTAGTGCTTCAGAAATAATATTGCCAGAGCTGGCTTCAGTTAGTCAGTCAGTTAGTTAGTTAGTCCTAAATTAACACTCTTATTTGTAGTACTATTTATATCATACGTTATTTTATTTTATTTTATTTTATTTTATTTTAATGTGCCAATATTATCAAAAATGATCTGTAAGACAAATATTTGCATTTATAAAGCTTTGTATTCCCAGTAAGTATACAGAGTAAAATTGTTAAAGTTTATTATGTTAACATTGCAGTACTTAAGTATTATGAACTAACAATGAACCTTTTTTGCAGCATTTATTATTCTTAAATAAGTCAAATGCACATACACACTGTACACAATGTATTTATTGCTGAACAAAGTTTATATATATATATATATATATATATATATATATATATATATATATATATATATATATATATATATATATATAATATGTATTTACTATGTAAATAAGTAAGAAAAAATAGTCTTATATTAAACAAACTGTGTTTAAATGTAATTGTCAGTTGTCCTATTAACATTTTAAACTGTACTTTTCATTGTTTATTCATGTTTGGTCAAAGTATTTGGAGAAATTAACAATCAATAAGATTGACAAAACATTTAGGGCTTTATGGAAATAATCAACAGCGCCACCAAAAACACAGTCAATCTCTTCCAGTAGATGAATTAATAAATAAAGACTCAAATCGAAGCACAAGGGAACCAGACTGCACAATCATATTCAACACCAAGAAAGAGTGCTGGGAAACTCTGAGAATCTGAAAGCATGGCACCATGGGATACGTGTCAGCCAGACAGGACTCAGCGACATGCCATGTAAAACATTTCTGAAAGTGTTCTTGCTTGTTTGTTTGCTGTCTCTAATATATTGACTTGCCCACATGGACACTCATTGACGACATTGGCGAAGCCTTCAGACGAGGCCTAGAATTAAGCTCTTAACTCACTGACGCCCCAATCAGAAAACACTAACGCTGCCTGATTAGTGGTGCATTTTTCCTGTCACGAAGATTGTGGTTGTGTCCCGTCGTGGAGACAGTCTAATTGAGTAATGTGTAGTTACGAAGGGCCGTAATTTCAAATCTGCGGGAAAATCAAAGCTTTGATCAGCTTCATCTAGCTGTGGGAACCGTACGGCATCCTTACGACAATCACGACTTACGAAAATGCATTTCGGCGCCAGAGAAATGTATAATATCACCGTTTGAATTAGTACTTGGAGCTTTGCATAGTCATTTGCTAACATGAGATCTGTTGGGTTACTTTTTTCCCTCCTCAAAACAGAGCATGTATGTATTCGTATCCATGACTTAGCGACTAAACCAACGCCAGCATAATCCGCCGTGACCTTTATCTGGCAAGAAACAGTTATACGTTACCAGTAAATATGCTATATGGCAGCGTTGCTTGTTTAAATGTCGCTGACAGCTCTGGCTCTGGCTGCAATTGGGTTATTAATGAACGCGGACCGGAGCGCAGCTGGCTCGCGGCCCGCAGTCGCTAACCTTTCGCTCCCTCTGCCATACGGCCGGCATCTCTACCAATTATAAGCAATTGGTACGAGTTGTTTTCTCAGGGAGTGAAATTGCTGGTCCGTGAAAGAGAGGCCAGCAATAAAATGTAAATGCTTCCATTTGGAGATCAGAGACGACGTGCGGCCAGGATTGTGTGCGCAGATATAGGTGTGGATGCACACATGCTCTGAGTCACTCATCCTACGCACCTGAAGATTCACGCAGTGTGTAAAAACAAGTGAAATGAAGAAACGGAGAGTGTGTAATTATCATGTTTGTGTTCTCCAACAGCCCTGAGCCATGCTTCTAAAAGTGCATTATGTTTTTAGCAGACGTTTTACTGTCCAAGATACGTGCAATCGTAGTTCACATATTGTTTAAGTAGCAACTATCAAAACAAGCAGCTGTGAACACAAATGAAACGCTAATGTTTGCTCAGTGAAGTTCTCAAAGGAAGACTTTACATTATTATATGAGTAATCTGAGCAAATACAAAAGGAGAGTGTTAATTTCATTTTATATCCTATGAACATACGTCTATCACTGCTCTGCAGTTCTCAGCAATGCATTTTATGCAGTTACACACACAGATCATTGGGCATTTTGCCACATTATTTTATTTTATAATTAATTGCACTAAATTACCACTAATTTGTAGAAATAACATTGACAGAGCTGGCATTATTTTTATTTTATTTTATTTTATTTTATTTTTATTTTATTTTATTATTTTTTTATGTTTTTTTTATTTTTTTTTTTTACTTTATTTTTATTTTATTTTTATAATCACTTGTGCTAAATTAACATTATACATTGTTGTGCTAACTTTAAAGATAAAGATCAATTTAATTTAATTTTTCATTTTATTTATGTTAATTCTTATGAATATTTGCACTAGATAAACAATAATTTGTAGTGCTAATTACTTAAGAGATAATGTTGCAAGGGCTACCATTATTTAATTTAATTTAATTTAATTTAATTTAATTTAATTTAATTTAATTTAATTTAATTTAATTTAATTTTATTTTATTTTATTTTATTTCCCAGAGTTATATAAAGCATTGCCATATACAGGAAAAGCAGACAGAGTCGTACGTGCAAGACAGCAGAAATCTCTCTCACCAGCCTCTTGACAGCATGTTTTGCATATTGCAGAAGCTCTGCCATAGATAGATAAACAATCTGTAGTGCTAATTGCTTAAGAGATAATGTTGCCAGGGCTGCCATTATTTTATTTTATTTTATTATTTATTTAATTATTATTTTTTTATAATCACTTGTGATTTTTTAATTTTATTTTTGTTAATTTTTATGATTATTTGTGCTAGATAAAAAATAATTTGTAGTGCTAATACGAAGCTGCCATTATTTATTTATCTTTTTATTTGTTATAATTAATTGTACTAGATAAACACTCTAATTTGTAGTGCTAATTACTTAAGAGATAGTGTTGGAAGAGCTGCCATTATTTTATTTTATTTTATTTCTATAATTAATTACACTAAATTACCACTAATTTATAGAAATAACACTGTTACATTGTAGTGCTAACTTTAAAGATAAAGATCAATTTAATTTAATTTTTAATTTTATTTATGTTAATTTTTATGAACATTTGTACTAGACAAACAATTTGTAGTGCTAATTACTTAAGATATAATGTTGCCAGGTCTGCCATTATTTTATTTTATTTTATTTTATTTTATTTTATTTTAATATATATATATATATTTTTTTATTTATTTTATTATTATTTTTTTTTATAATCACTTGTGCTAAATTAACATTATACTTTGTAGTGCTAACTTCACTTTAGAGATAACGATAAATTTAATTTAATTTCTAATTTTATTTTTGTTCATTTTTATAATTATTTGTGCTAGATAAACAATAATTTGTAGTGCTAATTACTTAAGAGATAATGTGTCGGAGCTGCCATTATTTACTTAAGAGATAGTGTTGGCAGACCTGCCATTATTTTATTTTATTTTATTTTATTTTATTTTATTTTATTTTATTTTATTTTATTTTATTTTATTTTATTTTATTTTATTTTATTTTATTTTATTTTATTTTATTTTATTTTATTTTATTTTATTTTATTTTATTTTATTTTTCCCACAGTTATATAAAGCATTGCCATATACAGGAAAAGCTGACAGAGTCAAAAGAATCGTACGTGCAAGACAGCAGAAATCTCTCTCACCAGCCTCTCGACAGCATGTTTTGCATATTGCAGAAGCTCTGCCATATTCTGCAACTGCCAAAATATAAGGGTGCTCCATTATGCATGACATAATTCAGCCCGAGTTTATTTGTGTTTATGTGGGTTTGTTTGTTTTTGCGGGTTTTGGCTGATTCAGACTCATTACGCTCAAATCTCCTGTTTGCATGTTTGAATTCTTCTGTGCCTCACAGGGCTGGACGGTGTGCGTGTCGGGAGCCGAGCCACGCTGCCATTTATGCAACAGGCATTTGCTCATCGTTGTTTGTGTGGGAGATGGAAGAAGCCAGCTATTAGCACTGATCTGAGTCCAGCTCTGAGGTTTCTCGCTCACTGTTTAGTTTAAAGTCAGGATCTGAGTGCGACCGCAGGTCCAAGATCTGTGCAGAGAGGTAATATCTGCTCAGAGATCCTGCGTGTGACGCACAGGAAAAGCTTGCGTTATGCTTACAGTCAAATGTTTGTTTGCTTTGCTTTCATTTTTATATGGGAAAACTACTTTATGAGAATTACCAAGCATGACATAACTCTCTGTCATAGTGGTAAAACCAATTATGTTGATCAGGGTAAATGAGGATTTTCAGTAACACTTTACAGAAGGGTTTCATCAGATAACTACATTAGTTAGACTAACAGACTGACAATAAAAATATTTGATTTTACTTTTATTTAGCAATGCGTTACAGATTGCTCATCATTAGTTCAATAAGTAATGACAGCTCTAAAAAAAAAAGTGATTATTTATTTTTATTTTTATTTTTATTACTATTATTTTTTTGTATTAAATATTACTTCATATTATAATCAAAATATTATTATTAATTTATTTTAATATTTATATTATTCAATTTATTCTCTTTGCACTGATACAATTTTATTGGCAAGACGAGACATACACATGCTTGAAAAAATCCCTATGATAAAGCTCTATTCATTTCACTTTTTCATATATACTGTACATATACACAAATACCAATTTGACAGAATTTGAGAGTATTGCCTGCCCTTTCCATTCCCATTATGTACATAAGTAAATTTAAAATTTACTCTGTTCATTCCAAGGAAATTGGAAAATGCTTTAGACAATCATGGTGCTCACTTCTAATTTATTGCAGTATCCATGGAAACTGTGTTGTTTGATTGAATGTGTACAGTTTGGCAGACGCGTGTGGAGACTGGACCTGGAGCGAGGCGCCAATCAAAATACGGCCTCTAACCACCACAGTGCCATTCCCATGCCACTCTGCCCAACTCCATCATATCTTATTGGCAAGACAGAGCCGAAAAAAAAAAAAAAAAAAAAAAAAGCGAGTCGCAAAAGCGGGAGTCCACCGTCATGTCAAGAGACCAAAAAAGCCCAATGATTCATAGAAAGCGTTTCAAAGGAAAGCGCTTTGTAAATAAATATTTAGCTTCACTAATACGATATTTCATATATTCCATTTTCCCCTCGGAATGAAAGGAAACGCTTAATGTCGTCAGTGTCATCAGAGCATTATGGAACTTGGTAGGGCGTTGCTAAGCACTGACTTCATCTATTATTGGTACAAAACTTACACACGCATTTGAATATGCCACATATTACCACAAATAAACCCTCCGTTTTCTTTAGATCTTTCTTAATAGTTAGCGGGCAGGAGCAGTCAGACTGCATTAAGTGGAAACATTCAGCATGGGCACCGGGAGCAGAGACAGCGGTTACGGGACGAATATAAAGGTCGCGGGATGAGTTACGGTGAATCAGCAGCACAGGGCACGTTCCTGCACCCTAAATACCTCAAGCGCGTTTCCTATTGGTCGCTTTACGGCAGATGTGCAGCATATGCTCCGCTGGAGAAACCACAGCATAAATCCGGCCTGCCAAACGACTACAAGATTCCCATGATTTAAAGTTCAACTGCTGTCACTTTTGGAAAAGCTAGCTACACTGAAGATATATAACAGTGTAATATGACATGTATAACTAAATAAATACATAGGTAACTAAACTAATTGGATAACTGTGTATAACTCCAGCTCACAAACAATTCATCAATGAACAAATCTCATTCAGTGTTGGGTAAGTTACTCAAAAAATGAATTACTTGCTGCATATTACCTCTTCAACAGTTTAATCACAGTAGATTACTGGATTGCTCTTTAGACTGGGTATCCGTTCTCACTATTAACTACACTGTAAAAAACAATTTGTTGAGTTAACTTAAATTAATTTGTAACCTGGCTGCCTTAAAATTTTAAATTCAGTCAACTCAAAAAAGTTTATTCAACTTGAAATGTTAAATTATACTAAGTGACAACTTGGATATTTGAGTTGAATCAACTTAAAATTTTAAGGCAGCTGGGTTACTTACCCATCTGTTAAGTTTAGCAAACACAAATATCCAAACTGTTACTTAGTACAACTTAACATTTAAGTTAAGTTAAGTTGACTAAACTTATTTTAGTTGACTGAACTTAAAATTTTAAGGCAGCAGGATTAATTATTTTAAGCTGACTCAACAAATTGTGTTTTTTATTTTTTACAGTGTAGGAGTTTTGCCTCAATAAACTCCTAGTTTGCTGCTTACTAATAGTTAGTAAGGTTGTTGTTGAGTTTAGGTATATGGGGTTTGAGAATTAAGGCATCTAGAGTATGCTTGTGCAGAATAAGGCATTATAAGTACTAACAAACAGCCAATATGCTAGTAATATGCATGCTAATAGGAAACGTATTAATAATAGTAAGGACTGGTCCCTAAACTGTTACCAATTACTCTACTACACTCTCTAAAAGGTATTGCATTACTTATTACTAATTGATTAAAGGAGTAGTTCACTTCCAGAACAAAAATGTACAGATAACGTACATCTTGTCATCCAAGGTGTTCATGTCTTTCTTTCTTCAGTCGTAAAGAAATTGTGTTTTTTGAGGAAAACATTTCAGGATTCCTCTCCATATAGTGGTGCCCCTGAGTTTGAACTTCCAAAATGCAGTTTCAGTGCAGCTTCAAAGGGCTCTAAACGATCCCAGCCGAGGAAGGAGGGTCTTATCTAGTCAAACAATCTATTATTTTCTAAAAAAAAAATAACAATTTATATACTCTTTATCCTCAAACGTTTGCCTTGTCTAGAGCTGTGTGAACTGTTTTTTTCCGGTTCAAGATAGTTAGGGTATGTCGAAAAACTCCCATCGGATTTTCCCCTCCAACTTCAAAATCATCCTACATCACTGTTTTACCTTTTGTTTGACCTTCTTTGCATGTTCCTTTTGTAAACACTGGGTTGGTACTTCTGCAGCGATTTAGGACGATTTTGAAGTTGGAGAAGAAAATGAGATTGGAGTTTTTCAACTGGCCCTAACTGTCTTGAACCGGAAAAAAACAGAGTTCACGCAGATCTACACAAGACAAGCATTTAAGGTTAAAAAGTATATAATTTTTTTTTTTTTTTTTTAAATAATTGATCGTTTCGCTAGATAAGACCTTTATTCCTTGGCTGGGATTGATTAGAGCCCTTTGAAGCTGCATTTAAACTGAAAGACTGAAGAAAGAAAGACATGAACATCTTGGATGACAAGGGGTTGATTATCTGTAAATCTTTGTTCTGGAAGTGAACTAATCCTTTAAGGGCACAATATGCAATTTTTTGCCGCTAGAGGGCGCATATTCAAAACAAACAAATAAACAAAGGCGTATTTCGATGACGCCGTGAGTGAATGTGGAATCATGGAGTTGTCGTCTTCATCCCTGTGGGGGGTGGGGCTGAAAGTTGTGGAAGTGAAACAAAGACTGAGCGATTGCTAATGAAGGACGAGCGTGATATGTGGCACAAAAGCAGCGAAGCTTTTATTATGTCACAGTAAACTGCTTCCGCTTCTTCGAGTCATGCGGATGTAGGAAATGTATCATTCCAGATACATTTGAGTGTGTTGAAAGTTCTGCTTGTCACCTGTCTAATGAAATGCATAACATATTGGAGTGTTTTCAGGGTTTTCATGTTTTCAACAAAATAAAACCGGAAAATCGAGGGTGTATGACGTCATTGGCAGGCCACGCAATAAAATGGCCTTTTACTCTAAAATTGCTTATTTCTCTGGATTGAAACACTCTTGGAAGCATTTGGGACAATGTAAGTTTACAAATCAGCAACTAGTGGTTTTTGGATATTTTAATAAAAAAATCTTACATATTATGCCTTTAATTCTTTCAGATAAATAGCATAAAATTGCATAATATTTTCTTGAACTGACCAAAGTATTTAAAGGAAGACGGTTACATTAAAAATATTTTAATTGTAACATTTTAACATCATTTTAACGTCAGATGTTACTTTTTTTTATATAGAATTGTTCTATAGTCCATACAACATTTAATGCAATTACATCAGAATTAACTATTTAAATTACAGAAAAATTGATAGTAATCTTTTAATTTTAAGAGAAATTACAGTAATTAATTACTTAGTAATGCATTACACCAAACACTGATTTTGTTAAAGGGCGACAGTACTAAATACTATTAATTTGAACAAAAGCATTAAAACTTAAAAATATAATGATGAACAGTAGCATTTGACTGAATATTTTTCAACACACGAGACAGGAACTGAAATCAGTGAATCATTTCTGTTTTAAAACATTTCTACATGAACTGTTTCCAATGCTGGAAATGCTAATGTATGCTGGCATTTGATTATCGCATCGATCACCACGCCATGCCACAAAAATATAGTAAAGTCAGTACAGTAGGTTCACTACTTTTAGCTTTTGCTACTTTTAGTTACACGCCAACCCAGCTTATACTACTATGTACTTAAATCTTTTTTTTTTTTTGGAAGAAGTGGTCATTTTTAAAGTCAGCTTTGAGGAGTTTTTGGGATGCTGGGAAAATGCAAGAACGCATGGTTTGTGTTTTCACAGACACATGCTAAGCAGAACATGATTTCAGTGTAGTGATCTCACATTTACACTATTTATTTTCACAGCAGCAATCTGCGTGTTTTCCTTTGGGAGGGAAGCTCATTACAATAACCCAGGAGGACCAATTCATTATCCTCATTAGAACAAACGCCAGTTAGAAGAAACAGCATCATGAGATATTTCATGTTACAACTGCAGAAAAGCACTACAGATCAGCACTACTACCAAGAAAAAAAAAAAAAAAAAGTGTATATATATATATATATAATTCAGATGCATTTCATAATTTCTGCAATTGTACTTTTTATTCATTTACTTTTTTTTTATGTATTTCCCATAGTATGAGTGTCAGCAGGCCCATAGCGCACAGATTTCCCTTCATATCCCTCATATATGCTTTTTGAGAGATAATCGTTACTTTCCATGGACGTAATGCCTTAACGTGTCCCTTTACAAATCGTTCCTACGCCCCCTGAACGACCATTTCCAACCGTTGCTTATTTTCCTCTGTACTTCAGCTATATACAATTGTTGTGTCTCAATCTGCCAAACGGCTTTGTGTGTAATTCTTCAAAATTCTGTTTACCGTGTCTTTGCAAATAAAACAGCGGGAGAAATGCGTCTGCTAAGTTAGCTGTTGTGGAGCTCATTGACAGAAAGTGAAGGTGGTCGTGTGGCGCTGACTCCCAAATGAATCTGGCATGCTTACCGCGGTACGTCATGGACTTCAAGTCAGGCAGGACTAATCAATCACGGAAGCTTGTTTTGACTGGCACGGCGCTTAGTTTTGACTTGATAGCATGTGATGTATAAATGCAATGTCATGGTTGCTTACATGTAAGTCAAGCATGGTGAAAAAGACACTAGCAATGGTTGGATGCAAATCAGAGCTGAATACATGAGAAAACTGGCTGAGTGACAGCCACCGAACATACTAAATCCTGACAAAACCTTGGCCGACGGTAATCGTTGCATTGAGGATTGCGTTAAACACAAGTCAGGGAGGAGCACACCATCAGATGTGGAAGAGAAAGGTGTTACATGATGCAGAGAACAGAAATCAAGCTTTTTTCAAGTTATTGTGGTCTTTGGCAACTTCATAACTGTTTTTTTAACCTCCTGTCTGAATGGGTCCTTCAATGGCCCCCTCTTGTGGCCGTAAGGTGTAACTGCAGGGTTGATGCAGTGATTGGCCGCTAGCCAGCCTTATATTTAACATTTAATCACATAGCAGATGCTCTTTACCAACACAGAATCTCATTTATATACAAGCTTAAAGGGACAGTTCACTCAAAAGTGGAATCTCTGTCACCTACTCTCTTGCTGAGCCAAACCTGTATGACTTGCATTGTTCTGTGAAAAATATAAGTAAACTGTTTTGGTTCCCATCGTTTTTCATCATATGGACAAAAAAAAAAAAAAAAAAAAAAAAAACAGAAGTTGATGGGAACCGAAGCTGTTTGCTCACTAACATTCTATAACATTCTTCTTTTTTTTGTGTTCCACAGGTTTGAAACGATGTGAGTGCATTACTGAATTTTCATGTTTGGGTGTACTGTCCCTTTAAGAGAATAATACAAGCAGTACAATACACTATTTAAATGGATAGTTTATTTACTCAAAAAAAAAAAAAAAAGAATAAGAAAAAGAAAAAGAAAAAGAATTCTGGCAAAATCTTTCTTCTGTGGAAAAAAAAAAAAAAACATACTTTGAAAAGTTTTAGACCCATTTGACTTTCATTTTGTGGACAAAAACAGTTCTTGAAAAAATATGTGTAACTTATTCTTTAAAATATCTCTCTTTATGGTCCACAGTAGAAACCTTTTTTTTAAAAAAAAAAAAAAAAAAAAACAAGAACAAAAACAAACAAACAAACAAACATACAAATGTATTGAATGTGCACTGAATGCGTTTTAAATCTTAAATGTATATTTTTAAATAAATTTAAACAAACAAACAGCAACTTATACTTGCTGATAATAAATCATACTTGCTAAAATAAAATAATAAAATAAAATAAAATAAAATAAAATAAAATAAAATAAAATAAAATAAAATAAAATAAAATAAATTAAAAGACCACTTAAGTGTATTTAAAGTAGACATTCTTGTTTCTTAACTCACTTAAGTACTTTTTTTGTTTTTGTTTATTTTTAAGTGCACTTGGTATTAAATGTAAAAAAAAAAAAAAAAAAAAAAAAAAAAAAATTAAATAATACTTTTTGTAAACACTTTAATTTATTTTGATGGTTTAATAATATTTTGCATTTTTTTTTTAAGCAAGAAGTGACTAACATAATAAAGCACACATAAAGTACTTGATTATAATATTACCTGAAGTCCGTTATTTGATATTACACTTAAAATTAATAAGTTTAACAAGTTAATAATAAGTTCATTTAAACTAAATTACAAAATTGTTTAATTACATACACAACATTTTAAACACATGACATACATTTCAATAGAAATTACATTAAAGTATATTTTAGTTCGTAATTCTTGTCAGTCCATTTGGCATATTTCACGAAATGCTGAAAGTAATTATGAAATTACATAAACGCATTAAATATATATTTAAACTATAATACTTTTCATGTAATTGTAAAAAATATGCAGGTGTCCAAAAAAAAAAATTACATTCAGTTCACACTTCAGCATATTCTTTTAAAGTATATTATGTAATCTTTTTTTTTATAAATATGCTACTTCTTTTTCCCAAGGAAATGTAGTTTGGAACAACAGAAGAGTGAGTAAATATAGGCATTATTTTATTTTTTAACAAACTATCCCTTTAAGAGCAGAAGCAATAGAGCAAAGACCAATCTGTGTTCTAGTATGCACACTCTCAGTAAAGGTACTAAATATGTACACTTGAAGGTACCAGTATGGATTTTAGGTACAAAGGTGTATCTTTTGCAAAGATCTTTTGTACCTTTTTTTTTTTCCAAGAGTTTAGCCAGTCAGAGTTGGTATTTGCTAGGAAAGGCAGCTTAAGTGGCTTATTTCCAAAACTATTATAAATATGGGTTATATAGATGCTCAGTCAGCATTAATCGAGTCGTCAGTGTTGTTTTCCAAATTTGTTCATCTTAAGAGCAAAAGTTGCCATTAAACGAGTGCTCTGAGGCGCCTTCATTAGCCTCACCGAATCTCTCCGGCCTCAGCGAAGCCTGTTTTTCTTTCCCCCTTAGGAAAGGGAAAAAAATAAATGGACTTAATTGAACGCCAAATTGAAAATGCATGACACAAGTGTTGACTTGGTCTCAGACAATATTTACACTTGGTTTTATTCAAACAACCGACTAGCGCCGGCTCAGCCGCTAGGCTTAGCGCAGGGGCCTACCGAGAGTCACTAGTACACAGTCCCAAACAAAGGGATTCGGGAGGCACCTGTGCCTACTGAATGTGAATATGACCTCCAGCTTCTACAGGGAGGGATTCGGCCAATTACGGCCCACACGCCAGCGCCGACCCGGGCCGAGTACCACACACATGAGAGGCGCTCTGGGTTAACGCAGTCACCGCTACCACCCTCATCCAGCAACAAGTCGTCCATCGCTCATCCTGTTAAAGCGGCATGACTCACGGGCATCTGCTTGTGTAATTGCACCACTGCTTTAATTGTGATTGGTGCTAATTGCGCCATGGTAATTGCAGCCGTTTGGAGGCTAATGCGCTCTGCCATCACTCACGGTTTCGTAATAAAGTGAGGTGACTCTGCCATTTGAAACTGTCAGGAGGGGAAGAGGAATTGTTCGTGTTATTGAGGTTCTTGGTAGGTCTGGTGAGACTCCCTCGCTTGGCACTGGCGGTCCGTCCCACACGGAGGAGCTGATGATGATGGTTTGAAATACGATTTCCAATGCCAAATGCGAAATCGATGTTAAATTGGATTGGGTTATAGCTAACAGATGCGTTGTTGCTCTAGGGCAGTGTTTTTCTTTACCTTTTTTGCATCGCAGCCCCTTCATCTGCATCAAATCTGCGATGTGTTTCCTATACCCACGTTATCCTAGATTTTAACAGCAAAAATCAAAACTGCATGTATTTTCCTAATGCTGGTTCTTGGTCTTACTGGGAATTGGTGCAAGTTGTTAATCAATGTAATGCAATGCAATCAAATCAAATCAAAGTTATTTTTACTATTTTTACTTTTCCACTGATGTCTCTTATACAGCATCATGTGCTATTGGATAATAAGGTATTAGGCATTGTTAAAGAATCATTAACTCTGGCTTCATTTTTATTTTATATTACTTTTATATTTTAATGCATTGCATTGCATTAAATTATGTAGCTTTACTTTAATGCCTATTTTGCCACAATCTAATCAATTGGAGATTATATAAATCAAGTCCCGTCTAACAATTTTATCATATTTTATCACATTTTTAATAAAAAATATCTTGTTTCACTCTAAAAACTTCAGAAATGTCAAATGACCCATTCACAAATTTACTTTTTAGTTTTAAGATACAAAAAAAAAAACAATAAATAATTTTAATCTAATAAAGTTAATTTAAAGGGATAGTTCACCCAAACATGAAATTTCTGTGATCATTTACTCACCATTTGCTTGTTCCAAACCTATGTTTATTCTGTTGAACACAAAAGATGATATTCTTTATTTTATTTTATTTTATTTTATTTTATTTTATTTTAAATTTACTTTCATGCCCATTGTGCCACAATCTAATCAATTCTAGATTATCTAAATCAATTCCCGTCTAACATTTTTATCATATTTTATCACATTTTTAATAAAAAAAAAATATCTTGTTTCACTTATAAAAACTTCAGAAATGCCATACATACATATATTTACTTATAATTTATGTTCAAATTTAGTTTTAAGTATTTAAATAAATAAATAAATAAATAAATAAATCAGTCAATTATCCAAACTTGTATATGTTTATTCTGTTGAACACGAAAGAAGATATTTTGAAGAATGTTGGTAAAAAAGTTGACAGTACCTATTGACTTTCATAGTATTTTTTTTTTTTTTCCCCATACTATGGAAGTCAATGGCTACCGTCAACTGTACAGTTTTTTGGGTGAAAATTTTACAAAATTCTTATATAATAAATTCTATTATTTAATTTATTTTAATATTTCATTTGAACAACCTTCAATTTCATTTTATTATTTAATTTAATTATTTTATTACATTTGATCATTTTATTATTTTATTGATTTTTTTTTTTTTTTTTCTGTGCATCATGCAACACCTTTTATGTATGCACAGTATGCATGTACATATATTTTTCCATTTCATTTCATATTTACATAGGTTTTCCAAAGCAAAGTTTCTCCAGTCACCCTGTAGGAATCACTGCTGTAGGGTTAATGTCTTTGGTCCAGATCCAGACTAGGGCACAAGGTGCCCACGTTCTGCCAACTGTTATTAAGCTCTGACTTCATGTAATGTTTCGGTCTGAACGCAGCACGGAGCAGGTGACAAACTGTAAAGCCGCGGTGCCAGGGCCCTGATGACGGCGTTAATGACACAAAAAGCAAACAAACGGCCCTAATCTCTGGCAGTATTTACCGCTGAGCTTCACAGACGAGCGAAAGAGTGGCAGGAGCGGACACACCTCTGCTGGCCACCGCGTCCAAGCATTTCCACACACAGAAGAAAGCTGTCAAAATGCAGCACACCCTTTCACTCCTGTGCAGCCCATCTGTTTGGCTAATTTCAAATTAATTGCAGCACCGAGGGAATTATTAATTAGCTAATCAAACGAAGGCAATGGCGATGACGTCCCACGGGCCTCTCCCAGATGGAAACTGGAGCCGGGGATATGTAAATTGGAATTAATTGGAAGGTTACATTTCTGTTATTTTATTTTGAGAAAAAACAGTCTTTCCAGCCCCGAGAAGCGTCTCTTGATTCCACTGCCAGTTCCCAGAGGCCAAAGAATAATTTTTGCTCATTACCGAGCAGGTAGACACCGAATTCTTTCCATGCGCCATCGCTCCCTGTTTGCGCCTTTTCAAAACACTCCTAGCGAAGGGGTTTCTTGCATATCACCTCCACCCTCTTACCCATAATGCTCCGCTGCTCTCTCCTCTTACATTCAGTCGCTCATTCATCAGTCAGCCATGTATCATGATTACTGTTTGCTTTCTCGGGGCAGCACGATTTATAGGGTGTCTAATACGGTTTAGTATGTGTGCAGCGAACTGAACAAACCACGTCATGACAACTCACACGCTGCCACATGCGACGCGCCCGAGACGGGTGCCAAAAACACTACCTTTTCGCTTTTCGGGATCATAAATACGGAGGAATTAATACAGCACAAATGCATTATGGGCTGTTATAATACCTCGCAGAATATCATTTTATGAAGAACAACAATATAAGCGCATGAGCAATGATCGTTATTGTCAGGCAATCAAATGCGAGGCACGGCGGAAAATTATTAAACGTACTTATAACTCGATATCCAGGTGACCCAGATAATTCTCTGAAATTATTTGCGTATTATCTGGGTTATTAAATGTCCAAATGATTCAAATCCAGAAAGAGCTAATAAATTTTAGAGGTAAATTGGAAAGTATAAATATCAGCAGCAGGGGTTTCCCTCACGGTCTCTTTGGCAATGGCGTTAGTGCAAGAGGCACGCTTTAGGAAAATGAGATGCTCATGAATGCAGGTCTTTTTGCTGCTCTGGAGGAGCGCTTATATCTAAACTGAATTATCAGATATCCACCTCTCCTCACCTGCTTTGTGTGATTGATGGATTGCTCTTAAAATACCTTGATATGATCCTTCTGAAAGTCTTATGTAAACAGTACGCAGCACATCTGAAGCGTGTACTTTTCATATTTTTATAAGATTTCAAAATACACCTTTGCCTGCGCAAAACTGAGTCAGCTATGAGATACACAGTGGGGGGCAAAACTTCTGAGAGCACTAACAAAATGTGTAACTTTCCATTTAATGTCATACAAAATGCAAATTAATACAATTTTGTTACTATCAGCATATTAAAATGTTGAACTGAAAGTTAGCACTGATTGTAAACTTAAATAATAATAATAATAATACATGTTATTTATTTATGATCATATTACACTGAAGACTGTAGTAATGATGCTGAAAATTAAGCTTTGGTCACAGCAATAAATTAAAATACATTTTAAAATAGATTTTTGTTTTAACTACAATAATATTTTACAACATTGCTGTTTTTACTCTATTTTTTTTTTTAATCAAAAACAACACTGTAAAAAAAAAATGTTGAGTCAACTTAAAATAATTTGTTACCCTGCTGCCTTAAAATTTTAAGTTCAGCCACCTCAAATAAGTTTAGTCAACTTGAAATTGTACTAAGTGACAACTTAACAAATTTGGTTTGTTAAACTTAAAAGCTGGGCTTGTTACCCAGATGCCTTAAAATTTGAAGTTGCATCAACTCAAATATATAAGTTGTCACTTAGTACAACTTAACATTTCAAGTTGACTAAACGTTTTTAAAATTTTAAGGCAGCCAGGTAACAAATTATTTTAAGTTGAATTGTTTATTGAAATACAGCTTTGGTGAGCAGAAGAGACTTCTTCTAAGACGTAATTATTCTTATGTCATGAAGAATTTAAACAACCCATTTTTACTTGCTGAATAAAAAAAATCATTTTCAAGTAATGTCTCTAAAATTCTCAATCCCATCTAGTCAGTGTGTGTGTGTGTGTGTGTGTTTGTCCTCACATTTGACCCATGCAGCTGACGTCTAACGACAGAAAGGCAGAAGGTGTAAACTGTAAGTACATCACTGCATTTATAAAAAAAAAAAATATTTAGGTCTAAATTTAAGATTTATGTTTCAATTGCATGTAAAATGTCTATATCTATTTAGATTACACAATTTTAACATGTAAGACTTCTGCACTCAAAGTAATCATAGCATAGTTTGTAACTAACAAACTTTGATGTTGGCTTGAGAAAGCCTGACCAGAAAGTTAAAAAAAAAGTTTTAAAATATTATAAAGGTTTTAAAAGTTTGACGGTTTTCAGTCTGAAATAGATTGATGTTTAAAGTAGTTTTAAAGCTTGAATGTTTTGAAGACAATACAGTCTGTCAGATAGATGTTTTTAGTATGTTTTAACATGATTAGCATGTTGTTATCATGTTTTTAAAATAATTAGCATGTTGCTAGTATGTTTCTACTATGATTAGCAAGTTACTAGCATGTTGCTAGCATGTTTTAACATAATTAACAAATTACTAACATGTTCCTAGCACGTTTCTAGCATGATTAGCATGTAGTTAACATGTTTCTAGCATGGTTAGCAAGTTATTAGCATGTTTTTAGTATTATTAGCAAGTTACTAGCATGTTGTTAGCATTTTTTAACATAATTAACAAGTTGCTAGTATGTTTCTACTATAATTAGCAAGTTACTAGCATGTTTTAACATAATTAGCAACTTACTAACATTGCTAGCATGTTTCTAGCATGATTAGCATGTAGTTAACATGTTTCTAGCATGGTTAGCAAGTTATTAGCATGTTTTTAGTATTATTAGCAAGTTACTAGCATGTTGTTAGCATTTTTTTAACATAATTAACAAGTTGCTAGTATGTTTCTACTATAATTAGCAAGTTACTAGCATGTTTTAACATAATTAGCAACTTACTAACATTGCTAGCATGTTTCTAGCATGATTAGCATGTAGTTAACATGTTCATGTTTCTAGCATGATTAGCAAGTTATTAGCATGTTTCTAGTATGATTAGCACATTACTAGCATGTTGTTAACATGGTTAACGTGTTTCTAGCATGTTTCTAGTATGATTAGCAAGTTACTAGCATGTTGCTAGCATGATTAGCATGTATTTAACATGTTTCTAACATGATTAGCAAGGTACTAACATGTTGTTAGTATGTTTCTAGCATGATTAGCAAGTTACTAGCATGTTGTTAGCATGTTTATAACATGATTAGCATGTTGCTAGTATGTTTCTAGGATGAATAGCTACCTGGTTATTGTGCATTTAAAAAAGATTTAGTTTATTAGTACAATTAGAGAAATATGCATCTATTTAGGTTAAGCAGATGCAATTTTTATTTATTTATTTATTTATTTATTTATTCATTTATTTATTTATTTATTTATGATCATGTGACACTGAAGATGTATGTAGTATACATTTTAAAATATATTCTAATTGATTTTTGTTTTAACTACAGTGATATTTCACAACATTTCTGTTTTTACTGTATTTGTATCAAAAATAAAAATTAAAAATGCAGCTTTGGTGAGCAGAAGAGACTTCTTCTAAGACATAATTACTCTTATGTGTTTCTTACTCTGTACTCTTATGACAAATTTTTACTTGCTGATTAAGAACATCATTTTAAAGTCAGTTCTCTAAAATGTTCAATGCCATCTAGTCAATGTGCGTGTTTTTGTCCTCACATTTGACCCATACACACATTCATGAACAAAAACTCTAGACAACAGGGTCCGTGTCTAAAAAAGTAATCTGGGACGCTGATGGTGCTTGACAAAAAAAGTTGAGCTGCAGTTCACTGGAAATCTTGTTAAACGGCACATTAAACTTGAAAAAAACAGAGAGAAAGAGAAAAAATCATATCAGGTCATGTTTCATTTGGCTAGGAATTGAAAAACACACCGTTTCCTTGAACTCTGAGACTGAGTGTGTGCAATCTCTCACTCACACAGAGGTCAAATCACAACACAATCCCATTTTGCTCTATTAGTAGCATGTTGACAGCAAGATCCCAATAATACATGGCCTTCACATTAGTACACATTCAGATTACAATGCCATTTTGACCTTCGCCCTTAGTCATCATTGACTCTTGATATTGAGTCTAAGTGAACAGCAATCAGGGAACAGCAATCATTTAATTTAATTTAATTCAAAATTCCATTTTAATTTTAATTAAATTTTAAATTAAATGTTAATTTTTATTTAAATTAATTTAATTGTATATTTAACTAATGTAATTGTATTTAATATTTAATAATTAATTAATGTATTTACTTATTTTATTTATTTAATGAATTTAGTTAATCCATTAAATAAATAAAATAAGTAAATACATTAATTAATTATTAAATATTAAATACAATTAATTACATTAACAAATGAGACCTTATTGTAAATTAGGCAAAGTTTATGTATAAACAAGGTACAAATTTCACTCTGATTCAAAGTGCTATTTTTTATTTTATTTTATTTTATTTTATTTTATTTTATTTTATTTTATTTTATTTTATTTTATTTTACTTTATTTTATTTTATTTTATTTTGAGACTGAATGTGTGCAAATCTGACTAAAGTCAACTAAAGCTAACTGAAGAGGTCAAATCACAATACAACACGCATGCTGACAGCAAGATAAAAATACATGGCCTTCACAATAATACACATTCAGATTTCAATGCCATTTTGACCTTTGACCCTTAGCCATAATTAAAATGCTTTTGAGAGATTCTCTTCTGCTCAAAAAGGCTGCATTTATTTGATCAAAAATACATTAAAAAAAAAAAAAAAAAAAGCAATATTGTAAAATATTGTCACAATTGAAAAACAGACATTTGTTCTCGGACGTTCCAGAAAAACGAGGATAGTTTTGAATGATTCAGAAACCCCATCCATACATTGTGAGCAGAAACTTCTATCCCTTTTCATCTATGTTCACTAAACTGACTCTTGATATTGAGTCTGAGTGAACAGCAATCAGGGAACAGCAATCATTTATTTTAATTTAATTTAAAATTCCATTTTAATTTTAATTAAATTTTAAATTAAATGTTAATTTTTATTTAACTTAATTTAATTGTATATTTAACTAATGTAATTGTATTTAATATTTAATAATTAATTAATGTATTTACTTATTTTATTTATTTAATGGATTTAGTTAATCCATTAAATAAATAAAATAAATAAGTTAATAAGTTAATTAATTATGAAATATTAAATACAATTAATTACATTAACAAATGAGACCTTATTGTTTATGTATAAACAAGGTACAAATTTCACTCTGATTCAAAGTGCTATTTTTTATTTTATTTTATTTTATTTTATTTTATTTTATTTTATTTTATTTTGTGACTGAATGTGTGCAAATCTGACTAAAGTCAACTAAAGCTAACTGAAGAGGTCAAATCACAATACAACACGCATGTTGACAGCAAGATAAAAATACATGACCTTCACAATAATACACATTCAGATTTCAATGCCATTTTGACCTTTGACCCTTAGCCATAATTAAAATGCTTTTGAACGAGTCTCTTCTGCTCACCAAGGCTACATTTATTTGATCAAAAACACATTAAAAACAGTAATATTGTGAAATAGCTGTTAAAAATAGCTGTCTTCTATGTGAAAATATTATACAATGTAATTGCTGAGATCAAAAACGGAATTTCACATGATCCTTCAAAAATCATTATAATATGCTGATTTGCTGCTCAAGAAACATTATTAGCAATGTTCAAAGTTTTTTTTGTGGAAACTGATACATTTTTAAACATTCTAAAAAAAAAGTTCAAAAGAACTGCATTTATTTGAAATTTACTTGGAACTTTTGTAACATTCTAAATGTTTGACTGTCACTTTTGATCAATGTAATGCATCCCTGCTGAGTAAAAGTATTGATTTTTAAATGATAGTCTACACGCTCCTGTTTTACAGTAAAACGTATCGTGAAGATACTCTTTCCTCAATGATTTAATAATTCTCTAATGCTTAAAATCACATAGGAAACAGCTTAAGGTTAAGCTGCCCCAAACTGTGGTCATTTTCCAGTGTTTCTCCTCCCAGATGAATTCATATTCGCAGTCTCCGTAATGGCTGGCCTGGTTTCACATGCCTGTTCTGTTCCTTCAGCTTCACTCAGCAGAAAGCTGCACACTAAGAGCACTTAATTCCCAATTAAGGCACACCCACCCCAGAGCATTACTCAAAGCATTAGTACAGTGATTTCGCGTGATGTGAGGTGATGGATTTCAGCGGGCAAGGTGAACGATGCGGCTTTGGACTCCCATCCCTCGCTGGGGAGGAAAGCCATTACTTAGCGGCCAGAACCATTTCCCCTATACGATCCATTATGTCTGCCGCCGGCTGGAAAGGTACTGGCGGGTTTTGATTTGCCAGGGCACCGGACGATCTTAGATATCCCTTTGCAAAACCTCCTCCAAACTGTCTGTTTCTAACTGACAGCTTGGACTTTTTCTTTTCGTCCTGAGAACTCAGCACAGCTGTGATGGACGGGGTTACAGACTTATCCAAACAAATAACAGAGCATGTGGTCTGTTGAAGGTGGCAACGTTTTTATAATAAACTTGGCTGCCATGGACATGGGAGGTCTCTTATATTATGAGCCAGTTTATTGCCACGGTAACACTGCAACACAAAAACCAGCCTACTTTATCAGTGCCCGATACACAATCACAGAAAACACTGATTTTGCTCTGCATTTTGGCACCGTTCACAATTAAATTGTGCTGTATTAGTCATTAAATTGTGAGTAAGGAACTCATTTTCTTCAGGCAATTTGTTCTCGGACGTTCCAGGAAACTGAGGAATGGTTTTGATGACCTGCTTTCAATGATTCAGAAACCCCATCCATACATTGTCAGCAGAAACTTCTGCCTCTTTTCATCTATGTTCACTACATTGAGTCTAAATATTGAGTCCAACTGAGCAGCAATCAGGGATATGAGATACAAAGCGAGGCATCTAAGCATCTAAAACAATTTTTTAAATTTAATTTAATTTAATTTAATTTAATTTAATCTAATTTACAATTACAATTAATTTACTTTTAAATTAAATGTTCATTTTAATTTAATTTAAATTCTTTTAATTTCAGTTCATTTTATATTTAAATAATTTAATTTAATTGTATTTAATATTTAATTTAATTTAATTTATTTAAAATTTAAATTTAATTTAATTTAAAATTACACTTTAATTTTAAATTACATTTTAATTTAATTTAGTTTTAAATTAAATGTTAGATTTAAATGTTTTGTTTAATTTAATTTCTTTTTATTTCATATTTAATTTAATTTAATACTTTTTTTAGTTACTGTTAATCTTAACAGAATATCAATTTGAGTGAAAAGTTAAGCTGCAAATTAACATTCATTACAAAATGTTGCACTGATATTACACCCCGTAAAAATACATTGTTACTGCATGATATTTAACTGTTTTTAACAAGTGAGACCTTAAAAATGAAAACTGTAAATTAGGCGCAGTTTATATATAAACAATAAACAAAGTTCGCACTGATTCAAAGTGCTTATTTATTTTATTTATTTTATTTCATTTTACTTTATGGTTAATATTTAATAGAATTTGACTTAATATACGTTTTTTTTTTTCATAACTATTAAAAGGGATTTAAAATTGAAAGAAAAGTTGGAAGTTACCAATAATTCTAAACCTAAAATAAAATAAAATAAAATAAAATAAAATAACTATGAACCAGGATTTTAATTTGAGAGAAAAGTTGGAAATTACCACTGAATTTAAAATAAAATAAAATAAAATAAAATAAAATAAAATAAAATAAAATAAAATAAAATAAAATAATCACAGACTTTTCAGTGTGGTTTTAAACTTTTGTTCCCCATTACATCCCTCTGATGACTTTAAGAAGGTCAAATTAAGTTTGTCATTCTTGATTAATTACAATGCTATTAACACACAATCATAGGAAGCATTGATATTCCTCCGTGTTTTGTCACAGTTAACAGTTAAATTGCTCTATTAGTCATTAAATGGAGTAAGGAACTCATTTTCTTCAGGCAATTTGTTCTCAGACGTTCCAGGAAACCAAGAAGCAGTTTTGATGACGTTTTGGATGATTCAGAAACCCCATCCATACATTGTGATTTCAATCAAAAATCAGCAGAAACGTCCGCCTCCTTCATCTGCGTTCAGTGAATCGAGTCCGAACATGGAGTCCAAGTGAGCAGCAATCAGGGTTTTCCTCATATAATGGGCCTGACTGGGTCACGTCCAACAGGGATCTGGTTTTTTGGCAGTTTGGTAATTTGGCTTTTGCTGCTGAATGACCTCCAGAGGGTCAGTCCGTGACCTGATTACATGAGTCAGTGAGGGAGAAAACTCGTCCACCATCTCTATTGTTGAACACAACGGTAGGTTGCCTGGTCACTGCGCAGCCAATGCCAGAAAAGAGCAGACACACACACACACACACACACACACACACCGCAGCCATGCAAAATGAGGCCAAATCAGTAGTGTTCTTTTTTTTTTTTTTTTTTTTTTTTTTTTTTTCAGATGTGGAAAGGAAGAAAAATTAGTTGTAATGAACCATTAACGCAATTAAGTTTTCAGAGCGGTGATGTAACCTACAGGCCTGTGTAGATAGTTGACTGATTATGAAATGATGTATTATGGTATCACTTTACAGTAAGGTTTCATTTGTTAAGATTAGAACTACATTAACTACATAAGCTTATGTGAACAATAGTTGTACAGCAATAATTAAATCTTAGTCACTGGTAAATATAACATTCACTAAAAAACATTAAAATCAAATGTTGAATCTGTTTATGTTTGTTAACGCATTGTGAACATTAACAAAGGTTAATAAATGTGTAAAATATATTGCTCATTGTAAAAAGTGCATCAGGGTTTCTGCAAGGTAAATGTAAGAGTTTTTAAGACAAGGGATAAATTGAAAGGAAGGGAACTTAATACACTAATGTGTTCTCTAAATGTAAAAGTTTTTACCAGTTTCAACTTAAAAACTTAACTTTAGCAGCTGCCTTAAAATTTTAAGTTTAATCAGCTTAAAAGTACAGGTCATTTCAACTCATAAGTTAAATCAACTTAAAAGTACAAGTCAATTAAACTTATTTTATTGTCGTGAGTTGAAATGACTTGTACTTTTAAGTTGATTTAACTTTAAATTTTAAGGCAGCTTCTGAGCTTAAGTTTTTAAGTTAAAACTGGAGGAAATTTTTTTAAAGTTTTAAACTGGAGGGAAAAGTAAAAAAAAAAAAAAAAAAAAAAAATCTACTTAATTCAAAGGGATAAAATTTGTCATTTCTCATTAGCAGATATTTGTTCTTGTTTTAAGCATAAACTCATTTTATTTATTTATTTATTTATTTATTTTTATTTTATTTTATTTTATTTTATTTTATTGCATTGCATTGCATTGCATTGCATTGCATTGCATTGCGTTGCATCTAATTTCATTGCACTGCATTGACTTTCAAGACCTTTTTATCTGCAGAAACCGTGATCTAGTATGATTGTGTTTGGATGGGTGATTATTACTTTAGAAGACTTTTCTTGTGGATTACATTTAATTTGATTTTTGGTATTTTTTTAGTCATTTTAAAATTATATTTTGAGTGGAAAATGAATATCAAATCCACCTTAACACAATCAAAATAAAATAACATAAAATAAAATTAAATAAAATTAAATAAAATTAAATTAAATTAAATTACATTAAATAAAGTAAAATAAAGTAAAGTAAAATAAAATAAAATAAAATAAAATAAAATAATTAGTAGAACTAAGAATTAGTATGCTAGATGATTGTGTAAGTAAATTAATAAATGTAACTAAAAATAATAATAAAATAAAAAATAAAAATAAATAATAAATAAATGTTTGAAATGCATTGGCAAGTTAAATTATGAGTAATAATGATAATAATTAACTACTAATACTACTAACTACTTAATAACTACTTATATACAAACACATTCAGTACATATAAGAAATATTTACAGTATATGTATTATTATAATTTTGTAAGTAAATTAATAAATGTAACTAAAAATAATAATAAAATAACAAATAAAAATAAATAAATGTTTTGAAATGCATTTGGGCAAGTTAACATTATGAGTAATAATGATAATAAATTAACTACTTAATACTACTTAATACTACTTAACTACTTGATTAACTACTTTATATATATATATATATATATATATATATATATATATATATATATATATATATATATATATATTAGGGCTGTCCAACGATTTATCGCGATTAATCGCATACAAAATAAAAGTTTGAGTTTGCCTGATAAACGTATGTGTACTGTGTGCAATTATTATGTATACAAACACATTCAGGTACATATATAAGAAATATTTACAAGTATATGTATTTATTATAATTTTTATATAATTTATATTTATATATAATTTATTATATATATATATATATATATATATATATATACACAAGTAATTTTTTTTTTTTTAAGAAGTTAATGTATTATCATTATTACTATCATTAAGTTTAGATTGTTGATCTTGCTTTAAGTAATTACGAAATGAGTCATGTCACTGGTGGCCGCTCACAATGCCCCTGCATATCACATATTGTGCATTCATGCAATTATCATACTATTATATATGCACTGCTGTTGCTGATGGGTTAGACAAAACTAACCATCTGTGCACACATTGAGTTCTTGGTGAACACCCAAAGTTTTATGAGGAAAAAAATAAGTGAGAAAGTGAGTGGGTGTTTTTTTTTTTTTTTTTGAACAGATTTCAAGATTATATAAATGGACTCTCTTGCTCCACTCTGGACTCTGTTAGGCAGATAAGTGCAGTAAACACATCATGGCAAGTGTCAGAGAGAATAACGTTTCGTAGGCCTGCATGTAGGTATGCTTATTTATGAAGAGTGGTTTCAAATTGAATTAAAGGGACACCTGAGACCCGGAGGCCCTGGTCAGGCGCCCTCTGTTTACAGCGACACGAGCGCTAACCTGTACGTCAGTCTGTGCGTCTGGCTATTAGCTGACAACCTCTAATGTACTTCAGGAATAAAGTGCTCTAAATGTGAGGTGGAGTAATAGCTACAGCCCAGATAATCAGATTTAAAAACCCAAAAAGCAGTTTTATCAGTGCGCTGATCTGCATCGCCGCAGAGCTGCCAGGTGACGCACAATTTATTTATTTTTCCTCAGAAACAGTTGATTGTAAGTTTAAGATTGTACGGTTAAATGTAACAGATACCGCAGTGCCACCCCGTGGACTTCAACCCTGTTTGTTTCCCATCTTCCCGACCTTACTCACCTCTCCCAAACCCAACAGCAATAAACTTAAAGAAATCGTTAAAATAAAAAAATGTAAATCCTGCTTTTTACTCACATTCATTGTGTTCCAAATCAGTGTGACTTTGTTTCTTCTGTGGTATAAAGAATTCAGTGTTTTGAAGAATCTAAACAAAGGTCATAGTAACTACAACTGTTATGTATTATGTAGCAAAAATAATCATAAAATCAGTCTACACTGAAAAAAATGTTGATGGTCAAACTAATTTCACTCAGAAGTTGCTTGTACATTTCACTAATAATTGTGAAGATACAGCATGAAATTTTAATGTAGAAAGACTGAAACAGTGTTTTCTTGTAATACATACTCCAATAATCTTTTATTTTTTGTTTAATTTTGAAACAATTTTACAAAAAAAAAAAAAAAAAAAAAAAAAAATGTAAATAAATAATTAAAATTATAAATTAATATTGTTATGAATAAAATATTAAAATAATATATTTTATTTTATTTTATTTTAACAATGATAGTCATTTGAAAGCCGCTGAAATCAAGAATCATTCAGTGTGTTTCGAGAACCAGATTGAAAAAAAAACAGATCTGGTTCTAAAACTCAACTTATTAAATCAATTCACTAACTGAACTAAATAATGAATTTTGGTTTTTGGCATGTATTGACAACTCAGCAAAAATTATCATTAAATTTGTCTACACTGAAAAACACGTTGATGATCAAACATTTCACAAACAATCACAAAGAAATTGCAAGTATCATGAAATTTTGATGTAGAAAGACCAACTGTTTTCTTGTAAAACATACTCTGATAATCTTATTTACAACTTTGAAAAATCTTTTTTTTCTTCTTCTTTTCTCAGTGAGATCATTGAACAGACTGAAATTTGTGTAATTATTAATTGAAAATCTTCCTTCCAGTGAACTGTAATTGAACTAAAAAGTTTAGAAACAATTTTACAAAAATCATTTTTTATTTTATTTTATTTTATTTTATTTCATTATTTTATTTTATTTTATTTTATTTTATTTTTAATTTATTATTATTATTATTTTTAATTTATTTATTTTTACAGTGATGGTCATTCGAGAACCGTTGAAATCATGAATCATTCAGTCTGATTTGAGAACCGGATTGAAAAGAACAGATCTGTTTCTCAAGCTCAACTTACTAAATCAGTTCACAAACAGAATTAATTTTGGTCTGTTCATCTCACAAAGCTAATGCTTGACTTTGGAGGACTTTTAATATAGTCTTGTTTACTACATTTGCAGTGCTCTTTGGTTTAAGTTAATTTCATGTATTTGGAATATAAAAATGAATTTCAAATCTTAATTCAATTTAAAAACAAAAAAGGGTTAGGTTTTTGGATTGGTGTGCTGGACGATTTTCCAAAAATTCACCTTTTGTGTACCACAGGTCATATACACTGTAAAAAACAATTTGTTGAGTCAACTTAACATAATTTGTAACCTGGCTGGCTTAAAATTGTAAGTTCAGTCAACTCAAAGAAAGTTTATTCAACTTGAAATGTTAAATTATACTAAGTGACAGCTTAGATATTTGAGTTGAATCAACTTATAATTTTTAAGGCAGCTGGGTTACTTACCCATCTGTTAAGTTTAGCAAACACAAATATCTAAGTTGTTACTTTGTACAATTAAACATTTCAAGTTGAATAAACTTATTTTAGTTGACTGAACCTAAAATTTTAAGCAGGGTAACAAATTATTTTAAGCTGACTCGACGAATTATGTTTTTTTTTTTTTTTTTAGTGTAGTAACTACATCTGTTAATTTGCACGAATTGATAACTTTAAAATAACAAAAAGTATCATAAAATTTTTCTACACTGAAAAAACACGTTGATGGTCAAACAGTTTTCACTCAGAAGTTACTCGTACATTTCACAAATAATCACAAAGAAATAGCAAGTAACATGAAATTTAAATGTAGAAAGACTTAAACTATTTTCTTATAAAACGTACTCTGATAATCTTTTATTTACAACATTGAAAAATCTTTTTCTTTTTTTTTTTCCTCAGTGAGATTATTGAACAGACTAAAATTTGAAATTAAAAAAATACATTTAATTTAATTTAAATAATTTAATTTAATTTAAGTTACTCTACATTTCACAAATAATCACAAAGAAATAGCAAGTAAAATTAAATTTTGATGTAGAAAGACTGAAACTGTTTTCTTATAAAACACTCTGATAATCTTTTATTTACAACATTGAAAAATCTTTTTCTTTTTTTCTTTTTTTTCCTCAGTGAGATTATTGAACAGACTGAAATGTGTCATTATTGACTGAAAATCTTTCCATTTTATTTTATTTTATTTTAAATTTAATTTAAAAACCATATTGAAAAGAACAGATCTGGTTCTCAAGCTCAACTTACTAAATCAATTCACTAACTGAACTAAATAATGACTTTTGGTCTGTTTATCTCACAAAGCTATAGTTTGACTTCAGAGGACTTTTAATATAGTCTTGTTGACTACTTTTGCTGTGCTTTTTGGTTTAAGTTATTTTCATGTATTTGAAGCATAAAAATGAATAAATTAGTGTGCTGGACAATTTTCAAAAATTCACCTTTTGCGCAAAAAAAAAAAAAAAAAAAAAGGGTACGACTTTGAAAAGACATGACGGTAAATAAAAATGATTATTTTGATTTTGGGGTTAAATCCAAAAGTCTGTGCAGTAAGCAATTTTATCAAATTTCAGAAGTAGCAGTGCGTTTGTTAAACCTCATGGCCAAACTCTTGTGCGCACACACACTCGTTTAGAGGGTTTGGTCTGTAAGTAAACTAGACCTGTAATTACTGGCTGGGTATGCTCATTAGGAGACCTGAGAGACCTGAGCAGTATCAGGTTTTAATTGATTTTGTCTCTCTAAATTAGTGGAGGAAACCTAAACAAGCACATTTGATTTAGTAGATCTAATTGGTTCTGTAAAAAAGGGCCTCTGTGATTTGATACTGTGTAAACGTCCGGGAACCGATGAAAATGACAATCATGGGGTTCTTCAGGAAACCTGGAGCTCTGATAGGACTGCAGTCTCATGTAACCAGACCTGAGACTAAACGCCAAAACCATCACACTGCAGCTTATTCGGACCAAAAACAGCAGAGACCATCTGACTGACATGTGAGATGACCAACTACTCTTCATTTCTTTAAATATGTAAAAAAGAAAAAGGATGACGACAAAAACAGCCCAGAAATGAAAATTAAGCAACGTAAAAACAGCAGTTTATGCACAAACTATTGCACGGATAAAAGACTTCAGTATTTCTAACCTGGCAATCTTTGACAAATCTAGTGACTATTTTGTCCTCAAATACAAATACTTTTATTGGTACCGACTGATAAAACCCAACTACTCCCAGAATTTGAAATAATAAAGATGTGTTTACATCCAGAAGAGAATGTAAACAGTCATTAGAATTACTAAAATGGGTCATTAATACATCAAAATCATGATTATTTCTTGATCAACAGATTATATACTCTTAAAATAAAGTTGTTGTTTTTTTTTTTTATCCATTTTTGGTTCCCCAAAGAAATTTTCAGTAAACAGTTCCTAAAAGAACCACTTTTTCTTATTTTGAAGAATATTTAATAATCTAAAAAAAAAAACTTTTTCCATTATAAACTACTTTTTGTGGAATGGAAAGTTTCCATGAGTGCTAAAAGTTCTTCATGGGAGTATCGATGCCAATAACGATCCTTCACAAATATTTCATCATACATGAGCAACATCATGAAAAAGTAACTGTGCAGCTGAAGGAGGAAGCCACTTCTCTTACACCGAGACCTTCGGTTCGAGAGGTTGCAGATTCAGGTTCAGTAAGACGCAGTGAAACGAAACATGAGGCCTAATTTCAGAGTCATCGGGGGAAATGAAACAGCACGTCGACACGGCTCTGGGCGGCTTTATTGGGATGGCATCATGCACTGCTCGCACCCACTGAGAGGACAGACTATGAAAAAGCTTTGAATTTATAACTCCCTGATCCACTTTTAAATATGTTGAATTTTGGTTGACTCAATGGTTCAGGTTTTTGTCACAGTGGGTCTGTTTTCTGTCTATAAATCTCACAGCCAGTTTTTTCTCCTGGTTTCATTGCTTAAATTCACCTAGGCTCATAATTGGATCGAGACTACTTAATGCAAAATTGATCTGAGCATTTTAATTTTATATGCAATAAATTATTAGAATTTTTTTTTTCTTTTTTCTATATTTTAAATTCAGTTACTTGTGATGTAATTGCATTAATTTCTGCTTAGAACAATTCTGTGGATTTAGCTGATTTAACATAAAATTTTAATGTCTAAATTAACATAGTTTAATCAGTTCAAGAACAATTTATGCAATGTTTCTGTAATTATTATTTGAAAGAATTAAAAGAGCAATCTCATGTCTATCCTTGTATTGCTCAACGGGTCGAGACTGATATGGGATTTAGAAAGTGATTAGTAAAAAGTAATGCAACGCTTTTTAGAGTAATTAGTACAGTAATCTGATTAGACTGTTGAAGATTAGTTGTACACTGCGCTCAAATGTTTGTGATCAGTAAGACTTATAATGTTTTTTTTTTTTTTTTTTTTTTTTTTTTTAAAGAAGTCTCTTATGCTCATCAAGGCTGGATTTATTTGATCAAAAATACAGAAAAAAACAGTAATATTGCAAAATGTTATTACAATATAAAATAATGTTTTTTATTTTAATATACTTTAAAATATAATTTATTCCCATGATGCAAAACTGAATTTTCATCAGCTGTTACTCCAGTCTTCAGTGTCACATGATCCTTCAGAAATCATTTTAATATGCTGATTTATTATTAGAATTATCAGTGTTGGAAACAATTGTGCTGCTTAATATTTTTTTAGAACCTGTGATACTTTTTTCAGGATTCTTTAATCAACAAAAGGTTAAAAAGAACCACATTTATTTGAAATAGAAAGGTTTTCTAACAATATATACTACTGTTCAAAAGTTTGGGGTCAGTACATTTTTATTCTTTCTTTCTTTTTTTTCTTCTTTTTTTTGAAAGAAATTAATATATATATATTTTTTTTTATTTTAATTTTTTTCAGGATTCTTTGATAATGTTAACAGCATTTATTTAAAATAGATATATTTTCTAACAATATACACTACTGTTCAAAAGTTTGGGGTCAGTACATTTTTATTCTTTCTTTCTTTCTTTCTTTGAAAGAAATTAATACTTTTATTTGCCAAGGATGTGTTAAATTAATAAAAAGTGAAAGCACAGATTTACATTGTTAAAAAAATATTTAGATTTTGAATAAATGCTGTTCTTTTTAACTTGTTATTCAAAGAATCCTTAAAAAAAGAATCACAGGTTCCATATACTTATTTATTTATTTATTTATTTATTTGGCAGTACAACTGTTTCCAACATTGATCATTCTAATAATAAATCAGCATATCAGAATGATTTGTGAGGGATCATGTGACACTTAAGACTGGAGTAACAACCAATGAAAATTCAGCTTTGATCACAAGAATAAATTATATTTTAAAGTATATTAAAATAAAAAATAAAAAATATATATATTGTAATGGCATTTTGCAATATTACCTTTTTTTCCCCTGTATTTTGTTCAAATAAATGCATCTTTGATGAGCATAAGAGACTTGACTTCTATAAAAAAAAATCTGATATATATATATATATGAAATATGGTGAAATGTGAAATGAAAAATATGGTCTGGCACTTTTGGATCCCACTGAACTCGCCCAAAATATAAATGGAAACACAACATGGAAACACATATACGATGCTCAAACAATAATCCGAAATGGCTTTTATGTTGTTTTAAGTATTAAAGCGAAATAAATTCATTCACGGTATACATTCCCAACTATTTTTGCTTAATGTTGCATGACGTTACCTTTTTCCCCACACACATTTTTCATAAAATATAGCAGAAGCATTTAAGCTAATGCATCCAGAACATGTCTCTTTGCTTTAAATAGTCCAGATGATCAATGTCCCCTGGCGTTTATTGATGGATGCTGATCTTTTAGTCCATTTCAGGCTTGTTTGGCGTCCCCTTTCAAGAGCTTTCAAAAACACACCTTGCTTTCTTTCGGCTCTACTCCCTTTTCTGTCCATCACACTTGTGTTGATTTTGTGGTTTCCAAAATTGGGCCTTGGCTCCAGTAGGGTAAGTTACCACGGCAACCCGGAGCTTATCTGCTACCAGCTTTTTGGAAACCAAACAACGCGGCCTTTCAAACGTGTTTGACTTTCCAAAAGCCTGTCATAGGCGGCCAAGAAGCAATAAATACACACGCTGCACGCATAAACATATTTCATATATATATTCATACGCGGCTGGGTCCATTACCGCTGGACATGTTCTTTGAGTGGATGTTAATGTATGTCTTTCCGTGTGGTACCTTGTAATCATACACTGATTACCCAGCAAAGGCATATTTATAAACACAAACAATCTCTCATTCCTCCGGCTGGAGTCACAGTAATGCATTGAAGGCTTACCTCCACATGGGGTGTCCTCCGCTATTTACAAAAGCACCAACAAACCAGCGGCTTGGCGAGTCACGTCCTCCCCGTCAGCCCGTGGTTTGCACTGAGAGATATTCAGGAAAAGAGGCTTGTATTAGTGCATGTGCTGACTCAGAAATTAAAGGCTGTTTATATGCTTTGGATGGATTTCAGGCCCTTCAGGGGCAAAGAAAGTGAATGAACGAATGATAATGTTGGAATTGATTGCTAATGGCGTCAGGAGCCTGCAATAATAAACCCAGAAATGAAGAGTTCGGCGTGTTTTTGTCTTTTCGTACACTCCCATTAAAAAGAGCATTTGTCGTTAGAGTGTTGTTTATGATTTATGAATACGGCGCTAGGGATATATTAGCCAACACACTCAACACTCCATTTTTATTATGTTAATTAAAAGCTCGAAGGCTTTCTTCTCAGCGAAATCAGGTTAAGAAAGTGTACTGTCACTTCATTACTACACGCGAGAGTTTTTGTTGGAAATGCGACCTGGCTGATTTCCTTAACAAATGATTTCTTTGGAAAATGTTATCACGAGGCCTTTCGTAATCAGATTTAATCGTAAGACACGTTTCGCTTTCACTTCCTCCTGATGCCATGAAAGAAAATTGGGGATTTAAGTATTAAATGAAATACACATATTGGAAATATATTAGTTTTTGCAAGGCAGGTAATTAATATTGTTTTAGTCTTTGTAAATGAAGCTTCTGTGTCAAGACATCCAATGCCACACTGTCTTTATATACAATATCAGTATAAAAATAAAATATATTTTATTTGTTAAGATGTTCTACCCTAATATTATATTATAATATTTATCATATGTGTGCCATTAGCAATCAATTACAACATTATCATTCATTTATTCACTTTCTTTCCCCCTGAAGGGCTGGAAATCCATCCAAAGCATATTATACATATATTCAAAAGTTTGTGATCAGTAGTATTTGTAATGTTTTATTTTGTTGTTGTTTGTTTGTTGTTGTTGTTTTTTGTTTTTTGTTTTTGCTTTTTTAAGAAATTTTTTATGCTCATCAAGGCTGCATTTATTTGATCAAAAATCAGCATCATTATTCCAGTCTTCATCCTTCCAAAAATCATTCTAATATGCTGGGGTTTTTTGTTTTTTTATTTAATTAATGTTGAAAAATGTTGTGCTGCTTGATATTTCGTTGGAACCTGTGATACTTTTTCTCAGGATTCTTTAATAAATAAAAAGTGAAAGAGACCGGCATTTATTTAAAATAGAAATCTTTTGTAACAATATAAACTACCAATTAATAGTTTGGGGTCAGTAAATTTTTATTCTTTCTTTTTTTTAAAATAAATTATTACTTTTATTCACCAAGGATGTGTTAAATTGATAAAAAAAAAAATAAATAAATAAATAAATAAATAAATAAATAAATAAACAAACAAAAAATAAGCATTGGATTAAGCATTGCAAGCATTCAGCTTTGCATCACAGGAATAAATTATATTTTAAAATATATTAAAATAGAAAACCATTATTTTTAAACTGTAATAATATTTCACTTTTTTTTTTTTTTTGTATTTTTGATCATGTAAATGTGGCCTGATAATTCTTTAAAAAACATTCAAAATCTTACAGATCCCAAACTTTTGAACGGCAGTATATATCATTATTAATCAAGGATGCATTAAATTGATAGTAAAAACATTTATAATGTTACAAAAGATTTCTACTTCAAATAAATGCTGTTCTTTTGAACTTTCTATTAATCTGTGAATCCTGAAAAAGAAAAAAAAGAAAAAAAAAAAAAAAAAAAAAAAAGGAGTAATGACATGCTGAAATGATGCTGGAGTAATGATGCTGAAAATTAAAGTTTGATCACAGCAATCAATTACATTTTACAATGTACTCGCATAGAAAACAGGTAGTTTAAATTGTAATAATATTTCACAATTTCTTTCAAAAACATTAAACATCTTCCCCACATATATAAAAATGACTCTCTTTTTACAGCACTGCACAAACAACCAGTGGAAAGAGAGTACAGTAAGTTTTAAATCTATGCTGTAATATAGAGCAGATGCATTATGTGTGTTGTAATACAGCTGAGACACAGGTATCCCAGCGGGGCTGGAAATGAGGATGATGGTTGTGATAGATGATTGTAAGGTAAGATGCAGCGCACCATGATGGCTGAAATGAGGCGTTTGAGGGGGTGAGATGATGAGTGAGAGCCGTGTAACGTGCTGACGGGTAAAAATGTGTTTCTTTCCAACAGCCGAGCTGTCGAGGGATGGGATTCCTTCGATTCATTTTCTCCTCCTCATACCGTCTCTGATATAATTGACAAAAATGCATAAACCGCCACCCTTGTTTTTACCAGAGCAATATGTTCTCCGCAGGAGCGGATCGTCGCGGGACGGGTTTGTTTTCAGAGAGTTTCTGAGTTACTTCTGAGAAAGTCTCTGCTTTCCTGTCGTGATGTAACCCTCTTCCAGTTTATCGTCAAGAGAGCAGACACTGGTTAGCTGAAAGCTTTACATAAGGGTTTGGATAGCTAATGTGTTAATGAGTTCAAGACCTTAGCCTAGCATGAAGTCTTGCTTGCTTAACTTGCCTGTGTTTTGGGTGGGCTACCATAACATAACAACAGAGTCTGAGGCGGTCCGGGTCAGATAGGCTAACAGATTTTTATATTGTAGATCTTTCATACGAAAGTTCCCAGAGCTCAAGACTCCTTAGATTAGACTTTCTAGATCTGTTCAGCTAAACATACTCACAACCTTACTAACATTTATTATTATTATTATTTTGAGGTTATATAAATATTAGGACAAAACAAAAATCATATTTATGGAATGTTCTTATAACTTCATGAAAGGGATAATAAACATCCATATCCGGTTATCACAGAATAAAGCCTGACAGACTTATGTTGTATAAGACTGAAGGGCTTTATTTTTCAATCACAGCCGGCTGGATGTACATTATCCCACCTACTACATGGTTACTTGCCACAAAGCTAAATAATTAGACACAAAATGTTGATTTGTGTTGAAATATTTGAATGCAAACTTCCGTCAAGAAAGCAGTTGCAAGTGGCAAATTCAAACTAGACGGACATAGGAGATACGGTAAAGACATACTACTTATTACATGGCATTTTACTTCATGAATAATTAAAATTAAATAATTAAATTAAAATCTTTGTTAGTTATCTTACAATCCATTATAATCGTCACAAAACGGCAGCAGCTGTGTTTTTATAAGACAAGAGAATGGGTCCGTGATACAACGATGACATAATTAAATATTTTCAAACAGAATATTGATTTGAGTTTTAATATTTTATTAGCCAACCAAACCAAAAAAAAAAAAAAAAAAAAAACAGTAAAAAAAAAAATATATTTTATTTTATTTGTTTATTTATTTATTTACCATATTTTACGGTAGCAATGTTTTAAGTTTAACAATTTTAAATTAAAATTTACATTTAAATACTGTAATTTCAATAACTGATATAATGTTAATGTACCAACCTACTGAAGTACTGAAATCTGTTTTGTACCTTTGTAATAGAACCACCTAGAGCAGGTGGTGATGAGCAAGATAAACCAAAGCCCATCACAAGCAGCTTTTGAATATTAACATATACAGACGGTGAACAGTGTCATTCACGCAAACACTAAACACCATCAAAAAACTGAAATAATGCAATAAACATTCATTTAACAATGTAACATACAACCCTAATGTACAAATCTGATAAGAAAAAAATGAAAAAGAAACAGTTATTTTAACAAAAAAAATAAATAAATAAATAAAAAAACAAAAAAACCCATCAAATTTAAAAAATGTAACAGGGATTTCTGGCAATGTCAATTTATGGTTATTTACTGTAAATTTTACATTCTTTTTCACTTCTGAAAAAGGTATACTACCGTAAAATTACATGCAATGTCCAATACAGTTTTCACTGTATATAGTATATCAGATGAAGTTCTTAGCAATGCATATTACTAATCGAAAATTAAGTTTTCATATATTTACGGTAGGAAATTTACAAAATATCTTTAAGGAACATAATCTTTACTTAATATCCTAATGATTTTTGGCATAAAAGAAAAATCGATCATTTTGACCAATGCAATGTATTTTTGGCTATTGCTACAAATTTGTAGTCCAGGGTCACATATTGCATCCAACAAAATTATATTGTATCAAAGTTAAAAATTCTAGTACTGTGACACCACTATTTCTCTATTACACAGCTGAACTGGAGGTAAAAACTAGTACAAATATGTCAAAAACTGAGATGACAGAACTGTCTAGACAGAATCTCCAAACTTTTTCCCTGCATTTTCGGTGTGAATCTGTGGAATGCATTAAGAAATGTTAAGTGAGAGCTCTATCAACCGATAAAGCAGAGGAAGCACAAAACTTTGTGAACGAGCGTTCAAATTCTGCGTAAATCTGCAGCACTTTAAGTGATCGCGAGCACCGCTAAATGAAGGTTTGTTTAAAACTCTTCCTCTCCTTTCATCCGTTCTTAAGTCTCTTTTTCCTCACTCGTTCTCCAGCCGTCAGTCTCAGTGTCACTCTCTCCCTCCCGTTTATCTAGTGTGGCGAGATGCCCAGCGTTGCTCCTGATATATGTTGTTTAGTTTGGTTTAACTCCTGCCTGGGTAAGAACTTCGTTAAAAGCTAAAGCTCGTTCATTACCTGGCAGGAAAAAGGAGTAGACAGCTCCTGTGCATTATGTCATATGTACCAGACTCCAGGACTTAAAAGCACCTTGATGATGGACAAAAAAATAACGAAAACAGACTTCGACTCACACATAGGATGTAAGTGCGCACACGCAGAGAAAACACAGAAAATGTATCCTGCACGACAAAAATAAACAAGTCATAAAAAGCGAATCATAAAATACATATTGAAGCCATTTCATTGTATTTTTAGTTTTTTTGACCAGTGCATTTGTAATCTGTGCATTAAGATTGATTCGGGTTTACATTGAAAGCAAGACTAAAGAGATTGCGCAGATTGCATTTTGATGGCATTTTGAGAATATGTCCCATTATTCACGGCGGGTTAAAAGGCAGACGCTAAGGCGAACGCAGGTCATTCATTTATTAAAGAGGCCGAGGGAGAGAGTGAGAAGGAAAACAAAAGCATGATGAGGGAAAGGGATAGAAACAGGGGGGAAATGTGGAGGAGAAGTTCAAATGGAGTTGTTCTTTTCATGGACGGGTTGCCAAAGCCATGATTGGTTCTCTCAATGTGTTATTTCAGACATTTATCCACTTTTCATGCTCGGCCACAGGGTCTAATTCATCTTTTTTTGCTTCTCTCTCTCTGCCTGAACGTCTCTCCCACATGAACTGGATCACACATCTTTTCTTGCTGCAGAAACCAGTCACCTCACACCACAACCTGAAACAAGTATGTTCAAGCATACACGTACACACACACAATGACAGGAGAAGCCATGAACGTGTGGTAGACAGTACTATAGATGTCCATAAACACACTGTCACTAACTACATATTAGGGTTAGGGTTCATTCATTCATTCATTCATTCATTCACTTATTTGTATTTTTAAATACAAGGATAGCAAGGATGCAATAAATTGATCAAAAAAGACATTTTTAAAGCTACAAAACATTTCTGTTTCAAATGTATTTCTTTTGAACTTTCTATTTACCAAATTGTTTAATAAAATAAAATAAAATAAAATTTAATAAAAACATTTTTCAACAGTTATTAAAACAAATCAGCATTGACCACAGGAAACAACAACAACAACAACAAAACTATTTAGAGTATACTGAAAAAGAAAGCAGTTATTTAACATTTTATATATAAAATATTTTACAAAATTAATGTTTGTATGCATGTATGTATGTATGTATGTATGTATGTATTTATTTATTTAACAAAATTACTGGGTTATTATTATTATTATTATTATTATTATTATTAGTATTATTATTATTATAAACCAAAAGGTTAAAAAAAAAAAATTACAGAGCCCCAAATGTTGAATTATCTATAGCAAAAACAATTTTTAACAGTTTTAATTAATTTTAATATAATTTTAACAATTTAAATTAAATGAGCATATTTGAATGATTTCTGAAGTATCATGCAACACTGAAGACTGGTATAACGATTGGAGGCAAAAATACTTTTTAGAGTATAATAAAAAAAGAAAACACAATTTTACAGAATTACTGTATTTATTCACTTATTTGTTTATAGCAGCCTTAGTGTACAAAAATGTAATAATATATTTACAAAACTACTGTTTATTATTAATAATAATAATAATAATAATAATAATAATAATAATAATAATAATAAATGCAGCCTTGGTAAACCAAACCATGAAATAAATGAATTAATAATTAAGTAAAAATAAATAAATAAATAAATAAATAAATAAATAAATAAATAAATGAATAAATGAATAAATGAATAAAATCTTACAGACCCCCAAATGTAGAAGAAAAAAAAAAAAAAAAAAAGATGTCTGTAAGATTTATTTATTTGTTTGTTTAGCTTTTTTTTTTTTTTTTTGTATACCAAGTCTGCTTTTATTTGATTTAAATTATAATAATAATAAAACAAAACCAGTAATTTTGTGAAATAATATTACATTTTTGTCCACCAAGGTTGCAATAAATAAATAAATAATATATGTTGAATAAAAAAGAAGTTTTATTTTAGTCTATTACATGTATACATTTAATGTATATATTTTAATATTAATGTTTACGTGAGCAGTTACATGAGGCAAAGCAATTCCATCAGGGGAGTTCAGCTACTTTTAAGGTTTTAAGTACATAAAGAAAGAGTGCTTGACCGTGGAAAAAAAAAAAAAAAAAGAAAAAACTGGAAAACAAATTTTCTGACAGATTTAGTGAAATGTCTGTGTGTTAAATGTGTTTGCCGTGAGCTGGTCCTTTGCTGTCTGGCGGTGAGCTGATGTGTGTTTGTGTGTGACAAGATGATGAGCTAAAGCCGGAGCAGAAACCACCGACTGAGTGAACGCTAGAAGCTTGTCCATCACATCGCAGTCAGCCATGCGTTTGACACTGCAGGTCTGAGCCGTGCGACTGACTGTCAGTCAAACCCACAAACCGCTGCTGTTCCTCACTGCACTATATTACAAGTCTGCTCCAATCGTCCGTGTCTCAGAGAGATGTAAGGGTGAGAGAGCGAGAGAGCGAGGGAGGGGTATAATAAGGCCTGTGCTTCGAGAGGCGACCTGGAGCACCAATACTGTAATAATAGTCCGCTCTGTCAGCAGGACCATGTGAAAACAAATTAGCCAATGATTAATGGATGGGAATAACAGCTCACAGAATGCCAGAAGAGGAGAGAGACGCAGTGAGGAGGAAAAGACCCAACACCTCATCTCACGTGAACACACACACACACACCCACACACACTAACGGATACACAAAGTGGACTTTTATATAAATACTTTTAAACAGACTTTTAAACAAATCCTAACCCTATATATATACATAACCCTGAAGAAACTTTTCTGCATTTAAATAAATAAACAAACACACTTTTGTGAATAATAATAATAATAATAATAATAATAATAATAATAATAATAATAATAATTATTATTATTACTACTATTACTATTACTACTACTACTACTACCACCATGTCCTAAATTGTCCACAAAGATCTATATTAAATTATATATTTAATATATTGTAAATTTTGTCTAAATAAACTGAGTATTTTTATTGAGTTACTAGATTTAATAAACATAACACATTAACATCAGAAATCATTTAAACTGCAACATAAATAAATAAATAAATAAATAAATAAATAAATAAATACATGTTGATTATTATTATTATTATTACTACTACTACTACTCCCATGTCCTGATATGTCCTCAAAGATATTCTATACTAAATTATATATTTAATATATTGTAAATTTTCTCTAAATAAAGAGTATTTTAATTGAATTACTAGATTTAATAAACATAATACATCAGCATCAGAAAAAAAATTATTACAACTGAAATAAATACATGTTTTTTTTCTTTATTATTATCATTAGTAGTAGTAGTAGTAGTAGTAGTATTGCTATAATTATTTAAAAAAAAAAAAAAAAATGCCCACAAATTTTAGCTAAATAAACCCACGCATTTTCTTAAACATCTAAGTGGAGACATAGAATATTATTATTATTGTTATTTCTGTTTCTTATTAAATTAACACATTTAATTGATTTACTTAATAAATATAATAAAACAATACATCAGTAAATAAGTACATAAGCAAACAAACAAATAAATAAATCAATTTTCTGTATTATTATTATTAGTAGTAGTAGTAGTAGTAGTAGTAGTATAAAGCTACAATTCTCTATAGCTAAAAAAAAAAAAAAAAAAGCCAGGAACTTACAATATTTTAGAGTTTCTTATTAAATTAACACATTTAATTATTTTAGTTAATAAATTTAATAAAACAGTACATTATTTCCATTGCAATAAACAAACACAAGATAAAACAAACAAACAAATAAATAATCATCCAATATTTTTTATGAACTGCATTTCACGTTTTGAGGACTTCAGAATCACAGAATCACTAAACACTAGATTATTTACAGTGGTACAGTTTTTTTTTTTTTTTTTTTTTTTTTTTTACTGTGGTAAAAACAGCTGTGGTAACAGCAACATGGTTAAATACATGAATGTTAAATAAATAATGTCATTTTGATACATATTTATCAACTGATGTTATGTAACTGTCATGTGGTCACATATGCGCATACCATATCTTCGCATGCAGTTCATACAGAGCATTTAGAATAAGAACGGATTTTATAAAACATTTCTCATTCCTGAGGACATTTGCTACCATAAAACTTCATTTTACATTTAAACAACCCAAAACTGATGAACAGACGTTGCCAATCTCCCATCATCATCATAACCACATCAGTTAAGCGCTCATTTAGACACAGCGGCTGCAAAAGTGAAAGCCCAGTCCTCTCAGAGCTCCCTCTCCAGTGCATCATCCTGAGGAATACAGCAGATGCAAATGTAAAGCAATAAGCCTAGCAGACATTTCAATTCCATACATTTGACATCTGTTTCCAGCACAATCACATTACAGGCTGTGTAACCGGAGTCTGTGCACTGCTTTCCCAAGTTTGTTTTAGCCTCCTTGGGGGTGCAGCGAGCTCGAACCCGGGCTATAAAACAAAATCAAACTATATAAAACCCATATAAACACAGCGCAGACATTTAGCCATTTTTAATCTTTCATTTGAGATAGACAAGGGCTTGTGTGAGAAGGGGGCACACGACTCTAGGGCCATTTAAATCAACAATAATATTTTGAAAGAGAGCCATGGCATGAGCCGGAGCAGGTTTTTGGGGGGGAAACGAGGTGGAGGAACGGAGGGAGGTGAGCAAAAGTGGTGCACGATGACAGGCAGGGGGCAGACGGAGATGACAGACATGGCATTTCAGCGGCACGAGTGTGTGTGTGTGTTGTGGAGGTTCTTCTCTCTGCTGTGGCCCGCACAAGACTCTCTACTCAAATATACACTGCTGAACTCATTTGTCGTGCTCTTGTTACACTGAATTAAAAATGAGGTGTTCATAGACCTTAAAAAATGAAGCCAAACATTTCCATGGGTTTCTTCTTTGTGTGTGTGTTTGTAAAAAATGATATTTTGCCATGACTTAAAATTTGCCATCATTGTGACAATATTTTTTGATTTTATTTAGATTAACTCTTAGATTTCTTGAATTATGTCATCATAAGATTTTGTTGCACTTACTTTGCATGCTCTTAAAGCAATAAAGCCTACTATAATACTCTCAAACAGAGGTGTAAAAAGTGCTCAAAAATGATACTCAAGTGAAAGTACAGACACTCAACAAAAATTTTACTTAATTAAAAGCACAATTATACTCTTAAAAATAAAGGTGCTTCACGATGCCATAGAAGAACATTTTTTGTCTAAATGGTTCCATAAAGAACCTTTGACATCTGAAGAAACTTTCTGATTCAGATTCTTCAGACTATAAAAAGGTAAGGAAGAGATGGTTCTTTAAAGAGCCTTTGACTGAATGGTTCTTTGTGGAACCAAAAATGGTTCTTCTATGGCATCACTGTGAAGAACCTTTTAAAGCACCTTTATTTTTAAGAGTGTATCTGTCCAAAAATATACTTAAGTAAAAGTAAAAAAAAAAGTATGACTTTAAATTGTGCTTAAGTATTGAAAAAGTAGACGTAACCTTGCAAAAAATAAAAATAAAAATAAAAATAAAAATAAAAATAAATAAATAAATAAAACATTTTGTCAGACAGATATACAAAGGTTTGTTTAAAGGGAGAAAACAAAATGCATTGATCTATCTAGTGCAACAAAAATTAAAATCCAGCACAGTGGGACCAAAAAAAATCCATCCTTTACACCTTAATGCCATCCCATATGTGTACGATTTTCTTTCTTCAGATGAACACAGCCTGAGTTTTAGAAAACAAAATAATCATTATTTTTTGCATATAATGCAAGTGTACTGCATGTCCAAAGATGACGCTTCAAAAACTACACAAGTTGACAAGATGACAGTAACCCATATAACCTGTTGATTTCTTCTTAAGTGGAACAGTAAGTGTGTGTACAACACACAAAAGTGTGGTTTTTTGTTTGTTTGTTTGTTTGTTTGTTGTTGTTTTTGTTTGTTTTTGCCATTTTACCGTTGTGTTCACTTTGTGTGTGTGTGTGTTTTAAACAGTCTGTACACTTGCATTATATGCACTATAAATCTTTGTATTCATCTGAGGAACGTAACATATATCTGGGATGGCATGAAGGTGAGTAAATGATGAGATCATTTTAATTTTTGAGCCAGATGTGATGCAGAGGCCAGAAATGTATTCCAGACAGAACATAAGAACTTGTGTTGAATTAATGATGAGTGACATAGAATAAAAACTGCTTAACGCCCCAGTCTGTAACATTAGTATTAACAACATAAGTTGTTTTATTTTCTCAGTAAATACTGATATATAATTATTTACAACAAATCAGATTAATTAATGAACAAATCGTGTAATTATTTAGATTAAATAATTCATTGATAGTCCTAATTGTTTCTCAATATATCCTTATAATACATTTTATCAACTCCCAGGTAAGAACATTGCTAAACATGATTTACAATGAATTTAACACACATTCATTTACACACATATTGGAGATTTTTGTAACATTTAATTTAAAAAGTAATCATGGCTACTAAAACATGAATTGTATTTAAATTCTTACAGCTGATTTTATTTGCACTCAGATTTGTGCATCCAGCCATTATAGTTCACAGGCAACTAATGGCTACATCAGATCGGACAAAAAATAATGAACGAATAACGCATGAACTTAGGTATGCTTCCTCACATCTGATAGCAAAGAAATTTTGAAGACAGAAATTTACCCGATGTGCTTGCATTAAAAAAAACCTCATTAGCGTGTACGTTTGAGCTCCCGTGTGCTGCATTTAATGTGTGTAAGATAAAATAAAAAGGCAAAAATGTAATGATAATTTTCAGGTTGAAATAATTTTTTTCCTTCAGAAATGTAATCAAGTAAAAGTACAAGTAGCAACTTAAAATTGTACTTAAATAAAGTACAGTAATCAAGAACAATTAAGTATTTTACAAAAAAAAAAAAAAAAAAAAAAAAAAAAAAGCTGCCACTGGTGCACTTTTGTAACTTATTAACCCCTTAACAGTACATATCAGTAACGAAAGTGTACATATTTTTACCTAAATGGTACATATTTGTACCTTTTGAAAAACGTACCACCCCACTGACAGCTTTTGTATCTTTTTTTTTTTTTCTCTAAGAATGTATTGTGACTTTCTAAGACCTCTAAATGATCAACATGATCATTGTTTTGTATAAATTTTATAAGCATTCACCTTTAGCTTGTGCTTCACATGTCTTTTTGATGTCAAATCTGTATTTATTTTTAGGTAAACATGAGAATATTTTAGTCATATTTCTAGATGAACATGCATTGCATTTACGCAAATAACTTCTGACTGATCCATCTCTGCTGATTGTGCCAATGTAGTTTACAATCAGTGATTAAAAAAATAATAAATAAATAAAAAAAAATAATAATAAAAATGAAATAGGAAATTAAATAGAGAGAGAGAGAGAGAGAGAGAGAGAGAGAGAGAGAGAGAGAGAGAGATTTTTTTTTAAAGATTGACAGCTGTTTGTGAATTGTAAGGATATATTACATGTTAAAATGTTGCCTTTTTTGGACCGGTTTTAAAGAGCATATCCTTCTTCAACAGATTAATCCTTTTTTTTTTTTTCTCTCTTCTTCTTCTTCTTCTTCTTTTGAACAACTAATTTTCAAAATTTGATCCAATCCGATGGCCAAAATCCAATCAGATAACTTTTAAACTGGCCCCAGGAACTTCTAAGGAATGTTTGTTTCCAGAAGCTTTCCTTTAGCAGAGGAACAGAACGTTCTTCCTAAACCTCCAAAACATCTCACATCTTTTGAGGAACATTCATTTGTTCATCTCTCAATCATGATTGGATTGCATTGCATTATATGTTTAGATCATTCAGTCTCATTTTACCAAGACATATTATTGGATATATTAAGTGACAACTGACATTTGGATAATTTTATGTAAACCTCTGTTATACTGTTACAAAGATCTCATTGATTTAAATGACAAGCATCAGAATTTCATCATATAAATATCAGCATCTGCACCAAATTGCAATTTGTTTTTTTTTTTTTTGGGCCTCTGGATAAAACTGATGTGCTGTCTGAAAAATAGTTTTTTTTTTTTTTTTTTTTTTTGGTTCGTCAACATGTTATTTTCATTGCTGTTATTTTGTGGCAATTGCTAATTGACACTTGTGAAGGACTTTAAATTGCACTGGATTTGTTTAAAAGGATATTTGTTAGAAATACAGTTGATTAAAATAGGATTGATTGACTGAATAAATGGCTTTACTATACCTCATGTAATTAGGCCTATGTACGCATGCACATGTTTTTCAGACTGCCTTCGGGGCCGAGTACATGCACACAGTCCTGTTGCCAACTTTTAGCCTCTGTTTTTGCCAGCTCACCTCAGAGGGCACGAGCCCACCTCAGTCAAACAAAACCTCAGGAGGAAGTTGGAGCGCCAGTCAATACTTTTGATTGCATGAGCAGGTGGGCCACACAGACGCTGTGAAAGCGGGATGCGGTAGAGCGGCAGACCCATCCAATAATCAATCACTTTTAATGGGACTAATTTACTGCATATTTGCAGCTGGGACAGGTCTGAATAAATCCAAATGGCCAAATCCAACGTACGAACCGAATAAGCCAAGAGCCCGGCTATACTCGGCGAGAGAGAGATGTTCAAGAAGTTGCGCGTCAAGCCAGAGTCCCGGAGAGAGGACATGACAGACCTGGCTGGCTTCTTAAGAGCGCTTGCTGTTACGTTAACCACAAACGGCCAAAGCTTTTCGAGCCTCGAAGGCCAAGTCACCGGTTGATGGCATTAATAACATGTGAGTGAGTGAGCAGAACATGGGATGGATTGAGAGGAAGACGAGATTTAATGATACACGCTTGCCAGACGCATCATTAAGGGCAGAAGACGAGAAAAGGCCCAGTAGTTGTGGAAGTGAAAATATGAAACGTCAACACGCACACACACACACACACACATCTGCGGTGAGCATTACGCCGTGCGAAACGAAGGCACCATATACTTTCGCTGGAGCGCATAATGACTCATATTCATCACTTGCCTCATTCAGGTAAACACTGTGCTCAGTCTGAGATGAGAGACAAAACGGCAACTTTGGAGACCCCGGTTTAGTCATAAATCTACTGCAGGTAGACCATTCTTATGCCCTGTACATTTACAAAAAAAGTCCATCATGCACTGATTCGTCAATTACCATATTTTCTGAAAAATAAGCTGCATCAGACTAGAAGTTGCACTGGGTCAAAACTGGGTTGTTGAGAGGAAAAAAATGCTGTAGGTCTATAAGTCACTTTACACTAATATTCAGAAATAACATAAAATAGCAGTAATAAAACAAAATGTTTATAGGCATATAATCAATATAAACATGTATTTTAGTTCCCAACATGCCACAACAAATTCGTTTACATCTCACAAATTCTTTATGTTTTGTTTTCCACCACAGAATAAACGAAGATTTTTTTTTTCCTTTTTCCCCCAAGTTTAAATCTTGCAATTTGATTCTTAATAATCTTGAATTGATTCTTGAATCTTGCAAATCTTTTATTTTTTTATTAATTTATTGAAAAAAAGTTTATTTATTTTTATTTATTTATTTTCGTGGTGCTTCCATATGTGTCCAGATTATTTGATAAATAAATAAATGAATAAATAAATAAATAGTTTATGCTAAGAGGACTGGGACTAAACCACAAAACCTTTTTTTTTTTTTTTTCCCAATGCAAGTCTGTGTAAACATAAATAAATAAATAAATAAATAAATAAATAAATAAACTTTTATTTAGCTATTTTAAATTTTCTTGCAAGGAAAAAACTCAGAATTGCAAGACTTGAACTAAAGACAAAACAAAACAAAAAGAATTTTTGGGGGAGAAATCTGAATTGTGAGACATAAACTCAAAACTGCGAGGGGAACAAAATATGTATGCATGTATGTATTTATTTATTTATTTAATAAATAAATAAACAATATATATTTTTGTGGTGCTTCCATATGTGTCCAGATGATTTAAAAATTAATTAATTAATAATTATTCATTAAATTATTAACTAAATAAATAATTTTTTTCCCCTCGCAGTTCTCAGTTTATATCTCACAGTTTAGACCCCACCCCCAAAAAATTCTGAGTTTACATCTCGAAAATTATTTTTGTTTTGTTTTCCACCACAGAACAAACAAAGTTTTTTTTTTTCCCTTTTCCCAAGTTTAAATCTTGCAATTCTGAGTTTTTTCATCAGATTTTTCTCAAATTTGATTGCAAATTAAAAATGTTTTACATTTATTTATTTATATGGTGCTTCCATATGTGCCCAGATTAAATAAATTAATTAATTAATTAATTAATTCATTAATTTAAGAGCGCTGGGACTAAACCACTTTTTTATTTATTTATTTATTTTTTTTTTTTAATGCAAGTCTGTGTGAATATATATATAAATAGATAGATAGATAGATAGATAGATAGATAGATAATTTAAAGATATAGTAAAGGTCACACACACACACACATACATATATATTACAATATGGATTGTTACAAAGCAGCTATCGTTATTCAGCTTGAGTTAGTTCAGTGTTGAATCAATTCAAACCAATGACAATATTGGAAAATTCATCAATTATGAAACAAACTTGGTCCAGCTCTACAGAAGACTGCAGTGTCATCATTCAACTCGCATCAGTCCTAGTTTTGTTCCTGCTATCACTGATATTGGTAGCTCTGACGCAGCTGAAACACAATGGTCCGTTGACCGAGGGAAGGCATAAATTCACTTGCTGCTGGAATCTGTGTGGCCAGTGATCCGTGATTGTGGTTGCGAGACACGGACAGGTATCTACCTGAGCGCTCGGGTCCCAGGAGCCAAACGGGCCACCGGCTGCAGATCGGCTCCCGGCTGGCGCCAGTGCTGTCAAAGGTTCCTCGTTAAGGCCCGCAGACGGGGAGGGCAGGGTGGGCCGCATGGGGACGTGGGCTGTGGAAAGCCAGTGGACGTAACCGAAGCAACTCGAGCAGTTAATGACATTTTATATAACTGTTAAGCAATTATTGAATACATAAAGCCTTTTTTACAACATCCGAGTACGCTGTGCGTCTAGGGCTCCCAGAGAGCGCAGGCAGGGGGAAAAAATGACCGTCGAGCAGCCAAAATCTACATTTTCATTTGGCAAAAGCAGCTGAGGTGCTGTTTAATCCGAAGCACGCCTTGGGTTTCATGCGCAAGCGGCCGCTCTGCTTTTAATTGACAGATTGCTTTCCTGACTGCAGACTCGCCGCTCGATCGCGACTTCTGAAGGCTCCTTCGCTTTATAAGACATGGATAATATTGCTATCTGATTCCGCTCCTCATCTCGCCCCCGTCGAGAGGGGCCCGCACTTAATCCGTGAGCGCAGGATCGGGGCTGATGCCAGGTCAGTTCAGACTCATTACCACTAGGGGTGAGGGCTTTACAGCCACCCTAATCCATGGTGCACCGCAATGTCAAATGAAATGTGAGGAAACACAGATCATTAAAAACATGGCACTCTTTAAACGGCCACATGTACCGTACTCTCGCACAGCGGTAAATCTTTCAGTCTTTCTGACCCAGCCTAATATGCCGTGAGTCGCTCTCGCTCTTTACGAACATCTGTTATTTTCTCAGTTTTCCCCTAAAAAAGGAACTCCTTATCCAAAAAGTTTGATTTGTTAACCAAACTGCTTAAAGCAATTTATCATCCGAAGGAGGGCAGTAAATCATTGCATCTGATTGCTGGAGACATAACTGGATTTCTATTATTATGCATAACAGATTGGTAAATATACAACCTACTCAAAGCAGAACAGAAAAAACATGGGAAAGGAAAAACTGCAAACACCACTTTACCATTTAGAACTCACTGCTCATGTTTCATCATACTGAAATGAGCAATAATGTAAGATAATGTGTGTATAATGAATTGCTTTAGAAATAAAACAAAATTAGCTGTTTCACAAGATTGTTAGTATGTAATTGCACAGTAATAATGCTGTAATACAAACTATGAAGCAAAAAGTCATGTAATTTGTATAACAAATTGTGGACAACTGTGATTAATGGAGTGACAATATTTAATGTGCACAACCATATCTGTTTGATCGAATGATTACATGTTACTGAATAAAAGAAATAAGTTTGATTTGAGTCATTTGAAACTCAAAGTTTGAGATTTAACTATGAGACTAACTATATAAATAAAAAAAAATGGCCAGTATGTTGTATATAGTCAATATAATCGTGCAATTATATTCATGTAATGATGTGCACACTTACTAATTCTAATTCTAATTCACACTTACTAAGACTAATTCTAAAAAAAAAAAAAAAAAAAAAAGGCCAGTCCATTGTATATAGTCAATATAATCATGCAGGGGGGGGAGAAAGAAAGAAAAGGAATTTCAATGGAGTAATATTTAATGTGCACAATCATAATGATTTGTTTACTGAAAGAACATGTTACTGAATGAAAGAAATAAGTTTGATTGGAGTCATTTGAAACTTGTGAAACTTGAGATTTAACACAGACTACTTATTAAAAAAAAAAAAAAAAAGGCCAGTCAGTTGTGTACATACTTAGATCTTCCTTGAACAAAAACAAATTTCAATCTACTTATCTATAATTTAAGATAATGTGTGTATGAGACTTATTATGATAGCCATGATACCCATTTATATAATTAATTGCTTTAGAAATAACAACACACAATTAGCTGTTTCACAAGATACAAGCGTACAATGTTAAAAAAAAAAATAAATAAATCTGAAGTTGAGTCAACTTAAAATAATCTGTTACCTTGCTGCCTTAAAGTTTTAAGTTAAGTCAACTCATATAAGTTTAGTCAACTTGAAATGTTAAGTTGTACCAAGTGATGTTTGTGTTGACTAAACTTACAATTTTAAGGCAGCCAGGTAACAAATTATTATTATGTTTTTTATATATTAAGTTGAAGCCACTTTTTTTTTTTTTTTTACAGTGTATAGACTGTTACTATCACTTATGCAATTGCACAGTAAAAAAATTGTGGACAATTGTGATTAATGGAGTGACAATATTTAATGTGCACAATCATAATGATGAATAAAAGAAAGCAAGTTTGATTAGAATCACTTAAAACTTTTAACAAATGGACTAATTATGAAACAGGCTGGTCAGTTGTATATAATCATGTATGTATAATTATGTAATGGTGTGCATACTTGTACAAATCTTCCTTGAAAATTTCAACAGGCTTCTTGGTAAAATAAAATAAATAATTAAAGATAATTTTTGTGTGTAACTTTACATTATGGCAGCCATGATCCACATTTATATAATTAATTGCTTTTCAACAACACACAATTAGCTGTTTCACAAGATAAGCATATAGACTGTTAGTAATTGCACAGTCATAATGCTGTAATATAAACTATGAAACAAAAAAATCTGTCATCTAATTTGTATATCAGTTGTAGACAACTGTGATTCATGGAACAACAATATTTAATGTGCACAATCATAATAATTTGTTCACTGATAGAACGATTACATGTTACTGAATGGAACAAAGTCTGATTAGAGTCATTTGAACTCAAAGTCTGATATTTAACAGAGACTAAATATAAAACAGGCCAGTCAGTTGTACATAGTCAACAATCATGCAATTATATATTTATGTAATGTTGTGCATACTTAGACATAGCTTCCTTAAAAAAAGAAATTTCAATGGACTTCTTGGTAACTAAAAATAAAAATAAGATAATACATGAGTATAACACTTTATAATGGGGTAGCCATGATCCACATTTATATTTTTAAATGCTTTAGAAATAACAACACACAGTTAGCCGTTTCACAAGATATGCACATAGACTGTTAGTCTCACCTGTGTAATTGCACAGTATTAATAAAAGAAAATCTGATTAAAATCAGTTGAACTCAAAGTTTGAGATTTAACAAAGAGACTAATTATAAAATAGGCCAGTCAGTTGTATATAGTCAGTATAATCATGCAATTATATTCATGTAATAATGTGCACACAAAAAAATCAATGGACTTCTTGGTAAAACAAATTAATTTAAGATAATACGCGTGTATAACACTTTATATAATGTAATGCCATGATCCACATTTATATAATTAATTGCCTTAGAAAAAACAACACACAATTAGCTGCTTCACAAGATAAGCGTATAGACTGTTAGTATTACTTATGTAATTGCACAGTAATAATGCTGTAATATAAACTATGAAACAAAAACAAAACAAAACAAACAAAAAAAAGTTATGTAATTTATATAACAAATTGTGATTCATGGAGTGACAAATATTTAATGTACACAATCATAATGATGAATAAAAGAAAATAAGTTCAGTGATTAGAGTCACTTAAAACTCTCAGCAAAGCTGTATATAATCTTGTGTAATGGTGTGCATACTTGGACAAATCTTCCTTGAAAATTTCAACAGACCTCTTGGTAAAATAAAATAAATAATTTACGATAATTCTTGTGCATAACACTTTATATTATGGTAGCCATGATCCACATTTATATAATTAATTGCTTTAGAAAAACATTCAATTAACTGTTCCACAAGACTGTTAGTATTACTTATGTAATTACAGAGTAATAATAGTGTAATATAAACTATGATTAAGAAATATAACCAAAAATATGCCATATAATCTGCGTAATGTAAATTGTGGATAACTGTGATTCATGGAGATGAATCACATTTAAAGTACACAGTCATAATTTGTTTACTGACAGAATGATTACTGGATGAAAGAAAGAAAGAACGAAAGAAAGAAAGAAAGAAAGAAAGAAAGAAAGAAAGAAAGAAAGAAAGAAAGAAAGAAAGAAAGAAAGAAAGAAAGAAAGAAAGAAAGACTGATTAGAGTCGTTTATCAAATAGACTAACTAAAATTTGCTTGTCAGTTTTATATAGATTATTATGCATTATCATGCATTTCTAATCATGTAATGTTGTGCACACTTGGCCAGATCTTCCTTGGAGATATACATCTCCTATACTTTTATTTTAAAGAAATAAAGAAAGAAAAAAAAGAAAGAAAATCTGAAACACGAACAAGGCCGGTCAGTTGTAACCAAGCAACTAAAAAACAGGAGAAGAGAAACATGTTCCACAAACACTTATAACTCCCAGATCGTTCATTACTTCCACTGTTTATCCCATTGATCAGCAGTTGTTAATGTTTTACTGATCCAATAAAAGTAGAAAAGCAATAGATAAACAAATACTGATCCAATAAAAGTAGAAAAATACAATAACGCAATCAGCCCTGTTACATTTTCTCTCCATTTCCAGGTCAAACGTCTAGAGTGTTTCTCTGAGGAGGCCAAATCTCCTGCATGGCTTCTTCTCCTCGTGTTCATCGCAGACTATAAAGCTCAGTGTGCTATCAGCTGTGCAGAAGCGTGAAACAGATTGTGAGGTAAATCAGAGGTTTAATACGGCACACCGCGGTGACTAACAGCAGCTGTAAGAGCAGACGCAGCACGTCTCGTCTCAGCGCAGTGTAAATGACCAGTCATCTGTTTGGCACGAATGCTTTAGGTACAGAGACTGAAAGCCGATCTGGGAAAGACCAATCAAAAGCGGTACGCCTGTTAGTCACAAATCACATGAACATGGTGATGAATGCTGGTAGAAAGCAGTTTAATACAAATCAAGAGAGCAGATTATATGGAAATAAGATTTAAGTGATTTGAATGGCATTTACAGGGTATGCAATTCAAAAGCATTTTTAAATTAAAATGAGCTTAATGTAAACTTTCATAGTGAGCTCTCAGGCTTTTGGACCTCATTGTATATACGTAGTGCTGGTAAGGTGGTAAAGGTAGTCTAAAAAACGGTGAAGCCGTGCCAGAGCACATATATTAACTCAGGACTGGCCAGCTTTATTCTGTGTCAGGAAAGAACTTTAATTTCATGTTCTATAATATTTAGACTGTGCATAAGAAATTACCTATTTTATGGAACAAGGTGTGCTATACAAACCACGGAAAACAACTAGGGGACGATGACTAAAAATAACTGTGAAACATAGAAAAATATTTGCTCAGCGCACTGTACATGCACATAAGCGTGACTTCTGGACAGAAAGGAAAATATACCAAGATGATTTTTTCGAGGTATTTGCTTTAGACTCCACTCCATTTACCGTGAAAATATTGTATTGAGTTGAACAAAGCGTGGATGATGGAGAGAGAGTGATAGCGAGTGGTCGAGAGAGGGAAACAGATTTATAACAGTGGAAAAATACAGTAAAATGCTTGCAGGTCAAATTTACATTCAGAAATTATGTATATAAATATTCTGATTAAAAAAAAAAAAAAGTAACCACAGGGAGAATTCATAGGCTGGATTTTTACTATGTATTTTTTAGTGGGTTGTATCGTTACTTTTATATTAATGTGTTCTACTTCTGTTATATATATATATATATATATATATATATATATATATATATATATATATATTTACCTTTTTATAATCATGTATTTCTAGTAAAAATGGTGCATTCTTAGCCAGGTCTCCCTCGAAAAAGAGAAAAAGAGACGTAATTTTAAGACTTATTGGTTTAACAAACAAACTAAACTACACCATACTAAACTAAACTGGAGACAGAGTTTTTTTTTAGCTTTTTTTATTATTATTATTTTTATTTTTTATTGCTTTCTAAAAATGTATCAACTGGCTTAAAATAATAAAATAAAATAAAATAAAATAAAATAAAATAAAATAAAATAAAATAAAATAAAATAAAATAAAATAAAATAAAATAAAATAAAATAAAATAAAGAGAGTTTGTCAGCTTTTTTTTATTTTACTGATACCTAAAAATAGTTATCAGTTGGCTTCTTGGTTTGATAAAATAAAATAAAAAAAAAAATAAGATAAAATAAAACTGTGCTTTTATCAGCTTTTGATTTATGCTTTTTTTAACATAATGAATACATCCTATCCTTATCTTAAAATGTGTTTTAGGTTGTGCATTGTATCAACATTAATAAAATAAAATAAAATAAAATAAAATAAAATAAAATAAAATAAAATAAATGAGAATGATTTTGTGCATACGTCAGCTTTATTTTTTCCTATTTTAACATAACACATAAAACCTGTACTTATCTTAAGATGTGTTTTAGAATGTACACTGTATCAACATAAAACATTAAAAATGTTACATTTACCCCAGTTCCCCCTATTTGAATTCACGTATGTGTGCGTTTCTGCGTTTCAGATTTAACAGGAGTGTGTGGTGTGGGATGCCCAGGCCCGAGGCCTCCTCAGCTCCAATGATAATTTGCGGTTTGGTGAACGTACGCCCGGGCCACAAAGAGAGCTTCTGAGCAGCTCCGTCTGGCATCGGCCCGCCCGTTCCATCCCAAATAAGACCACTGCCTTCACTCTCAAACAGGGAAATATTCTGACCATATTCCACCCAATTTACTCTGGCACATGCCTACAGACCAGATTTTTATATGCATAGTTCTCAAATCCTGCCTAGCCCCCCTCCGCCACCCATCGCTCGGAAAAAGAGCACGTCAAACAAAAGTATAAAACTGGCCGCCTATTTATACCTGCCCTCTAAAAGCATCAATTAGGGAGCCAATTAGAGAACATGTCTTAATATGTTTGCTTTGTTTAATCGCAGTTTTTCTTGCTTATTTACAGTGGATGGCTTTGAATCACTTAAGAGCCTCTGGGATCCCCCAGACATCCATTATAAAGGCTTCTGCGTTTTGAGAAATGGGGTCTGTTTGGACCAGAACACCATCTCGGTAACCGCAGGTCACAAAGACGGGTCTCAGCGCCGGATAAAAAGCATTCTGTTTGAGCTGTTTGGGGATCGCGAGCCAACGCAGGAAAAGCCGTCACTACCAGAGATGGAAGGGGCAGTAAAGTTGCGGGATCGACCGTTTTCCCTGATCCTGCTTTTAGAGGTTGTCATTCTTGGATTTAGAGCAGCTCTGTGGCATTATGTGCAGACCATTCAACAGGTTGTTGGCTATCGCAGGCCTGCTCTGGGCATTCATGGGAAATCCGCTAACAAGCAGGAGGTCTTTCGACTGATTTAGTCCGCTGAGATTATCTGAGAGGAACTATAACTCTGCAGCTTTTCGTTCACTCGTCCAGTCCAATGGCAATAAAGACGTGAAACTGTGTGTGAAATGACTGGAAAGCAGGGAAATCTTCTATCCTTCTTTCTTTCTTTCTTTCTTTCAAAAATTCAAATAAAATAAAATTTTAAAAAACTAAAAAAAAAATAATTACATTTAAATTAAATTTAAAAATGACATTTAAAAATAAAACAAATTATTACATTTAAAAAATAAAAATATTAATTAAAATAAACATCTTACGTGTAATTACCAACTAATATTGTAGCAAATGAGGAATAAACTGAGAATGAGAAAGTGCTGATATCCAGATGTGAAGCTTCATGCTTCAGTTTTCATTCTGGCTTATCTGCAATCAAAAACAAAAGAGATGTCATACCAAAGATGAACCACCGCCAGCAACGGCACAAAAAAACAAACACTGCAACCCAAGATTGATAGGAGAAAAGAGGCATGAGCGCTTATCCAGTTAACTGTTATTGCTGTATCCCATATCCCATATCATACACAGGGTTGAGCAGAGATTGTAGATGAACCTACAGAACATATTAAGGCCTCAACACAAGACACTCCTTGATCTTTTAGTTTTTTTTTTTATGCAAAAGGATAAAAATGTCTGAAAGCGGCAGGAAGGAAAGAGGAAAGAGTTCAGGAGTGACACTAGACGTATTTCCATTACAGATTTGCGCAAAACTTTGGCGATATCACATAAATGTTGATAAAAAAGTATTGCGAAATGACAACGTTTCCATTAACCGATGTTATGCGACTAAAATATAATTTGTTCCTCTCACGATGAGTCATTGCAATGGATTTTGGTGGGATTTGGACGGATTTTGGCTTTATTTATCGAAAGAGGCGTATGAGTGTATCTTTACAGAAGCAGCCGCTTCAGAAACGTGTGCGGCGCTGCTGGTACAAACATAACATCAGCTCCGCTGACCGTGTCGGAGCTGTTACGTGCCGCAGATGCGTGCGGCGTCCACAGTCTAAGCATTAATATCAGGGAAAGCCCCTTATACTTAAGAACGGCTACGTATGAAGTGTTTCTTGGAGTTTATAGTACATTAAAGAATGATCATATGACTTTTTACATGTGCCATGTGACCTGTAAATGTGAAAAAAAACGTTTCCATTGCAGTTTTGCGAAATATTCCTTCTTCAAATTGCCTGAAAAACCACCTCATGCGAGCGTAAAAACTTTTTTGCGATATATGGGCGTTTTTGCGAAATTGAAATTGCGTTTCCATTAGGCATATTTTCAATTCGCAATTTAAATTTGCGCATCTTGGAAGGTAATGGAAACACGCCTAGAGACTTGTGAAAGATGACAGGAGGTTGTTATGACCTAAGACCTATTTATTGCTTGAATTTCCTAATGAAATGGAGAGAATTTTAAATCTGAGACTTTGTTTCATATCAAAAGTAACAAAGCACAGAGCGATTTATTGGATGGGAGGTGCACTACAGTAGTCAACATTTGAAGTAGATCAAAAAAAGTTAATCAAAGTTGTCCTAAGACAAGAACGGGTATTGTTTTGGTTTTAGGACAACTTTGACGAAAGGTTTGGATTCACTTCACATGTTGACTACTGTATGTACGGTTCATTAATCAACTGAAAACAGCATAGACCAAAAGGTCGATTGGGATTTAAGAATCGATATTGGTTCATCAAAATGAGAATCTATTAAAATCAAGAAATCTTGCGCTGCTGTCCTATAGGTTCATGATTAAAAATGAAAATGTGAACAAATAAAAACAATTAAATGTATTATTATATTTCAAATATGAAAATTTAAATGACGGGTAATAATAGATTATGACATATTTTTACGACCCTGTTCGACAGTGTTAAAGTCTAGCGCAACCTCTGCCTGGTATTTTGGCTTTTTTTGAGTCGGAGTGACTGTCAGGCATCTGAAAGACAGTTTTAATTGAGTAGATCTGCACTGCTCGAGCCGTGAACTGTTTCAGACGATTTAACCTGATTTGGTGAACTAGTTCATCGAGTTCACTAAAAGATTCAGCTCAAAAGAATGAAACATTACTCAGTTTGCCTGAGGCTCTGGATTACAGATTACTGGATTATTATGTTTAAATAATGTTCCGTTTCTTGCACGGAGTGATCGTTTCGCTTCATAAGACCTCAATATATTGTCAGGAGCAACGGGTATAAATTTTGTGTTCCTTGATCCATGTTTTGTTTTCCCTCACTAAAACAGATAACTACTCTCTTGCATTTTATGAATCACCAAGAACCATGTTTTCAGCTACTGCTCTACTGAAGAAGAAAAAAAGTAATTTATTGAAAGTCCTGAGGATAAGAAGCACATTTTCATTTTTAGATGAACTATCCTTTTAAGAAACATGTACACCAGAAAGACACGACAAATGTATTGCATACAGCGGTTTCATAAAATGCACAAATATTTCAACACACCATGTCTCACGACTTATAAATGGCAAGTATCAATTTAAACAAATGAAATGCAGAAGCACACTATTCTAACAATTCGGTCCCTCACAAAAATATGACACAACATATGCTAAACATGGAGCTAACCCACAAGACTATTAGCATAACCCGCTCATGTTATGGCCAATTTTACAGTTTACTTTTGGGTTTTCTGGTGGGTTGTTTTGTCATAGTCACCTACAGATTTCATAGTCAAATAACTACAATTGACAACTCAACCAAAGAACAGAGACAAATGATGAAAAGTTGAGAGGTTTTTCCTTCTTCCATTGCTTCACTTTTGAAATTAACATACGCAAATGTATTGCACTCCCAACGTCGACATCCCAGTGGCTTGCGGTTGTGGTCTCCAGCGTTTCAGTATACATATACACCCACATTTTTTCTGGCTCCTGGAGGACTTCATATCCCAGGGGGCTTTTTTTTTTTTTCCTCATACAGCTGCTCTTCTGGTTTTGACAAGTTTCCATGGCAACTCGCATCAACAGGAAAAAAGGAGAAATGGGTCAATGAGACAGATTTTCTATTGATATGTTTGTGGCTCACAGTCATGGGATGAGAAGCGTCATGGGATTAAAAGGGGGGGGAAAAAAAGGATTAACCAAATGATCAACCACATGGATATTTTACTTACATGTGGCTCATTGGTGTAAAACTGAATGTGCATAAGCTCCTCTGAAGTCATCTCTGCTGAAAAAGACATCATTACTTAACTTAAAAACCTAAGATGTTTTTGTTTATTTGTCAAGTGATCAGAGTCCAGTTAGACCAATGTAGACCAGCAAACCAGGTCTTTTTTTCAGCAGGGAAATTAACTTGTCCTAGCATTTACAGGATGTTTGGCAGCTTTCTTTTGTGGACACAGGTGTGTTCCCACTGACCTTTCGTCAGGTCAGGGTCACGACCCCTTTGAGCCACAGTCAGCCGTGTGTTTAGACGTTCCAGTGGCAAATTTCCTAGCTTTCACCCCCCTTGTTCAACCTAATCTTCAGTAAGTGTTCACAGATCTTGTCTTCTTTGTCCTGGTTCAGGTTTACAGGATCCTCTCAAGTACCTTGCCAATCAGTTTTGATGAGATATTTTAGACTAAAAGCAGGCTGGTATTATCAAAACTTGGCTTATTTTAAACTAAAGTCAACCACTACAAACAACACACAGACTGAAAAGAACCAACAGTCAGTACTGTGATGGATTAAGAACTAGACTTGAAGTCCATGACTTTAAAATGGACAGAAAAGCCACAGGAATTTGTCTGAACATGTAGGAGGAACCAAAGCAGGAAAATGAAGCAACACACTCACACACACACTTCATGCCTTGCTTAGATACACAAACTGTGCTTCATTACCTTACTGATGAACCTGAACCACACACACACTCCCACACCCTCACACACGCCATATCTCATGTTGAGAAACAGCAGGTCGGTGTCTCGTCAATTTATTTGTTTTTGGAGCCTAAATATCTTTCCCAAGTAAAAGTGCTTGTTTGGGATTCTCCTCATTCCATGTTTGCCATCTAATCTTTGGAATAAATCTATCAAGCAGCTTCTTTTATCTGTCCTTCCTGGAAACAGACAGGATGTGTCTGACTGGGAAGTAGTAAACACACATCCAGCTCAGACATATTTATCAGTGCTGATTATATAGGTGTTAGAATATTTTCTCATTCACATTTCGTAATTCAACACAATTTCAAAATATTCATCAAACAGAGCAGATAGCTTCACTTATAACGCGAGTGTTTTCTAAAATGCATAAACTTGCACTAAAATAGGTTAGGCTAATCAGTGATGATGTTCTTTGATAATGTTAGGCTGCTTTTAGCCTTATGCTAGAGCTGGTTTCGGGCAATGAAACTAAGTATGTAAAATAATAAAATAAATTAGCACTATAATATCATGTATCAGCGATCTCGCAGACTGACGATAGGACCCAACACTAGTGTATTATTTACACACCCTCCATGCATCCTAGGTGTATATGACATCCTTCTTCGGAGTTAATAATCAGAGTTATATTACAAATTATCCTGGCACTCCCAAGCTTTAGAATGGCATAGACAGGTGTTTCTATTCATCAGTCCAAAAAAAGCCAATAAAGTGCATCCATCTATAATAAATGTCTCCTGTAGCAAATCGATGTGTTTTTGTAAGAAAAATATCAATATTTAAAACGTAAGAATCACTTTAATGTAGCTTGTGCTAATTGCTTTGACAAGGGGCATAGCAGGACGGAAACACAGTCTAAGCTGTTAACCAATCGCAGTGCACTGGGACAGCTAACCAATCACAACACATTTTGTTTTTCAGAAGGCGGGCCTTCATTAAACCCAGAACTAATCAAGCCATTTGTGCCAGGCTGGGGAGAAAGGTAATGTAATAATGTAAATTATGTGAAAAATAAATAATTTTTCGATCCACCAAGCATGAGAGCATTTTCTAGTACACCCCCAAAACAAAATCGAGACTTTGTAGAAGAGCATAATAGGACCCCTTTATAAATGCATTTAGACCACTTAACTTTGCTACACTCTTGAAAATAAAGGTTGTTTATTGGCATCCATGAAGAACCTTGAACATACATGGAACCTTTCAAATGCAGAAAAGGTTCTTTATAGTCAAAAAAAGGTTCTTTATATTCTTAAAATGTTCTTCAAAATGGCTCTTTTAAGATCTGTCCACTGAAAGGTTCTTTGGGGAACCAAAAATGGTTCCTCTATAGAATCACTGCAAGAACACCCTTTTGGTACTTCTATTTTTTTTAAGAGTGTATCGGGATGTGAAGAAACTTTCAACCAGTATTGTGTAAGGATGCTGTGCTAGGTCCTTAAAGTACTTTTACCAGAATGTATGATTTATAAAATAATACATTTTGACATTTGCATCACATAACCAGCTCTGTATATATGCCTTTTCTGATGTAGTAAACTTGCTCAGTAGCGCACCCGGTACAGCAATTAACTATGTATAGACTGCTCGGATACGAGTCCCGCAAAACAAAAGTCATGATAATAAAGTTGCAGAAGCAAGATAAAATAGCATGGTTGCATGAATTTATCTCTGCTTTTGCTAACATTATGGGTTAGGTTCAGGGTAGGTGCTCATCAGACATTTCATTGCCAGATTCACGTCCGTCTGTTTCTGATCAAACTGAACGCACTTTTAGCGCCACTCAATGGACACTTGAACGTGTTGTGAAAAGTGCAAGTAGTAACACGATATAATTTTCCAAAACTTTCACCACTTGGAGCCTGGGTCTTAAAAAGGCCCCCTTTATGGTTTGTGCTAAGCTAAAGCATTTAGCTATTTCAAGACTGCCATCTTTACAGTAGTTCCAGAACATTACTTCTGGTCATTGTTACAAACTTAGGCTGACCTTTGAGAAGAGTTGATTGATTTCTTTTGGCCTGCATTCGGATCAGCACGATGCATGCTTGACCGTGATGGACTCGTTCCCTTTCCTTGTAAGACATGCAAATGGAAAACACCATAGAGCTCCCATGTATCCAGTTACCCTCACCTTCATGGTGGAATATCTTTGTGTTGATGCCAAAACGCCAGGATAGTTCTGGAAGCGCCTCCTGAACCCTGCCTCAATGCCCCGATGACTGCTCGCCATCTATTTTCACTCTTCAACTCTCTCTCTCTTAAAACTACAGCGCGTACACATTCTCCATCCCGGTTCCGCTCTTGAGCGTGACTCAATGAGCCAGAGAGGATCCAGTGGGTCCAAGCTGTGGGGGTCGACGTGGAAATGGAGGCCACCTTTGAGCCCTCACAGCTTGGCATCCAGATATCACCTTCGGAGAGATGAAGGAAGACACAGCCAATTACATTGCTTGTCACGGTCTCACGCTGTGCCCCCAGTGGGTGGACACATCAAACAATGATAAAAACAACCTCCTGCACTGCCCGCAGCTGCTGGGCCTGTCAGGAATGAGAAGATATATACGGCAGCCGTTTCATGACTGAAATGCAAAACCAAGTCCAACATCTACAAGGGGGTGGATTTGGGGGGAAACTGAGTGCATTTCTCTTTGCTACTGAATATTGCAAATTCAAAATTACAACTGAAAAACTATTGCATACTTTCTAATATATGTACCATGAGGAAGCCGTCTCATGCAGTTCTTCCTACTGCATGTGGTTTCAAATCTGCAGTCTTTGCTTATGAGTATTCAGTGCCCATACAAGTTTTTATTGGGCCAATCTCCTGAACCGTAAATGCTTTTTGGGTGCAGATGGTGTAATTACATCATTCATCAGCTGGGGCTAACTAGATCATGGTGTTAAGGTTTGGCAGGTTAATGCAGTGAATTTGCACGTCTTGCATGCAACTTGAACCCAAATATGCATGGGGAAATCTTTTGCCCTCATACGAAATTCCTGATTGTGTGGATTCCGTTTTTCTGCAAAAATTTGCTAAACAGTGGTAAACGTGACAAAAATCTCTACTAACATTTCAAAACTACACCATCTGGCTTATATAAGTACAGTTTTGAATAGGGTTCCAAATGGGTTGGAAATTTCCAGAAACTTTCCAAAAGTTTTAAAAAATTTCCACAATTTTTAGAAAGTTTTTGAAAAATCCTGGAAAGCTTCCAAAAATTCTAGAAAGTTTTAGAAATTTAGCAGAAATTTGGTGCTTCACGATGCCATAGAAGAACCTTTCTTGTCTAAATGGTTCCATAAAGAACCTTTAACATGTGAAGAACCTTTCTGTTTTACAAAAGATTCTTTGCGGTGAAATAAGGTTCTTCAGACTATAAGGAGGACTTGGCCAAGCAACTGGGGTGAATGAAAAACCTTAGGCTGCCAAAGATAAACTGTACCCGGAGATAATGTACCCTGAAAAAAAAGGATTTCCTCTTAATGTTCAGTCACACAAATGTGCATGTGGACCACAACCACAGAAACACCGCAGTACGATATGCACTCTGACTTTTACAGTGGCCACTGCAGTGACAGAGGTTTCTAAGCTCAGGAGGCGCTGGTCAGATGGAAATGAACTGAAACGCTGCACCTTAACAACATAAGAGGCCAGAGAATGACGGAAACCTATAAGAGGGCACAGGGCAGAGTTTACTGGAACAGCCAACTTGCTGTTTATATGGAAAAAATACAGTCATCTGATTATAACACCCAACCTGCTGCTGAGCACATGGGCAACGCTCGAGACCACAGTGTTAGCATCCTCTAATAAAGACTCATGTCTGGAGACATGAACCCAGTGAACGACAGAAATAGAAACAAATGTAAAACACCAGATTTAGTGGAAGGAAGAAAGTATGATTACAATCATTCAATAAACAATTAATAACTGCATAATTAAGGTGAGTTGAGCAAAAAGATCATGCATGTTCATCATGCATGTTCAAGGTTTGCCAAGTTCTAAAAGCCATGAACAAGATATCTGTCACTTTTTGCCAATGCCATTTTCAAATTTGATGAAGCTATCATTGGATGGAGAGAGGCAGAGTCTCGCTAACCAGCAATGCCTGATTATCCACCTGTAAAAGTAGATGTTGGCTGCAATTCCAGGTTGGAGTGATGTTTCCATGTTTATTGCAATTCTCTCTCTTTTTGGGTGGCTTAAAATAATTTTTGTATTCTTTTGAATTCTTTGAGAGGAAAAGTATAATTAGGATGTCAGAAAGTTTGGTTCTTTAAGAGTTAGGTTTAATGTAGTTTAGTCTGCCTGCCCTTTCTTTAATAATGTTGGGCAGGGGTGTCCAATCTGGCTCTTGTAGGACCAACTCCTACATATGTTAGAGCCAATCTGCCCCAACACACTTGACTGGAATTTTCTAATAATCCTGAAGACATGGTTCAGGTGTGTTTAGTCTGAATTAGAGCCCTCTAGGAATAGAATTGGGCACTCCTGACGTTGAGGATGCTACCTTGAAACAGTAGCTTGTGAAGCAGCAGGCAACTCATTGTTTAATGATGAAGTAATTTAAAAGAATTTAAAAGAACAATACTGCTCCAACACAGTAAGCAGGAGCAGAAAGAGAAGAAAAGCACATAAACATTCAAAATGGGTCTTTATTATGGCAGCAGCAGGTATGCAATACAATTTTAAAATGTGTATTATATTCATATATTCATATATATATAGGAGTGTAACGATACACGTATTCGTACCGAACCGTCACGGTACGGGCATCTCGGTTCGGTGCATGAGGCCTTACAACGAATACAGGCAATTCACCCTCAATCCAGAAGGGGGCGCCCGCAGTAATGCAACTCTGTTTGATAACCGCCGGCAGAAAAACAGCGAATGCCAGGAGATGCGCACTTGAAAACAAAGACCACTAGACAGTCACCATGTGCTGATTCTGAACACGTCTCTCACTGACAAATGAGTATAACGGTACTTTAAAGGCTTGCGCACTGAACTGCCTGCAAAATGGAGCTTTGTGCTCTTGTGTACTACCTCTCTCATTCGGCACAAATCCAAAAATTCCATAATATTTCCATATTTGCAATGCATCCAAATGCTAAACTATTATTTATTATGTAAATTATAGATTTTGTACTTCAGTCGTGTTCTAACGGTGACACAGTGAGGCGGATGCGCTGATGTTTCGCTCACTGTGTTTTATTTTGATAAAGTACCAACTGCGCTGTCAAGTTAGCAATGCTAGAAGCCTGGAACTGATATGTTTTGTGTTTGTTTGTGCCGGCACGATTACTTTAACTTTCCTCATACCAGCAAAATCAACTTAAACAAAAACAAATAGAATGTTGCTTTCTGACATTTGAGTTTCCTTTCTGTCACAAAACTGAACTGAAACTCAGCAAATAGAGGTTACGTCATGTGTTGCAGATTTTTTCCCTTGTCTATCAGTCAACTAAGTTGAATATAATTATTTATTCCTTGTATGTATACTGTATATGTACTGCAGATTTTTATATATATATATATATATATATATATATATATATATATATATATATATAAATACAACTATAGCACGTCTATTTTGCTATTTTTAAACAGACAATCATGCGACTGGCCACATGAACAGCGCGTTTCCGGGTTTGTAGGATCACAGAACTCGCTCCTCCACTGTGAATAAATCACCATCCGAATCCATGAGTTTTATCACTGAGGTGATATGTAAATTTATTTTTACAGACGTCAATATGAGAATCAGTTACTGTTTGAATAGGGCTAAAGCCAAAGATTCTCAACTCCGATCCCTGGGACCTGCTCTGTGTGTTTTGCATGTCTCTCTTATCTGACACACTCAGTTCAGTTTATGGAGCTCTCGCCTAAAAATCAAGTGTGTTAAATAAAAAAAGTCAAAGAAAACACGCAAAGCAGTGAGAACCACCAGTCCGTTGTTTTGAAAAAGTAGTTGGCTACAAGTTTTTTAACAAATGTAGCTAAGTATACTTTAATGTTCTTGCCTGTTCACGGAAATTATGCAAACAGTAAGCAAATAATGCCTTCAGCAGATGTTTTTTTAAAGTAATCTGTAGCCAGCATCTCAGCATATGACTCATCTTACCAATTTTATGCTATCCACCCTCCCCTCGCAGGACACAAATTGCTTAATGGCAGATTAGAAAGTCCTCATTTAGATTCAGCCTAGCCATATCCTAAAAACACAATCACAGGAGTCATCAAGAGCTCTTTACTACTCCCGAAAAAGCAAACAGTGTGGAAGTGTGAGGTACGCACAATCACCAGGGACATTCTCCAGGCCAAGTCACTGCAATAAGACGGCCGTGCGGCCCTGTCCGTTGCGCTGTAACAACCCAGCCGCCTGATCGTGAAAAAAGTCGTCAGCTGTTTATAGTGTTACAATGACATCACAAGAGAAAAGGTCTGTGCAAATATACAGGTCGAGAAGGCCGCTCCCTTACCGCTTTGGAAAAGAGCACTAGTCCACCATCCCGTACAAGTTTACATAGACTATTTATTTTGTCTGCGGTTAAAAATATAAACCTATACTTAAGCGCGTCTCATTAATATAGAAGGATTTTTTCCTCTATTTTGCTGCGAGGACCTAAATTATATACGGTAGTTGTAACTCCTCAGTGCTCGCAGTGTCAACTTAGCAACGCAAAAATCAAGTTGTTTATCATGTGGTTTTTATTAACCAATTTAGATCTCAAAATAGAAATCTCAAATTTTATAATCAACAGAAAATGACTAGATTTGCCTTAGGCGGGGCACTTTCTTTAAGGAGTTTGCCACATAAAGTCTGAAAAGAACATTGTTTGTGATTCTTCAAAACGTAGCCAAGGTGCTTATTTGTCAATTATTATAAAATATAACACATGGAAGTGGGCACACCAACAAGCGCTCTTGCAAAGTTCAGTATTCTTAACAGACTGTGTCCCATAATATGATTTAAATACCAGGTGCATCTGAAATAATAAAATGAGACATTTTGGATGATTTTCCCGACAATATTTTCAATTCAAGGTAACTTCCCTTGGAGCGCTCTAGGTGCTTTCATCACAGCTGACCTTTTGGAAATTGCACACAGCCAGGCAGACTTTAATGTTTCTTTTAGGTAAAGATAAAAAGAAGATTATAGCAGGCTGCATGTGTTTAGGTGGATGCATACATCAGGATTAGACCGTCCTGAAGTCTGTCAGGATTAAGCCTCTATGGGATTTAGCACTGATATGGATAACTGCCGTTTTTAAATTTACAGCAAAAAGGGCACTGAGATCACTGCACATATCTTTTGTGCTCTTCATTTTTTAAAAAAGTTGTTCAGTTAAAAGTGTGTTTTCAAATGTTTATTTGTTGTGTTCCAAAACCATTTGATTTACCTCACCTGCAAACATTAGCTATAGCAGTCATGGAACCTCAAAAGGAAATGATTTGGAACACTAAAAAGGTAGCAACTCCTCAAAAATAGTGCATAATTCATCTGAGTAGAGTTTTGAAATACAAACAGCACATACAATCATTGAGCAAAAGTTAATTAATTTCACTTTAATAAACAACAAATACACAAATACACAAATACAGTACTTGTCAAAACTTAATTTTTAAAAAATATGTCAAAGACATCTCTAATGCTCACAGAGGCTGCATTTTTTTAACTCAAAAACACAGTAAAAACAGATATATTGTGAAATATTATTCAAATGTAAAAGAACCGTTTTCTGTGTGAATATATAGCAAAACTGTAATTTATTCCTGTGATCCAGTGCTGAATTTTTAGCATCATTACTCCAGTCTTTAGTGTTCTTTTTTTCATTTACACATTAATAAAAATATTTACAAAAAGTATTAAGCAGCACATCTGTTTTTAACACAGCAAATAATGAAAACTACTATTAATAACTGAGCAACAATAATAATTAAGCAAAAATTCAGCAAATTAGAATGATTTCTGAAGGATCATGTGACACTAAAGACTGGAGTAATGATGCTGAAAATACAGTTTTGATCACAGGAATAAATTACATTTTACAATATATTAACATATAAAACATTCATTTTAAACTGCAATAAAATTTTACATTATTACTGTTTTTACTGTATTTTTGATTAAATAAATGCAGCCTTGACGAGCAGAAGAAACTTCAACAAAAGCATTTATAAATCATGTTTCCAAACTTTTGACACACAATAGATAGATAGATAGATAGATAGATAGATAGATAGATAGATAGATAATAAAAATAAAACATTTTGCAATTAAAATTTTTATCGCAAGTCTGAGAAAAAAAAAAAAAAAATGTATGTTTATTCTGTGCCAGAAAGCAAAAAATGTATATATTTTTGAGACTGTTGAATTTAGGGGTGGGGGGGGTCTGAATTGTGAGATATAAACTCAGAACTGCAAGGGAAAAAAATTGTATTACCCTTGGTGAGCAGAATACACTTCAATAAAAGCATTGATAGATAGATAGATAGATAGATAGATAGATAGATAGATAGATAGATAGATAGATAGATAGATAGACAGACAGACAGAGACAGACAGACAGATAGATCGGAATAGACTAAATGTTAAAAAAAACAAAAAAAAAAAAACAAATTAAAAGCAATGTTACTGACGCTTTTGAAGCGATATGATTGTCTAACATTAATTCATTTGGGCATTTATTAGAAAACTTTCCATACAAAGCACGCCAATGTCAGGAGGTCAGTGAGAAACTCAATCCACAGCTCGTTCTGAGTCACACTATAGGCCCTGGCACCACCGATCCGCCTCTGCCCGTCTGTTCTCCACAGCAGTAGCTGTGCGCTGTAATTGAACGAAAGCCATTGAAAACATATGCGTCTGTCTGCAGCACGTCAGGAGATGTTCCTGCTGCACGTATGTCAGCGCGACCGTTTCCGTGTCCGATCCCGGTCCGAGAGGAGTCGGGTGACATAATTTAGCATATGTCTGGAGAACATGTGAAAATGAAGCCTGTAGAAAGATTGTAAATCTGCTAGAAGTTCATTTAGTTAACTTCGTTAACTGCTATGAACTAAAACCCACAAAACTCTACTTTTGTCTTAAGGCACTAAAACTCTAATAAAATAAAGTTACATTTAAAACATTTTAAAAATGTTAGATCAAAAGTTTGAGCAGTGACACCTAATTTATGCTTCTTATGCTATGTTTCTGCTTACACGTGTGTCAACGTATTGTGTGTGTGTGTGTAGAAGCTTTGCCCCACTCACATCGTTTCTGTGTTGTAGCAAGTGTGTGTCGAGCAGGAAAAGTCTTCTAAACACTGACAGCTGGACGAAAGCCAGACTCCGGTGGTTTTAAGCCAGGATTGGTGTGTGCAACATGAACTAGGCACATATTGAAAGATTGGACACATAATAGTGATGAACAAATTGAAGCATGTGACTATCCAGAAACGCCATGAAAGAAAAGTGGGTCCCACTTTATATTAAGTGACCTTATCTACTATGTACTTGCATTAAAAAATAAGTAAAATGTACTTATTGTGGTCATACTGTATTGCAAAATGCTTTTGCTGCTATTGAGGTGGGATATGGGTAAGGTTAGGGAGAGGTTTGGTGGTATGGGTAGGTTTAAAGGAACACTCCACTTTTTTTTGAAAATAGGCTCATTTTCCAACTCCCCTAGAGTTAAACAGTTGAGTTTTACCATTTTCGAATCCATTCAGCCGCTCTTCGGGTCTGGCGGTAGCACTTTTAGCATAGCTTAGCATAGATCATTGAATCTGATTTTAGTTTAGTTTAGTGTAGTTTGGTTTGTTTGTTCTCTTTTCCGGGGAGAGTCCTGTTTATTTGATTTGATTTGATTTGATCTGATTATTATTTTTTTTATTTTATTTTATTTTATTCTATTCATTTAATATTTTTATTGATTTATTTTTTATTTTTATTTATTTATCTATTTATTTATGTTTTATTTATTTTTTTATTTTTTTATTTTTATTTATTTATTTTTTTACCAAGAAGCCAATTGATAACTTTTTAGATATTAATAAAAAATGTCTCTTGAAAGTAAGCCTCTTTTTCAGGGGAGTCCTGGCAATTTTATTTTATTTTATTTTATTTTATTTTATTTTATTTATTTTATTTTATTTTATTTTATTTATTTTATTTTATTTTATTTATTTTATTTTATTTATTTATTTTATTTTATTTTATTTTATTTTATTTTATTTTATTTTTTTTTTTTTTTTTTTTTATTATTATTTTTTTTTTTTTTTTTTTAACCAAGAAGCCAATTGATAACTTTTTAGATATTAATAAAAAATAAAGTCTCTTGAAAGTAAGCCTCTTTTTCTCTTTTTGGTGGAGTCCTGGCAATTTTATTTTATTTTATTTTATTTATTATTATTATTTTATTTATTATTTTTTTTTTTTACCAAGAAGCCAATTGATAACTTTTTAGATATTAATAAAAAATAAATAAATAAAATAAAATAAATAAAAGCTAAAAAAAAAAAAAAAAAACACCTCTGTCTCCAGTTTAGTTTAGTGTAGTTTGGTGTAGTTTAGTTTGTTTGTTAAACCAATAAGTCTCTTGAAATTAAGCCTCTTTTTCTCTTTTTTTGGGGGAGTCCTGGCAATTTTATTTTATTTTATTTTATTTTATTTTTTATTTATTTTTATTTTATTAAACAGAAAAAAAAAACTCATACAGGTTTGAAACAACTTGTAAATAATGACATTATTTTGATTTTTGTAATAAAATAAGCAAGTGATAGGTTTTTAAAATAACTTTAAAAAGAAAAAAAAAAAAAAAAGAAAAAGAATCTATTACGTAAACATAAAAAGCTGTTCAAAATCCATTTTACTTACATAATGTGGTATGTTTTCAATTGCAACAGGATATTCAGTGAGGCAACAAATTGTGGGGTGGTACTTGATTTGATCCAATGGGATAAAATCATGAATGTGGGTCTGTATATGACAGGAAGTTGAAAGCTGGGCAAACTGAAAAACTGGTGACGACAGCGGGAAAGGAAAACTATTTAAGAGGTGGAGAAAGTTATTCAATTCATTTTTAACATGCACTGATTAGTCTTAACAAGTCAATTGTGATTTCCTATTGTAATATATAGTAAATTGCTGCTATTTCTTTAAAATGCCACACACTTTCCAAAATTGAGAGAGAAGAACATTTACAATCAAAGTTTCACTCAGTTTTAAAGCTGTAAAGACAAGCATAATTATATTAGAGCACCACTATTGTAAATGAGTTTAAATAACAGCTTAAAACTGCCTGTTATGTGTTTTATTGTGGTGTGAACAGCGTTTAGCCACTATATTGCTACCTGATGGAAAAAGTACTTCATTACTATTTTGAAAACACCTGACGTCCTGTAATGACACTAAAAATTGCAGCTAGTAAAATAGCCACTACCAGCACTGATGGAAAATGCTTTTTAGCTTTAACTCCATGTTCAAGCAGCTCTCACAGCTGGCTTAAGGCAGACATGTGGCCTAATGTTGGGCCTAAATGACAAAGTGCCAGTTCTACAGCAACAGTGAGAGCAGAGAGACCAGCTGACTAAAACAGAACCATGTTTCCATGTTTTAATAGATGCTGAAGTGGAAGGAAACAGATGCTGAGAGCATGCACATGTGTGTATCCACAAGGTTTAGCGATTAACTTAGAATTTGATCTCAAAATGCATGCAAGAGACAAGGGCCACTCGCCAAATGCTCATTATTTGGTGACAAACTTCAGATTTATTTTCATTTAAAGGTAAAAATCATAACTTTTTCTGAAAAGCATTAACGTCCCGTGACACCGGCGCTAAGCGTGGCTTTATCTAAACGGGCTGAAATATGTCCAATCTTTAGCACAATGACACTGTATTTTGGCAGGGTGTCAAAACATCTCTACAGCTGTTGCCACTGAGGTTTGTGCGGCCTAATAAGTGCTGAAATAGTTCTCGAAATCGTCAGTTTGTAGCAGCGGCTCGTCAAATTAGCATGTTCTCTCGCCAGTCGTCCCCCAAAGGTAACAGAATCTGGCTCAGGGGACCGTCCTGACAGCTTTTCACTGCTAGTATGGCCTTCTGTAGAGGCAGCCTCAGAAAGCTCATTCATAAAAGGCCGGTTTTAATGACTTTTGTCTGTTCCTGAGCCCTGTCCGCATTTAAATGCAACACGCTCACTGCTGAACTCCACCTGAACAGCCATCTGACCACAACGTCTGTTCTATATAACCAGGTATAAAGGTACAAAGAAGGGCCCAGAGATCACTAGTTTAAAAACACAATTTTTCTTTAAATTTCATTACAATATTATCAAGTTAGGATGAATGATGTCACATTTACTTGCCATTATGATGATAAATTAGAGTAAATTCGATTAGTGACCTGGATATAATGCAGAATCTGAAAAAATTTACTATTAATTTTACAGAAAAAGAATACCACCATGATTATTATTGTTAGTGTTGTTGTTGTTGTTATTGTTGTTATTATTATTACTACATTTAAAATTGATTAGCGGCCTAGATATATTGAACAACTGAACAAAAAAAAAAAAAGATTTATATTCAATAATATTTAAGAAAATGAATAATAATAATAATAATAATAATAATAACAACAATATTTTAAACTTACTTCAAATTTATAATACGTCTTATATCACATGAAATATAAATATAACAAATTGCAGTTCCATATGGAAGCCTGTTTCTACAAAATAAAATGAAATGAAATAAAAAAAAATCTGTAAAAATGATTAGTGGCCTAGATATAATGCAGTTGTTCAAAATTTCAGGGAAAAAAAAAATAAAATAAAATTACTACATTTTGACAATTATAAACCAGTAAAACTGATTAGTGGCCCATATATAATGCAGGAGTTGAACAATTTAATATAAAATTTTCAGAAAAAAAATAAATAAATAAATAAATTATTTATATTTGATAATATTTGGGAAAAAAAAGAATAATGATAATGTTGTTGTTGTTAGTAGTAGTAGTAGTAGTAGTAGTAGTAGTAGTAGTACATTTACTTTAAAATAAAATAAGTTTATATCTTGCAACTCTGAGAAAGAAAAAAAAAAGCAAATCTGATTTTTTTTTTTTTTTTAATTAATATTATTATATCAGTTTCATAGTGGTCTCAGACTTCTCGACCTCATTGGACATTTATAAAAACTTATTTTGTTTATAAACAGTTCTTAAGTGCATGTCTTGTCACATAATGATGATGTTTGATTACCTCAGTTTGTTCAGTGGTGTTGTTTTGAATTGCTAAATGGCTGCTAATTAATTCTGTCATTCTTGATAAGTGTCGTCTTCAAATATCAGCTGTTGATGCGCTAAAATTCCTCTATTGAAGAATATAGGACGTAAGTGACCTCTGCCTAGACCAGCAACATGGCATCCGTACAGGCACCCGCACTCGACGCAGCCTAACCTTCTGCTGCTTGGCAGTGAATATCAGGAGTCAGGATTTTATTAAGCTGTGGTCTCGGCTGGCAGCGGTTCAGGATGACAAGGAGGGGGACCCGGTGAAGGGTGGATAAGTTGCTCTTTGTGGAATCAGACAGAGGTGAAAGGCGGCCTGTGCGGAGGGGAACGGCAGGATCGCCCATCTGGCTCCACAGCTCCTGTCCCGGCGCTCACGCTGAGCCCCGCGCTACTGCCCCTGCTGTTTCCGTCAGAAACCGCAGCGTCCTCGGGCCCGGGCGTGTGTGTGTTTGTGTGTGTGTGGAGGGGATGTTCCTGTTGGCAACAGACTGAGAAATACCTGGAGGGCTACCAAGGTTTTACAGCCATCGAAATACAAAATGAAGCACATACAATATGTATAATGCATGTATTCATAATATTTGCTGTCTCTGAAATGTGTTTATAGTCGTTCAAATATACAATAAATGGCAATGCTGTCAAAACGTGCTATTTTTCACACCTGTTTTGGAATGGTAATGAAAATCACCTAAATTGCAAAAAGCAACATTTATAATGTCTGTCTGGCTGCAGCACTGCCATTAATAGACGCTTGACATAATGAGGTTAAAAAAAAATAAAAAAAGAATTAATTCAAGATGCTGCCATAATTCAGACCTCGGTGACCTTGCAATTTATAATAACAAGTAACTATATGTACTTGTTATATAGACTGCATAGATTGTTTAATAAGAAATTATTAATATGGCGTTAAGTACTTTGGTAACACTTGTACAAAAAGGTTCAAAAGCATGAGGCATTATGATCTAATATTTACAGGTTATAATATTTATTAGGTTGGAGTCAACTCATACTGCAAGCATTAATATATATTATTGTTTATTATTGTTTCATGTTTGTTCATAATACATTAACAAAATATTCATTTATAAAATCTGGAATGCTAAAATATGTATATGCTGTATATTGGTCTAAATTAAGCGCTGCAAAAGTATTGCTCATTGACATCCATGATACCTAATGCATTAAAGTAATTTCTTAAAAGGTTTCTATGGAAGGGAATGTCTCAAAATGACATGCATTTTAAATTTTAATCTTAGCTCATCTATGCCTTTTTTTTTATTTCAGTATCTTATTTCTTAAGATAAAATAATGTATTCGCTTACTAGTAATGAAAAAAAAAATGATGGATGGACGGACAGACAGACAGACAAATAAATAAAAATAAATCAATTAAATTAAAAATGGCAAATGATAAAAAAAGCAAAAGCAACAATAAGCAATAAATAAATAAATAAATAGCAAATGATATATAAGCAAATAAATAAATAAATTATAAAAAGAAATCAACAGCAAAATTAATTAAAAAAATAAAAAATAGAAAGCAAATAGATAGATAGATAGATAGATAGATAGATAGATAGATAGATAGATAGATAGATAGATAGATAGATAAATAAATGGCAAATGATAAATAGATAAATCACCAAATAAATCAAATTAAATTAATTACTTAATGGCAAATGATAAAAAGCAAAAGCAAAAATAAACAAAATAGAAATAGATAAATAAATAAATAAATAAATAAGTAAATAAATAAATAAATAAATAAATAGATAGCAAATTATAAGTAGATATATAAGCAAATAACTAAAATTAAATAAATTAATTAAAAATGGCAAAAAAAAGCAAAAGCAAAAATATAAGCAAAAAATAGAAATAAATAAAAGGCAAATGATAAATGAATAAATAAGCAAATAAATAAAATAAAATCAATTAATTAAAAATGGCAAACGATAAAAAGCAAAAGCAAAACTAAGCAAAAATAAATAGATAAGCAATAAATAAATTAAAGTTGCACATGATAAAAAGCAAACATACGAAAAAAATTAATAGAAAATAAATTAATACATAAAATTAAATGCAAATGCATTAAAAATAGTAAATGATAAAAAGCAAAAGCATAAATAAACAATAAACAGATAAGCAATAAATAAATAAAATTGCAAATGATAAATAGATAAATAATCAAATAAATAAATAAAATTGAACAAATGAATTAAAAATGGCAAATGATACAAAGTAAAAGCATAAATAAGCAAAATAAATAAATAAATATGATAGGACATGTTGAGATCCCTCTTGAATGCAAGAACGAGTTGTGTGTGCGAATGACCCCTTGCCGTAAACAGCTGTTAGCGACGTGCAGCCGGACTCTCAGGACTAACGCAGAGGCAGCGTGCGCAGCTGAATGAGCACTCAGTGCCGCTTCATTAGTCACCGGAGGCTTCGCTTGACAGCGTACCTGACGCAGTCACCTCCTCCACCACGCTGACCTCTGCGCCCGCCTGCCTTCCTTCAAACCCAGTCACTGTTCCACCTCGTCATCTCGTGTCAGGGCACGGCCTTTTTCACCGAGAGAGGAGAGCGCTGACCCTTTAGACTTGTACTTTTTACTGCGCTCCTCGTGCAAAGTGTCTAAAGCACCCAGTTTTTCTCCGAGAGGGCACGTTCGAACACATGTGGTACAAATTACATCGGTGCGGTGCGACTAAGCCGCAGCTCTGAAAACCAATGAGCTATGAAACCTTGCCATGTCTGCCTCCACGTCCCATAATTCAGCTGGGAGCTGGTGAAGAAGCAGTCGTCTCCCGCTTTTCTGTCTCCGTGATTTTAAGTGCCGCAGAAACGTTAAGGCATCCGTCCGTCTCGCGTTCGACAAGGCCGTGACGTCATTTTCAGTATCCCGGTGTGTGTTTTTGCGGTCATGTGCACCGGCCAAGCTAGAAGCATCTCTTTTTGCCAAAGTCGGGTGTTCACCCATCAGATAGAGAGCGTATGCTGCGCAGTGCCAGAGGCTTTGGGTCTAGGCCTGGTTAACACACACAATTACACTAATGATGGTGTCAGTGAGCTGGCTTATCTGATTGACAGCTAATGAGGCAGATCCAGTGCACTCTCTCTCCCACCCTGACCCAACCACTCCACGTTTACCGGGCTCTGGAAAGGCCCGTTAGCACCAGCTAAAGCCAGTTTGGACACCAGAATCTCTACATGACTTCTTCAAGTGAAGATTTCATTTCGCCAAACAACAATCATAATTTAAAGCAGTTAAACCACAATCAAGCTACTCTTGAAAAAGCAGTTATCCACACTTATGATACTTACAAAAAGTAGATAACTACCGAGAAGCCACTAGGGAGTGTCTGATGATAAATTTATAATTTACTCCATTTCTGCCATAAATGCTATTAAGGGTTTTTAAATATCAACTAGTGACACAAACTGAACTGTACTAAAACTATTGGCACTTAAAAAGCTGAATGTAGTATTTCCAGTATTTCACACCCATCTGTTCTGGATGTTTAGTGTTATGAGCGCAAATTGTTTTCTCAGAACTATTTTTAATCCATTTTCCAGTATTTTGAAGCAGAATAACTAAACGTTTTTGAAATGAGGGAAGCGAAAATGTGTAAGATATTGAGATTGTTGTTGTTGTTGTTGTTTTTACACATAAATCTAACAATACCCAGTCAGATTTCTGCTTAAAATAGAAATACTATATGCCAATAGAGAAAAAATACATCAATTTAAGATTCTTTGAAAAAGATGTATTCTTTTTTTTTTTTTTTTTTTTTTTTTTTTTGTTGCATTTTTGTTTGTACTGTTTCAAAAATGTTTAGGGTTACACTTTATTTTAGAGTGTTATTGTTACAACCATATATTGTTGTTATTGTTGTAATAATACATTTAAATACTGAGTAATATTAATTAATCATGTAACATCGGGTTATGCATAATGCATAAAACGTGTTCCCATGTTTAGATATTAGTAATTAATAAAAACATAAGCAGCACTTAAAGTATCTCACCATTAAAAGAAAGAAAGAAAGAAAGAAAGAAAGAAAGAAAGAAAGAAAGAAAACGAAAGAGAAAGAAAAAAGAAAGAAAGAAAGAAAGACAGAGAAAGAAAGAGAAAAAAAGAAAGAAAAAAAGAAAAAAGAAGAAAGAAAGAGAAAAAAGAAAGAAAAAAAAGAAAAAAGAAGAAAGAAAGAGAAAAGGAAGAAAGAAAGAAAAAAGAAAGAAAGAAAGAAAAAGAAAGAATAAAAAGAAACAAAAAGAAGGTAAGAAACAGAAAGAGAGAGAAAAAAGAAAAAGAAAAGAAAAGAAAAGAAAAGAAAAGAAAAGAAAAGAAAAAAGAAAAGAAAGAAAGAAAGTAAAGGAAGAAGGAAGGAAGGAAAGAAAGAATGAATGAATGAAAAAGAAAAAGAAAAAGAAAGAAAGAACGAAAGAAAAAAGAAAAAGAAGAAATAAAGAAAGAAAAAGAAGAAAAAAAGAAAGAAAAAGAAAGAGAAAGAAAAAAGAAAAACAAAGAAAGAAAGAACAAAAGAAAGAAAGAAAGAAAGAAAGAAAGAAAGATAGAAAGAAAGTAAGAAAAAAAGAAAGAAAGAAAAAAACAAAAAGAAAGAAAAAAGAAAAATAAAGAGAAAGAAAAAGAAAGAAGAAAAAAGAAAGAAAGAAAGAAAGAAAAAGAGAGAGAGAGAGAGAGAGAGAGAGAGAGAGAGAGAAAGAAAGAAAGAAAAAGAAGGAAGGAAGGAAAGAATAAATGAATGAATGAAAAAAAGAGAAAGAAAAAAGAAAGAAAGAATGAAACAAGAAGAAAAAGATTTAGATATTTGTTCATGTAGTCTTAAAAATAATAATAGTAATAATAATAATAATTATTATTATTTATTTATTTATTTTATTTATTTTATTTTTTTTTTTATTTTTTTTTTTTTAAAAACTGCATATTGCTACAGCTTGCAAATCATACTTCAATGTAATATCTTCATCAGGCGTCGTTGAATGCCGCATGACCAAAACATTGCATTAAATGATACATTTCAAGCCCTATCAGTGTATGTGATTCATCTATTTTCATTGAACCATGTACCTTTTTCTTATTCCTACGTACCTGCTTTTATGATTTACAAGGAGTCGGGCATTTCATTTTTATTTGTTCATGTAAAATGTCATTCTAGATTCACTAGAATGAACTTTCCAAGGCTACACACAGATGGCAGTTTAGATCAATACCCAGCATTATTCCACTCTTAATTGCTAATAACTAGTTACTGGGAAAGTAATACCACATTAAAAATAGCTTATAAATGTCAGTTAGTTGGTTAGTTACTCCCCAACACTGCCCCAAACATCTATGTTTATGAAAGGTAGCCCGATTTCTTTTCTCTGTAACTCATAACTGGAAGCATGTGTCCATCTCAAGACTTGCTGACTATCATCTGTCAGACTATGTGCCAATGACTCTGCCCAATCATGACATAAGACTGTTCTCCAGTGCTCCTGGATCTGAAATATGAGTCTTTTCTTTACAAAACGTTCTGGAAAATAAGAAGCTAAGAGGGCAAAACAGAACGTCCGTCAAATTGTTTGTGCGCCACCTCGATACGCTTCATTCGGCACTGTAGACCAAACAGCAATTTCTCGTACTAATAACTGCAGCGTTTATGCGCTGATGTAATGATATGTGGAGATATGCTCAGCTACTGCCAATGTAAGTAGATTAATCAGATGCAGGAGTTCCTCTAATTGAAGGGTATTGTTTTTATGACTCTTGGAGAAATGGCATGAAAGACTGAACTGCTGGTCACAATTCCAATGGGAGCAAAACTTATAACGCGGGATCTGATAACAAGCAAAGCCGTATATCAGAGCACAGCATCAGTCGTCTGTGCGCGCGCTTTCCCAGAAATACTCGGTTGATTATAGTGGCCTAACTTGAATTGTAAGGCAATATCCATAAAACTTTTCAAAGGGGCACAGAACACATGCCCCTTATTTCTTTTCATAAAAATGTTATTTAAAGTTATACAATATTTTACAATATTACAATATTTTGTCATGTTATAATCATTTTAGTCATGTTATAATCATTTGACTTCAATTTCAGATAATTTTACATATGCAAAATGATAAAATGTGTCAAAACAGACCTGTGACCAGACATTCCAAAATGCTTTACAGTTTTGCATTTAAACAGCTGATTTACTGTACTGTGCTGTATATGCAAAACACTTAAACATGCTGAAAAATACATGTAAAAAATCTGATATATATTACTGTATTATATTATATTATATTATATTCATGTTTTTTTTTTCTTGTCCAAACTTAATTTTTTGCTAAATATATGTAATAATAGTATAATAATTATAATAGTATAAGTGTGTAAAAAGTATAATAGTTATAAAATTATAACAGTGTAATAATTTATTACATAAAAATATGTAATATAATATCTAAGCTTAACTAAATACATTTTTGCATTTGAAAATATATTTAGTCCCATATACCATTTTTTATTTTATTTTTTTTTCAAAATGTATTTCAGGGAAAATTATGCTTTTATTTAGCAACAACGCATTGATGAAAAGTGACAGTAGGCATGTTTCATTTAATTATGATTATAAAATGGATAGTTCCGGTCCTTGATTCAGATTGGTTGAGCCGTGTTTGAAGCTGTTGTAAATTATTCTACAAACATACACCTTTGTTTACATTTGTGTATTGCTTGGCAACCACTTTGTTGCAACCACAACCGTTTCTGAGGAATTACATTGTTTGGCGGTTGAATAATGTTTTTATTAATATCATTACACTTCATTTGCTCTGTTTTATTTTATGAATCCTTACTATGTATATGGAATAACTGTTTTATAAAAGCAATACGCCCTGTGAAGCCGTGGTTTACAGTGAATTTATAACAGCTAAAGGAGTTTTAGGCACTCCGTTTTGTGTCGTGCCTAACAACGCCCCTTAGCCGTTATAAATTCACTGTAAACCACGGCTTCTTGGAGCTTGTTGCTTTATTATAAAACGGATAGTTTCGATCCTTGATTCTGATTGGTTGAGCCGAGTTCGAAGCTGTTGTAAATTACTCTACAAACACACACCTTTGTTTACTTCTGAGTGTTGCTTGGCAACCACTTTGTTGCAACCACAACCGTTTCTGAGGAACTACATTGTTTGGTGGATGAATAATAGTTTTATTAACATCATTACACTTTTTTTTGCTGTTTTATTCTGTGAAACCTTACTACGTATCAAAAAAAAAAACGTTTTATAAAAGCAATAAGCCCCATGAAGCCATGGTTTACAGTAAATTTATAAAAGCTAGGGGGTTTCTGGGGGCTTATTGCTTTAATAAATGATAATCTTAAAAAAAAAAAAAATAAAAACAAGAATAAATAAATAAAAACCTAAAGTATTAGTAGCCTTGGTGAGATTAAGCAAACAAAATATATACACTAAACAAAACACACAGGCCACCCTGCTTAAAAAAAAAAAGAAAAAAAAAAGTGCTGGTTGGCTGGTTTTAGCTGGTCTCCCAGACTGACCAGCTAAGACCAGCCCGGAAGTGGCCAAAACCCCTCCAAAACCTGCTGACCAGCTATGACCAGCCAAGGCTGGTTTTAGCTGTTGCTTTCAGCAGGGCAATATTTATTTATTTATTTATTTATTTATTTATTTATTACACACAGTGTTGGGGGGTAACGCATTACAAGTAACACAAGTAACGTAATATTATTACTTTTTCCAAGTAACTAGTAAAGTAACGTATTACTTTTTAATTGACAATAAAAAAAAAAAAAATATCTGGGTTACTTTTTTCAAATAAGTAATGCCAGTTACTTTCCCCCATTTATTGATTAAAAGCTCTCCTTTCCCCATGTTGAGAGAAATGTGAAGTAAGATGTTAGTTCTATAATAAATGTGAACATGCATCAATTCATCTCACTCACAAAAAACAGATTCAGTTTTCCTCAAAATGAATAAAAACAGTGAAATTCAATTCAGAAAATGACGCACACCTGTAATAATTTAATGTTAAATAATACAAATATCCTTTATGCATTTAATCCCATTTTATTAACCGATGTCTTTGCTGCAGACCTTCGATGATCCAATTCAACCATACTAATAAGCAAAAATTACTCAAGATAATCTAATTTGTATAACATTTGTTTTCCTTTTTTATTGCTAAAGAGTCTACTGTACAGACGTGAATTTACTTTTCTTAAAGCCTGAGGCTTTTTGTGTGAAAAGGCTTTTACATTTGCCAAAAATAGAACCAGATTTAAAAAGTAACGCAAAAGTAAAGTAACTCATTACTTTTCATAAAAAGTAACTAACGGAATTAGTTACTTTTTTAGGGAGTAACTCAATATTGTAATGCATTACTTTTAAAAGTAATTTTCCCAACACTGTATATACACACAACATACTGTATACATGCGCACACACACACACAGTATATGTATACTTCTGTCTGTATTGACTAATTAGGTTTGATTTGGTTTGCTCATCAGGTTGATGGTGTAATATCAAAACAGGCATTTGTACACATCATTCGGAAGAGTTTGGGTACAATTTGTTCTTTGCCCTTAAGTTTATTTAAGTTTTAGTGGTTGTGTGCTCTTCACAAACTACCTACGCAGCGCTCAGTGCTATTTATACATGTTTTTTTCAGAGCTCTGCCCTATCAGCCGTGTGCGTGTTTCCTCAGGGAGTCTCCAGCTTGTTACGGCTCCTTCTGTTTACTCGCCCGGTTCCATGAACGCCAAGTACATCTCCTAATTCTCAATAAACCTCCAAAAGCACCTTTTTATGCGTGTCTGAGGTACGACTCTAATGCAGTGCTGGACATCCTCAACAGGTAATGATTGTCTGGTTTCAGGAGTGTTAGGCCTGAATTTCTCCTTGTGTGCATGTGTATATACCATTTATATTTTTCCCCCCTTTTCTTTTTAATCTTGTAGTGTATGGCAATTTCCACAAAAATATTTGGCACCACAATGGTTTTTAACACTGATAATAATCAGAAATGCTTATTGAGGAGCAAATCAGCATATTAGAATGATTTCTGACGGATCATGTGACACTGAAGACTGGAGTAATGATGCTGAAAATTCAGATCTGATCACAGAAATCAATTACATTTTAACAGATATTCATATAGAAAACAGCTATTTAAAATTAGAATAATATTTCACATTTTTTTTACTGTATTTTTGATTAAATAAATGCAGCTTTGGTGAGCAGAAGAGACTTAGAACTTAAAAGAGAATTATTTCACACATTTGATGAAGCGACTGCTGTAGAGATCATCCCACAAAACAAAAAAAATGAGATTTTCATGAACTTTTAATATTTACTGAAAGCAGATGTGCACTCAGTATTTATGATCTCTCAAGAGCGTAAAATTAAAAGTCAGTTCATAATATTTCAGCGGTTTCTCCATGCGTGGACCTAATGAATACTCCCATATTGACAAAGCAAACTGAGTTCATGGAGGGAATGGTTTATGTTCACCTGTCAAAATTGTCCGGACAGCTCCAAACATACCCTTCCCCTTTATAATTTGTTTTTCCTGCCCTCATGTGGAAGAGGTATATTGATGCGTCTAGGTTTTCAAAATGAGATGGACTCTTTGGCACGACTCGGTAATGCCAGCGGACGAAAGGTTTGCGGGTTCCACTGGAACGGCTCGCCATTTACCTAGGCCTCGCGCCGAGGCGGCAGACACCGCGAGCGAACGGGAAACCATAATAAGAGAAATGTAGAACATTTTATTAGAATTGTAGAAGAGTTGTTTCACTGCAAATGAAACATAACCTCATTTGGTGGTAATTAAATACAAACTGTGGAGGACGGAGAGGAAAGGGGGGAGGAACATGTCGGATCATAATGTTTCTCTTCATTTCTTTCTCCTCGCAAAGGTGAGATATTCTATATCCAGCTTCCAACGTGAAGCCAGCTCACGGTCTAAGTGTTTTTCTTGGCCGGGCCGACATTGTGTCTCTCTTATCATTGCTGGCTGGGAGCGGAGAGGACCTTAATGAGACCTGCCTGGCGCTGAAAAGCATGATGGACAGACGGAATGCTTTAGCCAAGTACAGGAGGAGAGCAGGGGGAGAGAGAAATCAAATCAATGCTCAAACGTAACGTTTTAAATAAACATTTGCACTCACTAGACATTGTTGGCAAAGGCGGTTTTAGTAAGCTGTCCCCATTGGGAGAACCTAATACTGGCCGTTTGTGAAAGCCGTCCCAAATTACGGTGACGGCTACTGGCAAGACGTGATGTGAACGGCGTGTCCCTTTGGTTTAAGAGAGAAGGCAGTGTTTTACAGATAGTGAAATATTTTTGACACTAAGATACATTTCAATACAAAGAGGCGGCAATGTCCCTTCTCTGTGTTTGGTTTGTTTTGGTTGTAAATGCACCAAAATTTCAATTTTGGCTGATAGCAATAAGCCAATAATTATGTTAATGTCAAGGAGATATAACATTAAAATTAACAGGTTTAAATTTGATATAATTTTGTCAACATGAAAAAAAAAATAATAATAATAAAAAATAAAAGTTTTAAATGTTACAAGTGAATTTGGCCATCACAATTAATATATCGTACAATAACAAAAAAAATATATTTTTTTATTAATATTGGAATTTGTTAAAAATTGTTAAATTATTATTATCTTCTTACTCATTTTCTGTTGTTTTCTCCAGTATGAATATCTGAAATTATTCAATCAAGATACATTTACTTAAGAAGCAAAATTGTAAAAAAAAAAAAAAATTAGGCTTGTTTTCTTATAAGTAAATAAATAAATAAATAAAAGTATTGAAATAATTACATTTAAGCTTAAATCAAAAAATATTTCTGTTAATGGGGAAATAAATAAAACTTAATTCAAAGCATATATATATATATATATATATATATATATATATATATATATATATATATATATATATATATATATATATATATATATATATAAAATGCATCATAAAAGTATTTTTAATGCATTATTTATGCCTTGTAATGCACTTAATAAGGCATTGTTTGATCTCATGAATAATAGTAACCACAGTTATAACACATTATAATACTTATCTATTCACTGAATATAGGCCTACCTTTAAAAAATATAATGCATTAAAACATGACAGACAACTTTCAAACATAAATTTCAAAAGTAATAAGGAATCAGCAAATATTATAATGTATCTTAACTTTGGTTACAGTTGTTTATGAAAAGATAATGCATGATAACATACATTATGAATACCTTCATAATGCATTACACATAATGGCTTTATGTAAAGTGTTACCCATGTATCTTGATTTAAGAATGTTTAGATATTTGTACTACAAAACAAGATAAAAGTACTAAGTAAAAAACATTTTGCAGCATTTAAAAACTTTAAGTGAGTGTCCAGTGACGGCAAAAGTAATCTAAATTTAAAAAAAGAAATAGAGGAAGTGAGCATGAGGCATGAAACATTCAACATTGACCAATATTGTCAGAACACCGACAGTCTTTCTTTATGTGTTTTGTGATAAACATGTGGCGTGGCGTGGTATGACATATGTCCTCTGTTTAACCTGCCAGAAGTTTTGTATTAAGTAATAAATTTCCAATTGACAGCAAAAATTAGGCTGGCCTCTATCCACACACAGATCGTCTTCTCATAAGAGTTTTTTTTTTTTTTTTTTTTTTTTTTTTTCAGAAAAGACTAAACATGTGTCCTCTGCTTAACCCGTAACCACATAAATTTAAACCATTTACACCTGTCCTTAATAGTCCATTGCAGTCCAAGTCCCAGCTCCATGTGATTTTATTATCTGCAGTCCTGGCATGAGTGCGCTTATTAATGAGGGAAAGGAGGAAATATTGGAGAAAGCAATAAATTTCAAATTGACGGCAAAACTCAAACTGCTCTGTTCCTGCGCTCGGATCATCATCTCATAAGAGTTGCTGAGGAAACACTAACTATGCTGTACTTTCTAGAGTAAACCTGTGTGTGATTTGTAAACAGAAAACTGTCCAAGGCTCCTTCCTTCCTTACAGCATAGTTTATCCAGGAGAGAAGCAGCGGCTGTCTGTCCAGGTCAAATGGAAGGAGCTGCAGCTAAAATGAAAAAAAAAAAAAAAAAAAGGTTGATATTTTCTGAGTATCCTGATGATAATGTACAAATCTGGGTAAAGCTGGTCCAGCTGCTGCTGACTGCAGTGGAAAAGCACAGAGAGAGATGTAAGACTCAGCTGTCCTGTTATGCTGTAATAGTTATGCTGTGTTATAGCAACAAGTACAGTCTTCATGAGGCAACTCAAACACTCTGGTCAGTTTGTTTTAAAATCCAAATGTTAAGTATTAAACCACTGTAATTAATTCAGCATGAACCGCTTAACATTCAAGCTCCGTTCAAACCATGTCACATGTCGGTTGTCGTGACTCTGATCCTGCATTTCATTTGCTCTGAACCAAACCTTAAAACTTAAAGCCTATCTAAACATTATTCTTTCACTGATTTGCAAGCACTGAAACTTCAAACCTGTTATTTTAGATGATGGACTAAGTAATACTTTAAAACGTTTATCAAGATCACATTATCTTCCTGCAAATGTGAATTATTGATTTGATTAAATACATTTATTTGACCTTTTCTTTTTTAAAACTAGAATTACAGCATTAATAAAGATGGAAAACTATACAGCATACTGGCAAAGGGCATAAAAATGCCAATGCCTCATTAACAGTGTTGGGGAAAGTTACTTTTAAAAGTAATGCATTACAATTTTGCATTACTCCTTGAAAAAGTAACTAATTACATTACTTAGTTACTTTTTTATGGAAAGTAATGTGTTACGTTACTTTTGCGTTACTTTTGAAATCTGGGCAGAGCTTGCTTCTTTGATTTTAATATAAAACAATTCTAATGTAAAAGCCCTTTTACACCAAAAGTAAAATGAATTCACTTCAGGCTGAAAGAAAAGTACATTTATGCATGAGATCACTCTTCAGCTATAAAAAAAAAATGCACTAATCTTAGTTTATCTAAAGTAATTTTTGCTTATTAGTATGGTTGAATTGCATAATCAAAGGTCAGCAGCAAAGACACTAGTTAATAAAATGGGATTAAATACATAAAGGATATTTATTTTATTTAACATATTTAATTATTGCAGGGTTGCGTCACATTCTGAGTTTGCATTTCACTGTTTTTATTCATTTTGAGGAATACTGAATCTGTTTTTTGTGAGTGAGATGAATTAATGCATGTTCACATTTAGTCTAGAATACAGTAACATCAAGTTTACTCCCAATTTCCCGACAGGAGACTTGTCAATCAATAAAAGGGGAAAAAAGTAACTGGCGTTACTTATTTGAAAAAGTAACTCAGATATTTTCTTAGAAATTCAGAAGTAATGCGTTACTTTACTAGTTACCTGAAAAAAAGTAATATTATTATGCAACTCACGTTACTTGTAATGCGTTAGCCCCAACACTGCTCATTAACATGACAAGAACAAGAATTACTAAGTTTAATAAATATTAGCCAATTGTAACACTAATATGGAAAAAAAAAAAACGAAGAACATCAAGTTGAAAATTGTTCATTACTCACTGAGTGAGCAATGCATGTTAGTTAAAAAAAAAAGAAGAAAAAAGAAGAAAAAAAAAAAAAAAAGCTGCAACTAATTTCAAATCATTATAATGTAGGTCTTGCTTAGATTTTTGCTATAAATGGACATTTGAGACAGCTGAAGAAATATACATAAATGCAAAAATCACCACATATAAAAGCTCAAATTAGATAGCAAAATTAATAATGAATGTTATTACTAATATTATCAATTCTATAATACATACATTGTATATTTTTTTAGCTATGAAATATGATAATAAAATATTATTAATATTTAAGTATTAAATAGAGATGCACAAATAATATTTAATTTTTTATTATTATCATTTTTTCTTTTGTTTGGGGGGGGGACGGTGTCAGCATACCAATTTTAACAAACAACTATTGACCCAATACCAATATTGGTCAATTGCATAGTAGTAGAAGTAGTAGTATATATGTATGTAGTAGTAGTATATATGTTTTTTTTTTTTTTTTTTTTTTTTTTTAATGCCATGTCAGCATCTTAGGCCATCTCATGGCAAAAACAATTTAAAAATACAAAATAAATAAAATCTTTAAAGGAACACTCCACTTTTTTTTTGCTAATAGCTTAGCATAGATCATTGAATCAGATTAGACTGCTAGCATCGAGCGAGACGCTAACGGTCTAATCTGATTCAATGATCTATGCTAAACTATTAGCAAAAAAAGTGGAGTGTTCCTTTAAGTGTGTTCACTTCATCTTTAGTGTTTATGTAGCAATAAATCAACTCCAAATTATCCATATTTTAAGGTCACTTCAGAGAATCTTGGGTGTGTTGTTATTTGTACAGGTTTGTTGTACAACCAGTAGCTGGCAATTATAGCAATTATGGGTTGCCATTTAAAGTTAGATTTGTATGCTTATTGAAACCAAGCATTGCATTTTGGTTGGATTTGATGGCCACTTGGTGTCAATCCTTTGGTCAATCCATTGGTCAATGTATTCAAAAACACAACACTGGATATACACTCATCATCCAAAGGAACTCTCCGTTTCTCTATGATGCACTGCCTATTTTTGGAAAATGATCCTTTTTTTGACGTCGGACACCAGACGCCTTTGATTTACAAGCAGGAAAGACAAACACGTGTCTGACAAAGTCAAACAATCTATTCTCAGTAGCTCTTTTAATAGCAGTTTCTGCTGTGGAGAGTCTGTGGCTGAAAGCAGTGACCAGCCCTCCACCCTCCTAAACAACTACAACTCGGCTAACTGAGTCTGTTTGTAGCCCTGTGGTGATTCACTCTGGGTAATTGGGTGCATTGGCATGGCTGACCCCGGATCAGGTGTATGTAGGAAACACAAGATAGGTTAATGGGAGACTTTAGGTAGGCACTGATCATTCTTAAGGCGCTGCGTCAGGCTGCACTTAACGCTGAGAATCAGTGTGTCAATAAACAGAGCATGCAGACTTCTCCAGTATAACCTGTTTCCCAGAAAAGAATGATAAACATTATAATGGATCACCTTTTGAGGTTACAGCTGTACGGGAAACGAGAGGGCATCTGCATTACCTTTCCTGGAAGGGTAAATGTGTGCGTGTGTGGTCAGGAGGTGGGAAGATGGTAATGATGAGACTGGGATTATTTTATGCATTTTAACAACAGCGGAGTAACAATGCATGACGGAGGTGTCGCATTTCATTACTACAGAAAGAGCCAGAGAAACCAGACACAATTTACTCAAAAACCACCACTGAGATTAGCCAATAGTTATGAAAAACAATGCGATTAAAATATTTTATCCAGACCTGTATATCATCTTTATATTTATCTCTATATTTCATATAGTTGACTGATGAATATTATGCAGGGAAACAGCTCCATAAATACAGTAATGCCATAAAATTCAAGATATTGGGGCAAAAAATGCCCCTGTATGTGTTTTTGTCTCATACAGCAAGAGCAATATCACAGTGCTGTTTGTCCCGAATATAACGAGTGCAAATGTGATTTTAAACAACAGTTAAGTAAATAAGAAGTTGACATTGTGTTATATTTTAAACACAATATTATGTGTTTTTGCTAAATTTAGCAGAGACCATATTACTTTTAGACCCATAGCAGAATTGTTGTGAGTTTGAGTAACACAGCGGTGTTTAGTTTCTGAATGAATCCGCGTTTTGAATGAATCGTGTGAACCAAGGATTCAAAAACCCATTCATAAAGTGAGCTGTTTACTTAATTCCTGAATGAATCAGCCAAAGAATCAGAGTAAACTCTGACATCATTTACTCAACCTAATTTCATTTCAAACCTTTCTTTTGTGGAACATGAAAGAAGGCATTTTGAAGACTGTTGGTAACAAATCTGTTTTGGTTACCAATGATTTTCATTGTATGAACAAAAAATACTGAGATGTTTCTCAAATTACCTTCTTTTATGTTCCATAGTTTAAGTTAGGCCGTTGCAGCCTACTGTAAAAAACAATTTGTTGAGTCAACTTAAAATAATTGGTAACCTGGCTGCCTTAAAATTTTAAGTTCAGTCAACTAAAAAAAAGTTTATTCAACTTGAAATGTAACTTAGATATTTGAGTTGAATCAACTTAAAATTTGATAGGTAGCTGGGTTACTTACCCATCTGTTAAAGTTTAACAAACACAAATTTCTAAGTTGTTACTTGGTACAACTTAACATTTCAAGTTGACTACACTTATTTTAGTTGACTGAACTTAAAATTTTAAGGCAGCAGGGTAACAAATTATTTTAAGCTGACTCAACAAATAGTTTTTTTTATTTTTTACAGTGTAAATGTTTGTGTGTAACAAATTTCATATTGAGTCAAATAATTTTTTTTTTCTTTCTAAAGTTACAATTTGTAATGTCTACTTGATACTTTATTTAACACAAAAATAGCTTTAAATAATCTTTTGTGGGTATTTTCAGTCAAATTTATTTTGCGATTAATTACATGAATTAATTGAAACATCATGTAATTAATTAGATTACCATTTTTAATCGACTGACAGACATAATTATTATTATTATTATTATTATTATTATTATTATTATTATTATTATGTGACCCTGGACCACAAAACCAGTCATAATCAAATCGTTTTTATGTATGTTAATAAATAAGCTTTCCACTGATGTATGGTTTGTTAGGATAAACAATATTTGGTCAAGATGCAGCTATTTGAAAATGTGGAATCTGAGGGTGCAATAAAATCTTATATAAAATCAAATATATTGAGAAAAATTGCCTTTGAAGTTTTTAGCAATGCATATTACTAATCAAAAATTAAGTTTTAATATATTTGCGGTAGGAAATTTACAAAATATCTTCATGGAACATGATCTTTACTTAAAATCCTAATGATTTTTGGCATAAAAGAAAAATTGATCCATGCAATTTATTTTTGGCTATTGCTACAAATATACCCGAGCTACTTACGGCTGGTTTTGTGGTTCAGAGTCACATATTATTGTTATTTTATTTTTATTTATTTTTTTTTTACATTTATGCATTTTTTCTGATGCTTTTCTCTGAAGCACTGCATCACGACAGAAGCTACATAAATACTGCAATTAAAAAAAAAAAATTAAATATATAGAGTAGAACACAGTTGAGTTGCTACATTGTTACTGGAACAACTTCCATACACTCTTTTGAAAACAGCTTATTTACGGTCATACAGTTAAAAAAAAAAAAAAATGTAAATAAATTATTAGTATGCATTTAATCACACTACTGATTAACTTTTAGACTATAAGTTATACTGTTCAGAAAAAAAAAAATTTTACTTATGTACTGAAAATGCTAAATTAGCATGCATTACATACAATCTTGCTATGGGAAAAACAGCCAAAGTAGCTTGAAGCTACTGAAAAACAAAATTAGCTACCGGTGTCGCTATTTTTAATCACTTCTCAACACTGATACCTATACAGTCCGTGACAGCAAACACATCCTCCTTTCCTTGTCATCCCCTATTCACCCCCATCTGTAAACACTAACCATGTCATTTTTTTCACTCCTAGCCCTACCAGTTGAGCTAATTGTGGTGTAACTCAATCCTGGCACCGTGCCGTAACATGTCCCAAAGTTTCCCCGTCGGCCAATCAGCGAAGAGCTTCATAACGCGACGTGTGGCACTTAGCTGCGCAGTAAAAGACCTCCATTCAGCAAATAATCACACCGTATGCAAGAGGCAACCTGCGTGAAAATAAGCCAGGTTTGATGAGAAAACAATCACGGCCTGCTGAGTTCCTGCTCGGTGGCAAACACTGCAAATCTCCAAAGGACGGTTGAGGTTTGGCGGGGAGCTAGCGTAAGTGCCAGCTACATCATCCGGGCCAAGTTTTGACACATGCCCGACACATCCTGTTCCCCACGCTCTGTGGAGTATTTTACTACGCATGTAACATGTTCACACATACATATAATGCACAGGCATGGTCTATAAATGTATATGCTTCATGTGAGGCAAAACAGGTATTGTAAACAAACTAGAGAAAAGGCACATACATGCACATAAATAGTACTTTTAGTGGTACAAGAGCTTGTCACTGGGGCAGTATCATTAAAGAGAGCACAGTGTGCTGTATTTACACCTAAAAGATTCATAGTAGTAGCTTACTTTGCACAGTTGAACACATAACCTTGCCAAGTGTACTACATCTGATTGCATGCTAAAAGAAATTCTAGAAAGTTGCATCCTCATTTAAACAAGAGTTGGGTGCATTTCTTTATCCCATCACACACAGCTGCCTATTCGCCATCTATTCGCAGCCATCCCAATATCCATTTCTGAGCACTATTATTCCCACCACACATGTAGGCTAATCTTTTAAAAACTCAAAGAGTACACTACAGTCTTCGGGTTCAATATTTTAACATATAATAAAAGAGATGAATCAATGTGTGGCTATCTGAGATTTTGGTATGGAGATAAAGATTTAAGATAAAAGATTTTCCAGTAGTATTATAGCGCCACATGAGTGTATATTAGCTCCAGCTGTTGTTTGCATTTGGCATCTGATAAAGCATTTGGACCCAGAAACGGTGAGGCGTGATGTCAAACTTGACTTCTTGTTTCATCTCCTCCATATCTCTTTCAACTGTAAGAAAAAAACAATATGCCGAAGCAGTGTTGCAACCTCATGGATAAAATAACCGCAAATGTTTAGAAAAATCAGGTGGCGCACATACCGTGCTAATGCTTCCTAGGTGTATATGACTTTTTTTGTTAGATAATGTCCTGGCTTGTTCAAGCTTTAAAATTCAGAGGGTGAATAAAGGCCTTGTACAGTAAATCAATGTTGTTATGTAAGAAAAATATCCATTTTTAACCCTTTTAACTGTCACCCCCATTTTTGAATACAGACGTGAAAGTGCACTATCCAAACTTAAATTGCTATAAATCATGAACAAACACATAATGCAATGTCAGATTTTAAAATGCGCTTCAAAGGATGCATTTTGAGGTTTTAAGCTTTCAATTGATATATAATTTATGATTATTTCTAAATCATTTGGTGACAAAGGTCAGAATTCCTGTTATGATGTAGAATGTTGAGGTGCACTCTTGTCATAAATTAATATATTACTCTTCCTACCTAATTTGTAACAAAAAACAGTGGTAAAATATCTATTTAGGAGTTTTAGACCTTTCCAACGATATATAGTTTGTCATGATTAGATTATTTAATTGTAATATAGTGAAGTAAATTTAGGTTTCCCTCTGAGGGGACAGGTGACAGTTAAAAGTAAAAAAATAAAATAAAATAATCACTTTAATCTAGCTTACGCCATCTGTCATACGTGCAGGCCGTTCTTTGCGGATGACATAGGATGCATGCGTTGCGTATGTGCCGCTGATCTCGTAAAAACCAATGTTTGTCTACAGGAGCAAAGGAAGCAAAGTTTCCTTACTTTAGCAAAAGAAAACCAGTCTCCTCTTGGCACTTTTTATTATGGAAGGATGCACTTTATTGGACTTCTTTTCTACTGTTGAACAGAAACACCCACCCTCTGTCATTATAAAGCTTGCATGAGCCAGGATCATTTTTAAAATAATTCCACTTGGATTCGTCTGAAAGAAGAAAGTCATAAACACCTAGAATGCTTTGACGGTGAGTAAATCATGGGCCAGTTTTCATTTTTGGGAGAACTAACCCTTTAACTCCAGTTCTGGAGACCCACCTTCCAGAATCTTTTAGATGTCTATGATATGTCTGCAAATATTTGCATTGCGTTATCGCTCTAGATTACTCACAGAATGTTTTTCTCTGAAGTAATCTTTTACTCTGAAGTAGTAATATGCACATAAGATACAAAGTTGCCCCTATAAAGAAGTTGTTCACTTCCAGAACAAAAATTTACAGATAATTTACTCATTCCCTTGTCATCCAAGATGTTCATGTCTTTCTTTTTTTCAGTAATAAAGAAATATTTTTTCTTGAGAAAAAAATATATTTCAGAATTTCTCTCCATATATTTGACTCCTATGGTGCCAGTGAGTTTGAACTTCTAAAATGCAGTTTAAATGCGGCTTCAAAGGGTTCTAAAGGGTCTTATCTAGCAAAACCATCAGTTATTTCCTAAAAAATAAAAATAAAAAATGTACAATTTAAATACTTTTTAACCTCAAATGCTCGTCTTGTCTAGCTCTGCGTGAACTCTGTGCATTCTGTTTCATGACAGTTGTCGAAACGGTATGTCGAAAAACTCCCGTCTCATTTTTTCCTCCAGCTTCAAAATCGTCCTATATCGCTGTTTTACCTTTTTGGTAAAGTGTGTTTGATCTTCTTTGCATGTTCACTTGTCGGTATGTAGGACAATATTAATGGAGGAGAAAATGAGATGGGAGTTTTTCGATATACCGTAACTGTACTGTCCTGGATTACACATGCTCAACAAGACGAGCATTTGAGGTTAAAAAGTATATACATTTTTACATTTTTTTTAAGAAAATAACTAATCATTTTGCTAGATAAAACTCTTCTTCCTCGGCTGGGATCAGCTTTAAAGACCTTTGAAGCTGCATTTAAACTGCATTTCGGAAGTTCAAATTCACAGGCACCACAGAAGTCCACTATACGGAGATCATTCCTGATTTTTTTTCCTTAAGAAACAATTTCTTATCAACTGAGGAAAGAAAGACAAACATCTTGGATGACAAGGGGGTGAGTAAATTATCTGCAAATTTTTGCTCTAGAAGTGAACTTCTCATTTAAGCACCAGTAAACATGGGTGTCCAATTCTGCTCTAGAGTTTAACTTCAACCCCAATTAAACACCTGAACCAGCTAATCAAGGTTTTCAGGATTACTAGAATCGTCCAGGTAGGTATGGTAATGCCTTCAAAGGTCCAAGAGGAACAATAGCGCAAACAAAAACACCGTAAGACTAAACCAAAGACCGTAAGACTGATTCAACGCTATTCACAGACCTCCTCTGCTTTTCCCGCTGTCGGCATGGGTTAATTACAGGGAATCTTTCGCATACAGTACAGCCGCTGTCCAAAGAATCGGCAGGTGTGTTCTGTACGCTCGCAGTTTGGAAGCACGCGTGTTTACATATACGTGCGCGTCCGATGTGGAAGTGCGTGTGTGTCCGGGTGGATGTGCGTGCGTGTGTGTTTGTTTCCAGAGCTGAGGAAGAGCGTATAGGTGGTGGCGGTGCGAGGTTGAGGGTGGTCAGAGTCTCCCCTACCTCACTGGCCCAGGAGCCGAGGGCCTCTTTGACTCAGTAGTGGCCTTGTGCTACTGGAGTCTGATAGTCTGGCACTTTTTTTCCACCCCGAATGGACAGGGAGGGCTGGAGAGAGTGATTTCTAAATCCATAACTCCACCATGTGGCTTACGGCCATGCGTGGAGGACCACGAGAACGGGGGAAGGGTGTAGACATAGAGCAAGAGGGCGAAAAGAGAGCGAAAGAGACAAATGCAACCCAGCGAGAGACGGGGGAAGGAGCGAGCTGAAATGAAAGAGCCATTCTTGTTAATTTTGTTCACTTTTTCGCTCTGGTTTGGACTCCCAATAGCTAAACGGGCAGTGCTAAAGAGACTCCTCTCTTTGCCCCTGCCTTGGCTGGTGTTCTAACCCGACACCTAATCCGCTGCTATATTGCCATAACATTTTCATAAGTGCCCATCGCTGTAGAATAACAGTTCCAGATGAATTGAAGAAATGCTTCTTTATGAGGGAAATGACACAAGCTATTAGCGTTCGCCACAGCCAGTTCTTCATATATTTTTACTAGGTAAGAAGAAAATAATAATTAATGCGTGCCTACTGCTGCGATCCACGGAACGTATCCTTGCGGCTTGATTGCATGATGAATGAGGAAGGAATAGGTAAGCCATCACTGTAATTAGCTCCTAGCGAGCGGTGCGGCCGCTGCATAAGCCGTTCGTGTTAGTGGAGCGTAATATCTCATATCAGAAGGTTCAACAATGTCAAAACTGAGACATTAGACCTGCGCAAGCCCCTCGGCGACCTTCTGGTCAGTAGGTGGCTTTTTCCCACAGGCTTAACAAGACCATTGCAGTTGATTTATGTTTAAATGCTCTCATTCTGGCACGGCGGAATCTGATACGGAGTCGAAATAGACAGAGCGCTTATCTTTACTGCTGAAGGAACAAGAGAGGGTGTGTCTGAGGGCTTTAAATTTGTGTCGAAGAAGTCTCTGGCCGGTGGTAAAACTAATGACAAAATTGAAACAGTCTGGGGTCTGAATAGCACATTTGACGATTTATCCTCTCAATGTACAAATCTATACACTAATTTGTCCTGAGGGACTCGGAGCGCTGTTATGGGGCTGAGTTCCTGTGGCAATAGCGTTGCTAATGAATTTAGCACGGCCGGGGCAGGGGTGGGCTACTGATAGAAAAGAGCCATGGTAAGAGGCAAAGCTAAGTGCTTAGAAAAAAAAAAAAGACTAGTTGACACGTAGTTTCAGAGTTAAAGTCAGCAGAATGTCTAAAGGTGACCATCAAAATAAAGTGTACTCAAATAGAAGAAACTCAGTGATGAGGCCTAATTATTCAGGGCTTGTTAAAGGGGAGACACTGGAGGCAAAAACATTGTGTTTTGTTTTTGTTTTGTTTTTTTCATGCAGCTGTCAAATTTGAGATTTGGGGTTTTTTGGTTTTTCATAAAGTGTTTTTTTTTTTTTTTTTCCAGACTAGTGGAAAGAAAACATCCAAAAGACACTGTTAAGTGTTTTTTTGTTGTTTTTTTTCCAAAAATGAGCTTTTTCTTCTACACTAAGCCATAAATCTCCTCTTCAGTAACACTTACACACACCAAACTTTAAATTTTTATTCCTGTCTATATCCTCAAGGATTTTTCTGAGGGATTTGTTCATATAGAATTTGCTTGATTATATACAACATTTTATTTTACAAAAAAAAAAATTGTGAAAAATATATTGTTTTCTGCCGGTTCTAAGTATTTTCTGAATTATGGAGTGACAAAATGAGATACCCAAAATTGCCTCTGTAAAAAAACATTTGACTCTAATATGTCAAAAATCAATCAATCAATCAAGAATTTTGAAACTGACTTCATCCAGTGTTAAATAATGCCTCATTTGCACATTTTAGAAAACTTGTAATACAAAAACGTTTGGAATTATCAATGTAATCAATCGACTGGGTAAGTAAGGTGATAACTATTATTTTTTGTTTGTTTATTTTTTTCACCCTATATTCACCTGCAGTGTCTCACCTTTTAAAGAAATGAAAATCCTGTCATCATTTATTAACCTCATGTTGTTGCAAACCTGCATGACTTCCTGGTTTCACTTTATTTTGATAGTCCACTTTAGACATTCTACTAACTATAAGTAACTTTGCAACTACATGTCAACTAATCCTCAGTTTGCAACTACATGTCTACTAACTCTCAGAGCAGACTGCTAGGTTAGGTTTAGTAGAATATGTTACCGACTTCCTTTCTTCTGTGGACCCCCAAAGAATATATTTTGAAAACATTTTTGCTCCATATAATTAAAGTCTAATTAAAGTCATTGGACATTGTTTTGGACCCCAACGTTCAGGAAATATTTTTCGTCCCACAGACAAAAATCATACAGGTTTGGAATGACATGAGGGTGAGCAAATGACACATGTTTAATTTCCAGGTGAATTCTCCTTTCAAGACTGTTCAGATAACTCCTGACTAGCTGATTCTGAAATTATGTAGTTGCCCACCTCTAGCTCATGCACATCTTTCAGTGTGGCCGCCTGTCCGCCGTAGGAGACGGCGACTCCAAATGTGTGTGTGTGTAGCCACAAATCACTATGTGCCTGGACTGGGCAGTTTGGTTTGGCACTGCACCTTCAGGCTATGGAAACATTGCCCGACATGCAACAGGGGAATCGCCAGAGTGAGAGAGAGAGATTGACAGGACCAACACTATTAGGCTCACAGTGTGCTTTCTTAATGTGGCGATTTATTGGCAAACTTTTGCTATAACTCGAGTCTTTAGATGCATGTAAAGCAAAAATCACATTTTGTGTTTCTGTGACTCTGGCCTTGCACTAAGGGTCAAAGATAAAAGCGCAACCAAACATTGTGATCAACATACAGGTCAAAAATCAACTCGGACTTGTCGGAAAAACCTGTGTCAATACCTGTAGCAACATTTCTGTAAAATGCTATGTTGCTTTTTAGTTTCGCAAAACACTTTAAATGAAATGTCCAGTGAGTGGCGTTAAAGGCATGTTCAGCTTTATTAGAAACAAATGTGAATCTGGCAACGTCTCACTACACTGGTAGTTGTACGTATTGCCACGGTGTAGAAATGTTTAGTCTGTATAGGCCATAATACTCAAACCATATTAGTTTATTGTATGTTTAATAATAGTATATTTTTCTGTGTTATATATATATATATATATATATATATATATATATATATATATATATATATATATATATATATATATATTATTATTTTTTTTTTTTTTTCCAATATTATGTTGCTGAGCTATGTGTTAAATATTTAACATGGTGTCTCTTTAAGAGAACAGGATGGTGATGTTTAGAAGATACAGTAGGGGAGGGGCAGTTGCAAGATGGCTTATTTCTTCAAGCAGGAATAAGATACAGTGATGACATTCATACTGCATATGCTTTATTGGCTCGTCATCCTTCCTGGAATAAATCAGCCACACGTGACCATTCCTTCTACAAAAAAAAAAAAAAAAAAATCATGGTAAAAAAGTTTTTTTTTTTTTTTTTTTTTTTTTTTTTTTAAAGATCAAATTTTTGGTTATAGTGTCCAAGTTGTTTGTGTGACGCACTTTCCTCAACGCACCTGCCTGGAAGTTTCAATTATACCTATTAAGACCTTGATTAGCTGGTTCAGGTGTGTTTGATTAGAGTTGGAGCTAAACTCTGCAGGGACACCGGCCCTCCAGGACCGAGTCTGGCGTCTCTTGTTTTAATCAGTGGTTTCCAATAGGCATAGCTAGCGTGCGTCAATGATATTGTGTGACGCTAATATGCCAAGTTGTATCATGGCAACACATTGTTGCAACCATCTCAACATGCTGTCCCTTACCACAACATTGATTTAAAAGCTTGCCACAACGTTACATAGTTGCAATTTTATCCTTTGTTTATTTAAGTTAAGTAGGTTTAAAATCTAATTGCTACTTGAGAAAGCTTTTCCATTTACTATTCTTTGGTTTTATACAGCCAGTTTACTTTATTGAAGACCCTGTCTGTGCACACATATAATAAAGAAATTGCAAAATGATATTTAAGAATGATTTAATTACATTTTAATTAATGTTGCAACTGTCCACTGTTGTTCGGTCAGTTACAACATTTAACTTTGTCTATTCAGGTGTAAATTGTACGTATATTATCATATGTACACATGTTGCAGCAATGTGGGCGAGTAGCTGACAGATGTGGCTTTATTGTATTAAAATTTTGGCTTTCTATTACAAACAGTCTCTGAGAAATTAAAGGAAATGCAAAAAAGTGTTGGAACCGTCCCCAATCTCCCCTATTTAAGCCTATAGGGGGCACATGGTTTTTCTACCATGACTTTTGTTTGCTTCTGTTGTATCTTTTAAAAACCTAAATAAACCAGTTTGGATTAAGAAACACGAAGAGATGTATAGATACTTTCCTGACACAGATTTCCACCAAACGATGGAATTTATACTGTGAGTGGTGCTAAAATGTTAATGTTCTACTGCGTTTAAAAATAAAGTACCATCTACACTAAGCCCTGCCCTAAATCTAAATGATAGTTAACAAAAAGAATAAATATTTGTTTATCGTGACTCATGTTTCACAGAACTTGCACCAAAGCTCTTTGCATCACAAGTGCAATGCTGTACCAGGTGTGCTACCGAGCAATTTTATCCACTTATGAAGATGGCTAAGTGATGCAAACATCAAAATGTGTTAGTTTACAAATCATGGAGTGTGATAAAAAGTGTTTTAGGTCATAAAATATTGTGCAAAGATCTGTGTAGGTAGAGGCTACATTTTTCCAGCATTGCTTTTATGTTGCTTTCATTTTGCTCTTTGATATAATCAAAATCACACTCGTAGATGTGAGATATTGTTCTATATCAGCACTGCTGTGATTTGGCTGTAGGTAATCACAGCATGCCTATATACAGCCATATCTCACGTCTACGAGTGTGATATTGCATTTATACAACAGTTTGACAGCACGAGTGTGTAAATACATAAGAAACAACAACAGAGTGTCTTTAAAAACTCTCTTTTTTTCCACCACGGATTCAAATTTAAGTTTGACAGTTTAACAGCTGAGCCCAAGCCTCCGTTACTAATTCTAAAATGTCACTTTAGAACTAGTAATGAAGGAAGCTGAGTTGCTTAATTGAAAGCTTATTGTATTACTGTATTAAAAGCTCACTGTATTATGTGGAGTTTTATGAGAGAGAGATGGACTGAGTGATAGCGATTACCTGCATCTGATCCAGAATTAATTCTTCATATTCATGATGAAACATTAGTTTGAATGTCTGCTGAGGAAAGCGTCACTTTGTCGTAACTTTAATATCTTTTCATCTGTTAAGGGTGATTTCTGAAGACAGCGTTGCTCAGTGCATTTGTTAGTTGCATCAAGCTGTTGTTGAAACAGTGTTTATTTTTCAGTCTAAAAGTCTAAAAATGGTGGAACAATGTAACTAAGATCTTCATTTTTTTAGCCAAAAGCTACAGAAAAGAGAAGCAAATGAATAGCTGCAATTCACAAGAAAAAAAATGCAGCAAAACACAGATTTGCAGTTATCAATTTATGTTAATATTTTGAAATTTGCGATAAAACCATACCGTATATATTCTATTATAAAATATTATATTGACAACTCATCAATTAAATATTTACCATCTTAAATTCTGGATAACTCTGGGACCAGAAAGAACTGTTGAATGAATAAATAATAGATAGATAGACAGATAAATAAAGTGCCATCTAATGTATTCTGATGTGCATACTTTATATAGGCTATAATTTCTATTTAAAGCTTTCAATTTAAATCTGCATTGCAACTCAAGTTTACTCGTAAAATAAATGTGTAATTTCTGCCAAAGCATTTTAGACTTCATGCAAGTCTCCAAAATCTAAAAATCACCTTGGATGTCATAAAGGGAGTTATTGTTTACTAGAATTATTTACATTTACTTACTGCTTGATTGACAAGTTCATTGATTGCATCTATATTTACTTATTCACGTAATCACTTAAAGATCTGGTCTACATCTAACTTAAACAATGACATTATGTAAAGTGCAGGCCTGCATGACCCTTTGACCTCACTAACACCAGAAGCCTGTAACCTGTGTAAACACATTTCCTACTTTAACAACCCAAGACAACATTCCTACTGAATAAAGCGAAGTTTCACATCATTTGTGAGGCCAGTAAATGCACTGAAGGCCACTGCGTGAGCCTAATACACTTTACAGCAATAATTAGAGGCAGGTAGACACAATTACGGCAAAATAAAGGGTGCTGAACGGCCTGTGGATGAGAGGTGCTGACCTCATTCCTATAAAACAGACTTATCCAGCAGGTAAACAAGCGAGTTTAGTGCAGAAGAGTGGAAGGCTGTGGAAGTGTGGCTTTTAACGGGGATTAGCACTCTGTAAGTCCAGAGGCGGCTGCTGATACTGACAGATTTATGGTCATGTGATCAGAGGTGCCATGCCAGAACCAAACAACAAGCGCAGATCTGCGAATGGAAAAAAACTGCAGTACATTATGACTACTTATACCCTAGAAACAGTATATGTGACCCTGGACCACAAAACCAGTCATAAGGGTCAATTGTTTTGAAACTGAGATTAATACATCATCTGAAAGCTGAATAAAGAAGCTTTTGGTTTGTTAGGATACACTGTAAAAAAATGCAAATGCATATTTTCCAGTTTACGAAACATTTTGAGTGTCAAATAATAAAAACAAATGCTCTCCTTGAAACGACATAACTCTTGTCAGACCAACAAAATTGTCCCAAATGGTGTCCAACTAGTCAAACACAGTTGTCTGAAAAAAGTTGAACAAAATGTTAAGGCTTTGTAAGCATGCATTGCAGCTTGAATAAATTATGCAGTTACTGTTATAGGATTATTGTTTTGCTGTTTGCGGACTTGATTAAAACTTTTTGTTGTTGTTTGGTCATTATTGTTAGTTATTTGCGCACTGTGATGTAAAGAGCTCGTCTTTTTAACATTTGTTGATTGCTACCGTTCTTGAGGTTTGTGTCTCTAGTTTTGAGGCCTAGAGTATGTTCAGCCATTTAAATCTGCTTTCTAGATATCTTAGTCTTGTAAGATGTTTTACAAAGACAATGTTGTCTACATATTACAGCAAGTTATCCATTAAAGGAACACTCCACTTTTTTTGAAAATAGACTCATTTTCCAACTCCCCTAGAGTTAAACAGTTGAGTTTCACCGTTTTCGTATCCATTCAGCCGATCTCCGGGTCTGGCCGTAGCACTTTTAGCATAGCTTAGCATAGATCATTGAATCTGATTAGACCGATAGCATCTCGCTCACAAATGACCATATGATGATATCATAATATATCATAATGATGATATTTTTCCTATTTAAAACTTGACTGTTCTGTAGTTGCATCGTGTACTAAGACTGACGGAAAATGGAAAGTTGTGATTTTCTAGGCTGATATGGCTAGGAACTATGCTCTCATTCCAGAGTAACAATCAAGCAACTTTGCTGCCGTACCATGGGTGCAGCAGGCCCAATGATATTGCGCAGCGTCTGAAAGTGACCGGCACTAAGTTTGTGTAGATGCAGAGTTGACTGCTGCACTGACAAGACTTTTTATATTAGCAAAATAAGACAATCAGCATTGCATGAACAAACAAATTTATGCTGGCTAAACAAAGTATCTTTACTGAGAAAAACTATTGTTGAGAGAACTCAAAAGTCTTACTGCATCACGTTGCCTTACTTTACGTTTTCTCAACTATTTATTTTTTACAGTGTACACTGTAAAAAAATTACAGTGAATTTAACGGTAAAAATACTGTAAAAATGCTACAGTAAAAAGTACCTGTTAAATGGTTAACGGTAAAAGGCCATAAAATTTACAGTGAATAACTGTAAACTGACATTCCCAGAATTCCCTGTGTTACATTTTTTTTTTTTTAATTTGATGTTTTTTTTTGTTGAAATAACCCTTTCTTCTTAGTTTTTTCTTAGCTGTTTTGTACATTAGCGTTCTATGTTACATCTAATGTTGTTAAATTAATGTTTATGCATTATTTCAGTTTCATGTGTGTTACCATGATGGTGTTTAGTGTTTGTCTGAATGACACTGTGCACCTTCTATATGTTAATATTTAAAAGCCGTTTGTGATGAGCTTTGGTTCATCATTTGACTTTCTCATCACCACCTGCTTTTGGTGGTTATCAGTGTATTACAAAGGTACAAAACAGATTTCAGTACTTCAATAGGTTGGTACATTAACATTATATTAATACTACTAATTAAAATTACAGTATTTACCTGTAAATTTAAGTGAAAACCGCAAAACATAAAATGTTGCTACCGTATTTTTTACAGTAAAATTCCAGCAACCACAGCTGCTGTTTTTTTACCGTAAATTTTACTGAATTTTTTTTTTTACAGTGTATAGGACAATATTTGGCCAAGATACAAGTATTTGAAACCTGGAATCTAAGGGTGCAAAAAAAAAAAAAAAAAAAAAAATTAGAAAATGCCTTTAAAAGATGTCTAAATTAAGTTGTTAGCAATGCATATTACTAATCGAAAATTAAGTTTTGATATACACTACCGTTCAAAAGTTTGGGGTCAGTAAGACTTGTAATAGTCTTTAAAGTAGTCTCTTCTGCTCATCAAAGCTGCATTTATTTGATTAAAAATATAAAAAAAAACAGTAATATTGCAAAATGTTTTTACAATATAAAATAATGTTTTTTTATTTTAACATACTTTAAAATAGAATTTATTCCTGTGATGAAAAGCTGAATTTTTATCAGCTGTTACTCCAGTCTTAAGTGTCACATGATCCTTCAGAAATCATTCTAATATGCGGATTTATTATTAGAATGATCAATGTTGGATAATATCAACAGTTGTGCTGCCAAATATTTATTGGAACCTGTCATTTTTTTTTTCAGGATTCTTTCATGAATAACAAGTTTAAAAAGTACAGTGTTTATTCAAAATATAAATATTTTATAACAATGTAAATTATTTATTATTATTAATTTAATAAACTTTTAATTATTAACTTAATACATCTTTGGTGAATAAAAGTATTAATTTCTTAAAAAAAAAAAAAAAAAAAGAAACAATAAAAATGTACTGACCCCAAACTTTTGAACAGTAGTGTATTTATTGTAGGAAATTTACAAAATATCTTCATGGAACATGATCTTTACATAATAATTTTGACCCATACACTGTATTTTTTGGCTATTGCTACAAATGTACCCTGATACTCAAGACTGGTTTTGTGGTCCAGGGTCACAAATGTTATATAAATCACACAAAAATACTGTATTAAGCAACACAACTGTTTTCAAGATTGACAATAATCAGAAATGTTTCCTGAGCAGCCAATCAGCATATTAGAATGATTTCTGAAGGATCATGTGACACTGAAGACTGGAGTAATCATGCTGAAAAATCAGAATTGCACCACAGGAATAAATTACTTTTTACAATATATTCACATAGAGAACTGTTCTCTTAAACTGTAATAATATTTTAAAATATTACAGTTTTTACTGTATTTTTGATAAAAAAAAAAATGCAGCCTCAGTGAGCATAAAACACAAATTCACCACATTTTGAATGGTAGTTTGTATAGGGCACATTGCAGTGTAGCTTACATGGGTTTGCGTAGAACGGCACGGGAGTTTCGCTGCATTGCAGAGGACAGTGACAGTTTCCCCATGGCACACTGGACTGAGCCAGAGCTCTGAGCAGCAGCGCATTGGCTGCTTTCGGCTCCGCTCTATTAGCTCAGTGTGCTGTGTCAACCAGCCGTTACGGCAGACAGCATAAACACACGGTCACCTGGAAACTCTGGGTGTAACTAGGGTGCGGGAACCAGGGTTAGGCGTCAAAAGCTCTGCCGAGAGTGACAATGCAAAGTTTACGGAGTCCACAACACTGCGCTGTACGGCCAAGGTGGAAAAACACCGCTGACATCACTCGCAATGACGCGTCAGAGCCAACACTTTACCGGTGACAAGCTCTTGTTTACGGACCTCAGCTACGTGCCGCAGAGAGCACAAAGACGGCCTTTTCCCCCTGTGCTCCACCTCGGCCCCGGAGAGAGCAATTTGGGGGTTACATGCGTCTGGGATGGAAATGTTAGGTGGAAGCGAGGCGCCACCTCCGAAGCTGACGTCAAATGTTTATGCTTGGGATGTTAACAAGAGATTTCTGCAGTTCTTTTACAGCAGTGTACACAAGCAGACACAAACATTTCAGCTTTTACCTGCTCCAGTTGAGGATTTTTATGGGGAGCGGTTCCCAACTTGCATGTTCTTCGTGGAAAGCAGCTGCTTTTCACATGAGGTCAGGAGAGTTCATGAGAAAGCAGGAACACATGTTGCACAGCACCTCACACACGGCCACACGTCCCTGCCAGTAACCAGCGCTGCTCCCATATTTATCCAATCACACATACGCAAGCTGGAAGAAGCCAGCGATTTTTGTCTTTGGTTATTAGGGAGCAGGAGCCTGACAACAGCATTTAGACACACTACGCTGTGGAAACTTCAAATAAAGGATGTGATGATTCCTTGAATGCGGTGGGAACAGAGTGACATTGTCTTTAAAAAAAAAAAAAAAAAACGATCTCCAAAAAGCTTCCATAACCTTACTTTTCCATTGCACTTATTTCTGTAAAAAGTAACTAGGTTAAATCTCTGGATGATCATATTTGCCTAGCGTGTCGTTTTGTGTTGTTCTACGTGCTTCCTACAACAAGATGCGATGACACACACAGTTCTCTACATAAATGGTAAAAATGACAATTTATATCACCTCTAGAATAACACCATTCAGAATTGAATTAAGAATGCCTTTTAAATTCAAATTCAGTTCTGGAATTTGGATCAAATCGAGGTAGCAAACAGCTTACAGAATTGGAGCTCCAATTTGAATGCAAGTACAAGAAATTAAATCAATTAAAATTCAAATATATGAATGTGTCTGCAATTATTTTTAACTACAAATGCACATTAAATTTTGCCTTGACAAAATTCTAAAGTTCTTATAAATAGGTGACAGACAGACAGAACACATGATTTTCTAAAATGCAATACTTGTTTTACTTGAGTGCAACAGTCAGGTTCTGGAGCGGAAAAAAATAATAATATATATATACTATATAGGTTACTTACAAACCTTTAAAGACAGACCAGTTGTTAATCAGCAGTATATGCTTTGGTTGAAGCTATCAATTCACATTATTTCAGCATTATGTAATTTTATTTATTTATTTATTTATTTATAATCACATTTGTGACCCTGGAGCACAAAACCAGCCATAACGGTAATTTTTTTAAAATTGAGATATATACATAATCTGAAATCTGAATGAACAAGCTTTCCGCTTTCCAAAGATGTGTGATTTGTTAGGATAGGACAATATTTGGCCAAGATACAACTATTTTAAAATCTGGTATCTGAGGGTGCAAAAAAAAAAAAAAAAAAAAGTAATATTGAGAAAATCACCTTTAAAGTTGTCCAAATGAAGCTCTTAGCAATGCATATTACTAATCAAAAATTAAGTTTGATATATTTACGGTAGGAAATTTACAAAATATCTTCATGGAACATGATCTTTACTTAATATCCTAATGATTTTTGGCATAAAAGAAAAATTTTAAATTTTGACTCATACAAGGTTGTTTTGGTTATTACTACAAATATACCCGTACTACTTAAGACTGGGTTTGTGGTCCAGGATCACATTTAACAGTTGAATTTGCGGTGAAATAAAACTACATTACCCATGATGCCGTACAGAAAATTCGACCAATCAGAGAGCCACGGAGATCAAAAACACAAATGAAATAAACTTAGAATACATGTTTCTTTTGATATAATCAGCCACCTTAAATTAACAGTTTTATGTTTCTCCATGGTTTTTCCACTGAATTCTGTCTCTCACATTGCTTCATGGGATTGTACTTTCCCTTATTAAAGCTGCTAGGTAAAGCTAAGTTGTTAGTTTTTTTGCTTCAAATCAAAGTTTGTAATGATGTAATTCACTTCTGAGTTTGTTGGTTTGATTCATTGCTTGATTTAAATGAAGATTTAAATGAAAAAAAAAAAAAAAAAAAAAAAATGAATGGAACAAATTTTTCTACAGAACCAACACTACTGAAAAAGTGAATGTACTGACTGTACTTCATTAAAATCCACTTCCTGTCTGTATAATTTAAATTCCAGATCAGCTTCCTGTAGGTGTGACCAATTCAATTCAAATTCCAACTCCTACGTTGTCTTGAATACAGCAGCTAAGTGCAGATTTCACAGTTGCACACGGCACTAGGTTCCTATCAAAAGTAATTTTAGTTAGCAGTGTCTTTTTATACATGCATGTGAAATGCCATTGTTGCTTTTGTGCTCTACTTCAATTACTTCGACATGACGCAGGCCTGCTCAAGCTAAAAATCACAGTTCTGATCTGGGGTGACACATTGAATCAAGGTTCATTTAAGTTGGACCGTTTACAGAAAGCAATTCAAGACTGTTGTTGTTCCTCTCCAGCGTCACACTCGACCTGCCGAATCAATGCCAGACAGGAGCCGTTACATTCGTGAACCGCAAGATAACCTAATAAACCTCAGACTTTCTTGCGTAAAATGTGTGATATTTATAAGGAACGGCTGAAGATCCGCACCTGATAATGTGTATTTTTTGGACGTATTTTGCATCTACTGTTATGGTTTTAAACTGGCCACCGGTATACCGTAAAATAAATTAATCCTCATGATTTGATTGACACAGCAGATTCTCCAAATGTCTTTGGTCGGTCATAAATTAATATATGTTTGGACAAGACCCCATTTAGGTTTTTCCAGAGGCCACATTTGGGTTCACTGTACAAAAGCATCTAACGAAAGCCAAATGAGAAGATTTCACTGCTTTATAGAGATGACCTCCAAGATTAGGAAGACAATGATGAGTCCAAGTGAACTGAATTCCTTCTGTGATGTGATTCTATGTTGGCACTGGATGAAAAGTGTAATAAGCTGTTTGAAGAGATTATTACAATCTTCTTGTGGCTGGAGGAGTTGAGCCCACCACAGAACAGACTAAATATAGGGTTAGCTATTGTTTTCTTGCCTGGCTGATCAACCTTAGACTTATGAAGTTGATGTTTTAACGGATACATTTTTTGCCGTTTCAAAGCTAATTTGACAAAGATCAAAAGCTACACTAGGCATGCACATTAGGCTTGTTTAAATTTTCATTAATCATAATGAACCCAATGGGATTTCAGATTGTATAAAGTATTTATATGAAACCCTAAACACTGCAATCTATTTCACATATTCATTTGCATGCGCATTATTGTCAACAAAACAGCAGTGCATGTGCACGGCCCAGTCATAATTTCCCATATGGCAATAAATAAATAAATAAATAAATAAATAAATAAATAAATATACCTCCATGGTATGGAGTTGCCATATGGCAACAATTACTTTCTACTTATTTCCTTGTTATTCTGAAAAAAATACAATATATTGCAATATGGTAATTAAAAGGGCCGACATTAAGGTAGTCAATGGTGTGCTGTTTTTAAGCCACATGACATTTGAAGGTTCCTCCAAAACACTTTTTTCCCACTGTCACCCCAACATGGAGGACACCTGTTGAGGTACTCCAGAAATTGCTCTCTAAACCAAATTTCTGAACACCTCTTCTCAAGGGGGATTTTTTGCATCAACTTTGGTTAGTAAATTACATATTTTTATTCATAAATCAACATTATCTAAAAAAGTTTTTCTGTAAAATGAGAAAATATCAATGTTGCCATAAGGCAACATTTCCATAGTGTACCACTATGGAAAAATGTGTTGCCATATGGCTAGAAGTACCACAGTGGAATTGAAGTAATGTATTTCCCCACTGGGATTTTTTTTTTATAGATAGTAATATCAATAATTTGATTGCAATTATTTATTTATTTGAAGTGTTTATTGTAGTATGTGTGCATTTATGTATAAATAAGAAAATAATTTAGTATTTTCAGAAAATGATTACAACAATATTCCATGGAAAGGGCAATAAGAAGAGTGCAGAGTTGCCTCTTCCATGTAATGACAATGAGGATGAGTTAGCCTTCAGTGACCGTAACGATGAGTGTGTTTTTGAGTGTGTATGTGTGTCCGCATGTGTGTGTGGCAGATTTTGATGGAAATTAAGATTGGATGCATCAATTTCTAAAAGAAATGTGCATTTAAATTGAAAAGAAAATGATAATTTAATACAAAAACTAATTTTGGGCCTAATTTTTAACCAATTTTCCATTGTGGTAAATTCTAAATACACTCCCTAAATATTTTTTGATTTGTATAATTGAAGCCATTTCATGTAATAAAAACTTATGTGAAAAAATATTTACATATGGTTAGAACATAATGCATACCATAGAGATATATATTCATTCATTCATTTGTATTCATATTCAGATATATATTCATTCATTTGTATTTTAAAGTCTTTATTTAAGGGTGAATCTAACAATGACTCAAACCAGCCAAAGAATTACATCATTACACACTTTGATTTGATGCTTAAAAAAAGAAAAAAAACAAGTATTTAAAAATCAAACAAAGACAAAAGTAAAAGTTTGTGTACTTAACGGCTTTAATAAGGGAAAGAACGACAAACCCGTGAAGCACTGTAAGACATAATCCAATTAAAAATGATGGAGAAACATAAAACTGTTCATTTAAAGTGGCTGATTATATTTAAAGAAACATATTATAATTTTATTTCATTTGTGTTGCTTTATTGAAGTGGGTGGGGCTCTTTTGGCACAATTTGCTCACTGTGGCTCTCTGACTGGTCAAATTTTCTGTACAGCATCATGGGTAATGTAGTTTTATTTTATTTTTTTTTATTTATTTATTTTTTTAAAACCGCAAATTCAACTGTTAAATGTGATTATTTGGGGGGAAAAAATTAAAAGTTAAAACAATGTGAACTGATAACTTCAACCTAAGCATATACCACTGATTAATATTTAAATTTCAAAATATTTTGGCCAAAATGTTTCAGTCAATGCACTCATGGCACTCTTCCAGTTAATTAGGTGACAAGACCAATAAATCCAATAGAAAATAAATACAAATAAAGGTCTGATATTGTTTTATCTACTGTTTGAATTCCATAAATAATTCTTACTTTTTTAAGTGTGCAGATTGATGACTGATTGTTTGATTTTTGTACTCTTGGCTAAAATAGGTTTCAAAAAACATTTACATAAATATATTTAAATATATTTATTTTTTGTATTTTTTGGGGGGAAAAAAGAAAAAAATATATATTTTCAAGCATTTTAATAAGTATTTAAAAATATATTTTGCCCTCTATATATATTTCAGTTCGGGAAAACACAGATGAGCCACATTCATTTGTTGTCTATAAAATGTGCAAACAAAAGACTTGAACAGAAATCTGCAAGGAACATACTTGACAATGTTCCACTAACTAACTAACTAACTAACTAAATAAATAAAAATATGCAAGCAAAAAAAACCTTATTTTTTTCTACATCACTCTTCCTGTTTTCTCACACAGCATGAATAGATCCTAAAACATTTGGATAATTGTATACATGTAACTACATAAACACATGCCTGTAGAAAGGGGAATCCCAAAAGGGAATCCTTAACATCAAACAGTCTGAAAACCTGTGCTTTACAAGAGCAACAGCATTTTATGATGATTTTTGATTCGTCATCGTTTCCCACTTGTTCACTAGAGTAGAAATCCCTCACGTGTACCAGCGTGAGTGGCAAGACTATTTATACACAAAGAAAATCCATATTACTGGAAATAAGAGAGAAAATTAGACATTACTGGAACATGCATTGAAGAATGTCTTGTTTCCCAAGATTAGCTCAAATACTTAAATTCTTTTAGGGGACTGCAGCTCTGTTGAAGGTCAGACAGACAGTTTTTCCATTTGATTCATCACGGCCTTGCTTTTGATTACAGTTTTTTAGCTCTGGCTATTTTGCAGGTCTGCTTGAATCATGTAATCCCATAACCAACACAAAAAAAACCCTCAGTTTACCACACACCACTGTCTACCACCCAGATGCATTCAGTCTGTTAGTTACCAAACAGTATATGATTTAGTTCTGTTGGCAAAGCAGTCTGTCGTTGAGAATAGATCTCTTATTTCACAGTTTATGCAAACCAGGTATTTGAGGTATAACAAAGTTTCCTTACCAGTCAAATATCTAGACCACAGACAAATTCAGAATTAAATTAAATACAATTATAGCACCAATTCATTAAAAAGCTATTCTTAGTAGGCTACTAAAATCTTGAAGTGTTACTGTCATTCTTTTGGAAGCATTAACATTTTAGTAGGAAAGTGGAACGAAGAAAACAGGGTCAGTCTGTTAGAGAAAGTAATGCATGTTTACCACTGAAACACAATTACAAATGAGTGAAATGAAGTGAAAAAGAAGTGCACTTAATTGCACACACACTTGTAGTGCACTTAAATTATTAAAACTAAGTTTTAAAAAAAAACTGTACTTGCAGATAATATATTATTAATTAAATAAATGGAAGTGCTTAAAAAGGGTACACTTCTTAAATTTAAGAACACTTTTTAAGAACACATTTTGAAATAGTCAAATTAAAAGTTATTTTAAAGTACTTAAAAAAAAAAGTTTAAAAGTAGTAATCTTATTATGATATGCTGATTAACATACTAAAGCACATGTAAAGTTCCTGATAATCATTTTAAATGTAGTATGTTTTAGAAATGTAGCATTCCACCACTTGCTCACCAATGGATCCTCTGCAGTGAATGGGTGCCGTCAGAATGAGAGTCCAAACAGCTGATAAAAACATCACAATAATCCACACCACACAATTTGTTGAGTCAACTTAAAATAATTTGTAACCTGGCTGCCTTAAAATTTTAAATTCAGTCAACTCAAAAAAAGTTTATTCAACTTGAAATGTAACTTAGATATTTGAGTTGAATCAACTTAAAATTTTAAGGCAGCTGGGTTACTTACCCATCTGTTAAGTATGCCAGACACAACTATCCAAGTTGTTACTTAGTACAACTAAACAAGTTGAATAAACTTATTTTAGTTGACTGAACATAAAATTTTAAGGCAGCAGGGTAACAAATTATTTTAAGTTGACTCAACAAATTGTGTTTTTTATTTTTTACGGTGCACTCCAGTCCATCAGTTACCATCTTGAGAAGACAAAAGCTGCGTGTTTGTAAGAAACAAATCCATCATTAAGATGTTTTTAGATAACATCCAAAGTCCAAAATGCATAATGACACCTACTGCAGGGAAAAAGTGGTCTGGTCTGAATCAGAAGAAAATCTGCACATATCCAGCCTCATTTACAAGCCAAAACAGCTCTAAGCAAATATGTGGGTAGATTTTGATATGACATGGATTATTTTTATGTTTTCATCAGCTGTTTGGACTCTCATTCTGACGGCACCCATTCACTGCAGAGGATCCATTGGTGCGCAGGTAATGGAATGCTACATTTCTCCAAATCTGATGAAAAAACAAACTCATCTACATCTTGGATGACCTGAGAATGAGTGAATTTTCAGCATTGTTCCTTTAATAAGTACACTTTTAGAGGTTTGCTACATCTTCTGTACTCCTCCTCATGCGAGCCTTCGCGAGGTCAAAGGTGAATAAATGTGCTGCCTCTGCTGCCCATGTGGTCGCGCTCACAGGTCAAGCTAACAGGGAGGTACGCATGAGCCGTATTTTATTTTCATCAAAACGGCTCTGATAACCCAACAAAGTTAACACAAAGAGTAAATCGATACCGAGATAAGCACGTTTCAAAACCCGTTTTCCTCACCGCTGAAGAAACGTGAGCGGCGCTCGCATGATTGAATTAGCGAAACTTAAACCACTACTGCATAACACCGAATTCCCCTCCCTGGATGATCCCGTATCCTTTGCAGAGGTAAATACTGAAAACTCATTTCCAGCGTTTTTGTTTAGCTCCGACCGTCGCCCGGTTGGCGTTTTTAGGCTGTGGGGGGTCGGCTAACTCGAACCATCTGACCCACTGAACAATTTACATAAAGTCAAAGCAAAAGTTGTCTTCCATCATAACCGAGGCACCGTAAACCGCACACGTGCGGGTCGGGTTTCCATCCTCACCGGAGGTGGTCCGCGGCGGCCTACTTCATACTGTATATAATCTGCCCAGCTTAACCTGGGTTATGGACTACTTATCACACAAAACAATGGTCAGGGCAAAACCGCAGCTGCCAAGAAGCCGTATGGAAGAGTGAAATCCAACCCTGAGAAAACTTCACTGCGATTATAGGCAGACTTAAGATGGGGATTACAACAAGAGACGATCCAACGCCTCGATAACGGAGGGGCGGTCACGTGTGTGCGTGAGGGCACCGTCCTCCCGTGTTTGAAGAGAAAATATATGCAACACATGTCCTCAGCTAGCGCGAAAGGGTGTTGAAAAGAAACGGTTCCAGAAGCAAAGGCCTGCGTGCCGCGGAGGTCCCGCTGACAGATCAGCCGAAGCTTTTTCCAAACTTTCACAGCCACACAGACCAAACAGTGGATTCCACTGCAGTTCAGAAGAAATAGGGCCTCTGGTATCAAGAGCAGTAAAAGGTGGGGGGAAAAATTTACATGTGGCCATAGGGGTGTCAAAGGTTCTGGTACTTTGATACCAATGCAATTAAAATAAAATAAAATAAAATAAAATAAAATAAAATAAAATAAAAGCATGCATTTATTTTTACCAGAAATGCAGTAAAAACAGTAATATTGTAAAATAATATTACAATTTAAAAGAAATGTTTTCCATAATAATATATGTTAAAATGTAATAAAATTAATAAATTAATGTAATTCATTCCTGTGATCAAAGCTGAATTTTCAGTCTTCAGTATCACATGAATCACATGAAACCTTCAGAAATGTTTATTTTCAGGATTTTTGATGAATAGGTAGTTTAAAAGAACAAAATTTATTTGAAATAGAACCTTCTGTAACGTTATTAATGTCTTTACAGTTACTTCTGATAAATTGAATGTATTGTTGCTTAAAAAAATATTTTTTTTGAACTCTATATAAAAATCCATCTTTAGCTATTTCAGCATCATGAACTCTTACGAATGCTAAATAAAAGAAAAAAAAATACAAAAGAAAAAGAAAAAGAAAAAAAGAAATTACATATAAAATTAAAAAATATATAATAAATAAGAAGAAGAAGAAGAAGAATTTGCATGTGGCCATAAGGGTGTCAAAGGTTCTGGCACTTTGATAATGCAATGCTAAAATTTAACTTAAAAATAAAATCTAAAATAAAATAAAATAAAATTCATAAACTACCATTCAGAGTTCTGCTCACCACGCATGCATTTATTAAAAACTAATATGTAATATTGTGAAATATTATTACAATTTAAAAGAAATGTTTTCTATTGTATTATGTGTTAAAATGTAATTTATTCCTGTGATCAAAGCTGAATTTTCAGCATCATTACTCCAGTCTTCAGTGTCACATGATCCTTCAGAAATGTTTATTAGGTAGTTCAAAAGAACATTTATTTGAAATAGAACCTTCTTTAACATTATAAATGTCTTTACTGTCACGTTTGATCAATTTAATGCATCCTTGCTTAATAAAAGCATTAATTACATTAAAAAATAAAATAAAATAAAATAAAATAAAATAAAATAAAATAAAATAAAATAAAATAAAAAACAGATCCCACATTTTTGAACAATAATTTACTTATTTTCAAGTTAAAAGTTCTGCAGTCTCCACATAAAGATCCATATTTTGCAGTTTCAACATCATGAACTCTTATGACTGCTAAATAAAAGAAGAATAAACCCAACCAATGCAGAAAACCCAAGCGTAGGCCATTCGAAGTGCACTTCCGACTCCAGGGTATCTGTTTATCCACAACAAAAGGAGACAACCGGGCATCCGGCTGCATTTTATGCTTTGTTTTCAATTTTTGCTCTCCTGGTAGATCTAGCATTTTAATAAGAAGCAGATGTTTCAGAGAGGGGACAGGAAGTAAGAGACAGGAGCCGCAGACAGAGTCCTCAGTCCCGCAATCTCAAGAAATGAAGAGGAGAGGAGCGATTTAATCACTAATCTGACTAATCTCACATTCACTCCTCAACTTGCCCATTAGTCTTATTTGTATGCATTCCAATTTAAAAAAAAAAAAAAAAAAAAACTAAGAATGTTGATCTTAAATATGAAACCTATAGCCCAGTATAGATTTGCGGTGTTCCAAATAATGACCTGGAAATGCAATACTGAAATATAAATACAGTATACCTAGCCCTGACATGAATTGAGGTAAGTGTGATCATTGTGCAATTTAAAAATCATACTGTAGAAATACCATCATACACATATTTTACATTGTTTTTCTAATTTTGTGGCCATTTACGCAAGCCTTTACATCAGAGGACCCTTCTCCTTTTATCAGTGTTTTCTCACTGAGACAGGTGGTGTATTTCACCCAGGAGCAGATATAAGAGCACAATGCAGCACTGAGACGTTCAGCATATCCTCCTCTACAAATCCAGCAGCTCTGTGTAAACGTGCGCTCCCCACATTCAGAGCCATTATACCAAACCCGACCTCATCCCCTCCTGCCCTCACGGTGTTCCAGGGATGCTAAAGCAAAACAAGCTGCGGAGGCGAGAATCAGCCTTACATGCGGCCTGGCCGTGCCATAAAGAATCATCAGGATCACTTACAGGTCCAGCTGCCTCTCTCATTAGTCTACACATAAAACCCGAGCCGCTCACCACCATGTGCTTCCATGTGTGTTTCCTCCACATGCGCTCCATCACACTCAACATGCTGCAACAAGCAGTTCGATATTTTACTGTTCAGATGTTTACAGTAACATCAAAACTTTATGAAGTTTGCAAGTTACAAAACGTTCAATAAAGGCCTGTTTGGGCGCATCATGTTTCTGCAGAAGCCATTAACATCCTGTCACTTCAAAAAGTACAACATGAAATGCACACTGTCTCTTTTAATGTTCTTTATATGTGCAGCAGTGCTCAAAAAATTGGGCTCAGAAAGATTTGTTATTTTTACTCAGTAAGGATGCATTAAATTCACCAAAAGTGGCAGTAAAGACATTTATAAGATTTCAAAATTTTAAACAACTGCTTTCTATTCATGAAAAATCCTAAAAAATATGTCAAATGTATAATGGTTTCCACAAAAATATTGGGGAGCACAACTGTATTCAACATTAATAATAGTAAGAAATGTTTCTTGTGCAGCAAATCAGCATATTAGAATGATTTCTGAAGGATCACTGAAGACTGGAAAATTCAGCTTTGATCACATCAATAAATTACATTTTATGATATATTCACAAAGAAAACTGTCATTTTAAATTGCAATAATATTTCAGAATATTTAGTTTTTTACGGTATTTTTTGATCAACTAAATGCAGCCTTGGTGAGCATTTAAACATTACAAACTCTTGCCAACCCCAAACTTTTAAACAATACAACAAAACTTGTTGATAATACAATATGGAGATGTATAGGGTGTTTTCATGGCACGTCATCAGTCGGCATAAACAACGCCACTGAACCGAACGAAACTTGCATATTTTGCTGATTATTGCTGCTGAGCAGCTGTACTAATCGTTCGGACCAGGAAAAACATTTGGAGTACTGCCAAAAGTTATTACAAATTAAGGAGAAGAGTGCAAAAAACTGTCTGAGGAACAAAAGGCATTTGTTTTTGGCTAAACTGAACTAGGATTTCCAGGGCAAGAATTTTGACAACATTTGTGTTTGTTCTAGTTTTCCAGTCAGGTTTGTGAAATATTAGTCTAATATCCTAATGAATACTGCTTGCACGTTTCTTTACCACCTATTAACTTTAGTTTATCAAAATATTTTGCCCTTTCCTGCTTACCAAGTCCTTCTCTATGCGATTTAGCAACTTCCACACATTTTTTTCTTCTTTTTTTTGTTCTTTAGACAGCATAAATTAGCATAACAAAGTATTCAGTAATACATTAACCATGCAATCAATGCTGTTGTTTACATCCAAGTATTGCCAATATGGCTGCGCATCCAGGTCACTGTCCAAACCGTGACATAAGTGCAAACCCTCTACTGTGTTTACAAATCAGAAATCATATGTTTGTAACCCTGCATATGAGGCATGGAGAGATAGACAGACAATAAAGGAGAAAATAAAAGAAACTTAAGTAAATCAGCAAATAAAGCAAATTAGCATCCACACATTTGCAACAAAATGGCAAACGCAATGCTCAAAATCTATAAAACAATGCAAAACTTGATATACGTATGTTCAAAATGGCACAATAGCATTCAAATACTATTTTCGCAATTAATGCTATGAACAGTATGCTACACAGTGAATTTTGCATTTACATTTGCCAAAATATGTACTAGCACACACTGAACAGGATACAGTATTATTCAGCAATGCATTGCATTACACATGACCTTCAATTTCCAGTCTGTTGAATGCTGGATGTTAATGGCACTTGTAATTTAACATCTTAATCATTTTTTGATTGGCCTGCCAAATTTTAAGAACTTTGTATTCCCAAAAATAACTTTCAAACACTATAAAGCTGATATATAATAAAGCTGCATTGTATTCATAAGAATAAGAAGCAAATAACTTACTTCTTAACTGTTGATGAAGTGCAGTCTGCAGGTGTGTAGCATGAAAACATCCACCAGACTGGCATTATCCTTTGACGTGGATGTTCTTTGATTTATGGTGTACCAACAACTACGAAAACAGTTTACTTAGGTCCAAATTAACTACAATGAACAACTCTGTTGCTTTTTCTCCACAAAGTTTCATTAATACTTCATAAAACAAACACTTTTGACATATACTGTTTTCAGAGGCTTCATAGTAGGAACGCAGGCCTGTTCAGACACAGGCAGAGACAATCCAGATTCAACATGAAACAGAACTTACACAATAAAAGAGCAGAACATCAAGACACACCTGACAACATTTCAAAATAAAAGTCCTGCAAAGAACATAAAAACAACAACTGGGGGGACATGTTAGCCACCAAATAGGTGTTACAGTTACCAAATTAATTCATTTAAACCTTCAAACTCATTCATTTTTGAATACACATATATCAAAAACCATTGTATTACAGCCTGCACCATGGTACTGCCATAATACGAATACTTTTCATTGACAGTGCTTGCTTGATCTTAAAAGACTTGAGTAAAGCCTTAAGATTACCAGCATGAACACTTAGAACATAATCATTCATTATAGCTAGCAGGTCAAGCTTGTCCCAGGGTAATCTGTTTTACATAACGTGTGAATTTGAGTAATGAAGGTTTGGGAGGAACATGCTGCTGAAATTGTGCTCAGATTGACCAAAGTAAAACAAGTTTGCAATCAAAAGTCAAAAGATATTTAAACTCCATCCAAACATCCATTTTCCAAAGCGCTTGTCTTATGTCGGGTTGCAACAAACTTGATTAAAGTCGACTGAGATATGAAAAAGCCACCTCTGGGTGCATAAATACACAAAAAACTAAACACTGCCTTGTGTCTTTAATCCACCCTGTTTCTGGGAAGTTGTGAGAGTTTGGGATGCCGTATCACTTGTCGAGCTGTGAAATGAATCATTATAATGACTTCAGAAGAGGGCGTCAGATTGTGTCAGCTCTGTCTTATCCAATTCAAGCCCTGTCAATACGTGCACATGCAGTCAGCTGAGGATCGAAATACAACTGCCAGCACACATTTAAGTGAGTGCTGTGTGCATGTTCATGTCTCTGGGTGTGGGTAGGGTTTTGTCAAGTAGCCAGACTGTGAGAACGTGTCAGCTTAGCTACGGTTTCACGTATTGACTCGTTCAGGCACATATTTAAAGCGCGATGGGATTCGTGTTGAGTGTCTGAGAGACTCTCCTCTTTCACACTGTGACGCAGCGCCAGAGCAGTCAGCCTTAACTATTGTATTTGCATTGTGAGAACATCTGTTTTATTTACTGGCTAATGGCTGACTCAAGCTTGGAGACTGTAAATGCCTTTGCAGACAGTGTGTGTATGTGTGTGTGTGTGCATATATGAGAGTTAAATATGGGGGAGTGAGGGCGAACGTCTATGCATTTACATTCATTTGGTGTGCTTTATGGCAGGTCGGGTCTATGCGCACGACTTTGGCACTTGTGCTGTTGCGCCCAGCCAGTAGTGTCGCTTTACATCTGCACAAAATGTGCAAAGACTTGCACTTTCACCCCGTGTACACGGCACAGATTAGGCATGTGTCCCAGACAGGCTGTTAGGCACTTTAAACAGCAAAATATCTCGTTCAATTAAATGTGGTGATCAGCAGTTTAACACGTTCTGTTCTTAACCTGTTGAGGAGGAAAGAAATGTAAAAAATCCACCAGATGTTTCAAAAAAGCAAATCATTTTGTGAAGCAATTAGGTATGATTTAAAAAAAAAAAAAAAAAAAAAAAAATGTTTTTGAAAGAAAAAGTCTCTTATGCTTAGCAAGGCTGCTTACAAAATATAGTAAACACTGTAAAATTGTGAAATATTTTTATAGATTCAAATAGCTGTTTTCTATTTGAATATATTTTAAAATGTAATTTATTTCTGTGATCAAAGCTGAATTTTCAACATCATTACTCCAGTGTCACATGATCCTTCAGAAATCATTCTAATATGCTGATTTGCTGCTCAAGAAACATTATTGATAATTAGCAATGTTGAAAACACTTCATATAAATTTTTCTCAGGGTTTTTGATGAATAGAATGTCTAAATGAACAGCATTTATTTTGAAATATAAATATTTTGTAACATCATAAATGTCTTTACTGCCACTGATCAGTTAATTACTGTTATCAATTTTATGTATCTTTGCCAAATAAAAAATATTAATTTCTTTCAAACAAACAAACAAACAAATAATCAATCATACCTCTTACCACAAATGTTTGCATGGTTGTATTTCACTTTCAATTTCTTTCAGAAACATTACAAAATCCTACTGAATCCAAATAGATAGATAGATAGATAGATAGATAGATAGATAGATAGATAGATAGATAGATAGATAGATAGATAGATAGACAGATAGACAGATATATGTTTGTGAAGGGTTAAGGAGTGTGTATTTTTCTGCACATCTGTTTCAGCCATGTGAATTTGTGTTTTTGTTTCATTTGCTGGTGCATGTTCAGCTTAAATTTGTAGGTGAAAATAGTTATTGGATGAAGTTTCGAATCTGAGCTGAATCGGCCAGAAGTTTCTTTTTTATTTTTTTGCACATTATTGGTGTCTAGAGACACGAAGCAGCACCAGCTACACAGAGGCCTGCAGTATCATTTAAGGGGCTTAGGGAAAAAAGCAAAACAGGAACAATAAATGTAAATCTCAGGCCTGTATGCCAGCTGCACACTCGTTTCCTGGAATCAAAGACCTCATCTAAGGTAATTCATAACGAGGAAATAATCCAGAGGGGCGGACACCAAAAATGCCAGAGACTGTATATTACATCCTATAAAAGGGTAAATGCTTTTATCGGATGCAGAGGAACACTGCAAGATCCTCGTTTAGCCAGATTCTAGACACAACTTCTGTTATAATGCACATTAATCATGACTTAGTTATTCGCATAGTCATTTCTAACTAATTTAAAGCTGAAGGGTGTCAGTTTTGCCCCAAAAATGTCACCAAATTAAGTTAGAAACAAAATAAACAGACACTATTGGTTAAGGCCGGGGTGGCTTGGTCTAGATTGACCAATCAGAATCAAGTATTCTAGAGAGCAACATAGTAAAATGACTGGGTAGATTACAGATTGTAGTCCATTACTAATTACAAATTAAATGACTGGATTACAGATATTACATAATGTACTCTGACTACTTTTTGATTACTGTTAGATTACTTCTGACATAACTCGTATATCACATAGACCTGAATGGAATTATTGTCTACCATAATGATGAAACAACAACAAGCTTTCTATTTTATAAACATCATAAAATGCATTAAACCTTACACTACAGCAGGGTTGCCCAAACTGTATATACAGTAACTGGCAGTGTTGGGGGTAACGCATTACAAGTAACACGAGTTACGTAATCAGATTACTTTTCAAGTAACTAGTAAAGTAACGCATTACTTTTTAATTTACAAGAAAATATCTGAGTTACCTTTTTCAAATAAGTAACACCGGTTACTTTGTTTCCCATTTATTGACTGACAAGTCTCCTGTCCTCACGTTGAGAGATATATATATCAGCTGAAAGATGAATAAATAAGCTTTCCATTGATGTATGGTATGGTGATAAGGACAATATTTGGCCGAGATACAACTATTTGAAAATCTGGAATCTGATAGTGCCAAAAAAAACAAAATAATGAGAAAATCGCCTTTAAAGTTGTCCAAATTAAGTTCATAGCAATGCATAATACTAATCAAAAATTCAAAAAATCAAAAAAAGTTTTGATATATTTACGGTAGGAAATTTACAAAATGTCTTCATGGGACAACTTTATGTAATATCCTAATGAATTTTTGGCATAAAAGAAAAATAGATCAATTTGAGCCATCCAATGTATTTTTGGCTATTGCTACAAATATACCCGTGCAACATAAGAATGGTTTTGTCATCCAGGGTCACAAATATCCTTTGATCTCATTTTATTAACCAATATTTTCGCTGCTGACCTTTGATGATCCAGTTCAACCATACTAATAAGAAAAATGACTTTAGATAAACTAATATTTGTGCTTCATTGTTTTGTTTTGTTTTATTGCTGAAGAGTGTTGAACCTTCTTCTCCTGATACAGAATTTACTTTTCCTTCAACCTGAGGCTTATTAATTTCACTTTTTGGTGTAAAAGGGCTTTTACATTTGCTAAAAATCGAACTTTTTATATTAAAAACAAACAATCAAGCCCTGCCCAGATTTAAAAAGTAATGCAAATGTAACGCAAAAGTAACGTAACACATTATTTTCCATAAAAAGTAATTAGTTACTTTTTTTAGGGAGTAACGCAATACTGTAATGCATTACTTTTCCCAACATTTATCCTCAACACTGATAATTAGATATCAGATAGATAGATAGATGGATAGATAGATAGATAGATAGATAGATAGATGGATAGATGGGCTCTGATTATATAATCCAGATTACATGTAATCAGTTACTACTCAGCACTGGACATTTGACAATGCATTTTAACTTTGAAAAAAATCTATTGAAGGTGATGGTGTGAAAAAGTAAAGTCCTGTTTTCCATCAGCTAGGCCGGAGTTTAAGCATGTGGCGTTTGCGAACTCTTTTATCTCAATGTGAAAATCAGACAGGCGAAGAGGCAGACAGACACCCTGATGGATCCAGTTTCAGCCTCTGCTCAGCTTGTGCCGTTTCACACTGTTGCATCATACGGTCCGAGGCTCCTGTTTCTCTTTGGGGCTCAAAGGACCTAAATGTTGCCAGAAGAAAGAAGTGCATATACAAAAATAAAATTACAGAGTAGCATGAGATCAGTTACAGCTGTTAGCGGGGACAGTGATCACACGGCCGCAGTGCTGTTCGAATATAAAAGCTGAGGCGTGTTGCATAAGCGTCCTTTCACCACTATTGCAAAGCTGTAATTTGTTTGGCGATCAAACGCCGTTGGACGGTCACCCGGGTCGCTGGAATATTGGTCATTTAAACACATCTGTAACTAATCGCTTTCGGTCCGATACTGACAATCAAACTAATGTCTTAGTCTGTAACGGGTAACACTCCAGTAGCCCCATTAGTGTCTCATTTCTAAACGAGAGAATCAGTGGTGCTGCCCTAATAAATTTGCATTTATGGGTCGTTTCGGTTACATAAAATTATCCAAGTGCCTGCAAATGTCTCAAAATACAAACCTCTCTTTTGAAACGATGAGAACCTGATCCCTTTCGCTCGGTGACGCAGAAAACGGCCTCGCTCTAAATCAGGTGGCTTCTGATGGGGAGAACCAAGCGATGGCAGACCTGATTATAGAGGCCTAAAAGTAAGTTACCTGATCTGTAGCACATTGTATATCTGCCATATAAAAACCTTTATGGATCTAAATAATATTTCACTGGCCTTTGGGCAACACAGATGAGGCAGAAGTCTTGAACTAAAAGGCATTTATTATTTATCAAAATCATTTTCTAATTCTTTAAAGGGATAGATGGCTCTCTAAAGAAGATATTTTGAAGAATGTTGGTATCCAAGAAAAAAAAAAAAAAAGATGAATGTACTTTGTTAAAGATAAGTAAACAAACACAAACACACACACAAAAAACAAATACATATAAATATTTTTAAAGACATTTCTTATGCTTATCAAGGCTGTGTTCATTTGATCAAAAATACAGGAAAAAATGTAATATTGTGAAATATTATTACAATGTAAAACAATGCTTTTCTATATTAATATACATTAAAATTTAATTTATATCTGTAATTAAAGTTGAATTTTCAGAATTATTACTCCAGTCTTCAGTGTCACATGATCCTTCAGAAATCATTCTAATATACTGATTTATTATCAATGTTGAAAACAGTTGTGCTGCTTAATATTTTTTTGGAATCTGTGATACTTTTTTTAGGATTCTTTGATGAATAAAAGAATAAAAAGAACAGCATTTATTTAAAATAGAAAGGATTTCTAACAATATACACTACTGTTCAAAAGTCTGGGGTCAGTAAATTATTATTATTATTATTATTTAAAGAAATTAATACTTTTATTCACCAAGGATGTATTAAATTAATAAAAAGTGATAGCATAGATTTACATTGTTAGAAAAGATTTATATTTTGAATAAATGCTGTTCTTTTTAACTTGTTATTCATCAAAGAATCCTAAAAAAAAATATTTTGACAACTGTTTTCAACATTCATCGTTCTAATAATAAATCAGCTTATTAGACTGATTTCTGAAGGATCATGTGACACTTAAGACTGGAGTAACAGCTGATGAAAATTCAGCTTTGCATCACAGGAATAAATTATATTTTAAAATATATTAAAATAAAGACCATTGTTTTATATTGTAATAACATTTTGCAATACTATTGTTTTTTTCTGTATTTTTGATCAAACAAATGCAGCCTTGATGAGCAAAAGAGACTTCTTTAAAAAACATTTAGTCGTACTGATCCCAAACTTTTGAGCGGTTTTTATATATATATATAGGAAAAGGATACACATTTCTGTGTGTATATAAATATCTTGTTTTTTGTTTTTTTACTATACTATTCACAGGAAAATGAGAAAGAAATGGTCCCATTTTTATCCCTATCCCTTGTTATAATGGGATTGAGAATTATAAGAATTGAGGAATATTTTTGTGGTTAGGTTGTATTATTTCCTCTTTTTTTCCAATGAATTCTTGAAGCAGTCAGAGGTGAACAACACTTATCCAGCATGTTTTATATCATATCAGACACTCGCGCCTCCCCGTTGTTCCTCTGTGACCTGGCTTTCATTGTTTTATAAATGAGTCTTTTTTCTTAAAAGGAAGTAGTTAATTTTTGATTACATTCCTTGACAATGAGCTTTAAATTAATTTAAAAGTCCCAGCTCTGATTCATTCACGTCTGCTGCTTTTTTTTTTCCCCACATGTGCTACCAATTATAAAGCAGCATACAACCATTACTTGGGTGCTTTTTCTCTTTGTCTTTTTTCGTAAGACATTGTTAGACGTTTAAACCTCTGACTCCTGAACCGCGAGTGTGACAGACGGCGTATGCAGACAGCACTTAGGGTACAGTTTCAAAGTCATTGTGCATAACTCCTGCTCACCAGTGAAAACACATCAGTCCGCGATCTGACCGCCGCTGGACGCTCGCACACACTGTTAGTCAAACAAACTACCAGTTGCTCTGTTTCCCCCAAAAATCTAAATTAGCTTTTGCAGAGTTGCCGCAAAAATGTAAAAACATGGGAATAGTAGTTGCTGCTGCTGAAGTAAACCAGGCAAATTATCATTGCACCCACACATATTAGCATTTCATTAGCCTGACATTATAACCGCAGCTGTTTACTTGAAATCTAAAATAAAAACCTACCTTGTTGGCCAAATTAATAGCTGTCAGCAAGAGTTTAGCTCTGGATCATATCAAAACAGACTGAGCCCACCTTGTCCACATATATTTAGCATTAGCGCCGAGGTGGATCTGGGTGGCTGCTTTCATTAGTTACGATAATGCATGCGCAGATTGTTTCCATATTCCTGCAAAGGTACATGGACATGCATATTCAATGGTCAAACTATATAGTCTCCCTTTTAATAAATCACGCGGCCACTGCGGGCGAAAAAGAAAAGCCACAGAATTGACCTCTTCCCTGCGTTCAGGTATTTTCCTAGACCTTATAATTAGTCATGTGCGGGTAATGGCTTAGCAAAATATTGGTGACCACGTGAATGGTCATCTGTCTCATTACAATCAATGCACAGCGGTTTTGTTGTTCGGCACTGCATCGTGTGAGACCCGAAAGCAAAATCAAGGCGTCAACCTGTAAAAATCATATTTTAATCACTTTTTTTGCAGTACAAATACCTAAACAGCATTAAAACAACATTAAAACATAGAATATGACTTTGTTTTCGTATTAAATGTTACATTGTATTGTTTCTTCTAGTTTTAAGCATAAATCTAACCAAAAAAAGTTCATACAATATTTCAGAAAAAAAAAAGATAAATGTTTTAAAAGTGTTCTGATATTTTCATTAGAGAACTGGACCTAAATACAGATTTTTTTTTCTGGTGTCTAATGCAAATATATGCCCTGATTTTGCTTTTTGCTTTCAATTAAATTTTTGTTTTAATGATACTTAGATTTTTTTTATTATTATTATTGTAAAACTAGACAAAAAGTTTTTTATCTGCAATTTGATGCAAATATATGTCCTGCCCTTTTGCATTTTGCTTTTCAGTTTTATTTATTTATTTATTTGCTTACTGGCCAGCTTGTTTGTTTGATATTTTTACTGGAAAAGAAAAATACAAAAAAATACAAAAAAATACAAATAAAATGCAAAAAAAAAAAAAAAAAAAAAAAATACAAATACAAAAATACAGATTTTTTTTTTCTTTCTAATGAGTGATGAACATAAATGCCCTGATTTTGCATTTTACTTTGCAGTTTAATTTATCTCATTTTAAGGATCTTTAGATAATTTTTATTGGAAAACTAGACCAAAAAAATACTGTTTTTATCTGCAATGTGATGCAAATATATGTCCTGTCCTTTTGCATTTATTTATTTATTTATTTATTTATTTGCTTGCTTGCTTGCTTGCTTGCTAGATAGATATTTTTACTGGAAAACAAATATACAGATTTTTTTTTTTCTTTCTAATGACTGCTGCATATATATGCCCTGATTTTGCATTTTACTTTGCATTTAAATTGATTTCATTTTAAGGATCTTTAAATATTTTTTATTGGAAAACTAGACAAAAATACTGTTTTTATCTGCAGTGTGATGCAAATATATGTCCTGTCCTTTTGCATTTGTTTATTTATTTATTTATTTATTTGCTTGCTAGATATTTTTACTGGAAAACAAAAATACAGATTTTTTTTTTTTCTTTCTAATGACTGCTGCACATATATGCCCTAATTTTGCATTTTACTCTGCAGTTTAATTGATTCCATTTTAAGGATCTTTAGATATTTGTATTGGAAAATAATACTGTTTTGTTTTGTTTTCCTGCTGTCTGATGCACATACATGCCCTAATTTTATTTATTTTTTATTTTTATTTATTTATTTCTTTTTCCATTCAAACCCAGTGGCTATTTTTGCATAACAAAACTGGCCAATATATTTTTGGGATGTTAAATGGTTCTTTGCACGTGCAACAGGCGTACTGACAAGATGCATTCCCAATGTTCATATACATAAAAACATATACACCAGATTTGGCCTATACATTGGGTCGCTGGTGTTTTCTTTACACACACTCACACACTAGGGTGCTCTGTGGACAGAGGCCAGAGGCAGGGCCATCATTAGACAGAAATGAGTGAAAATAAACCTCCTAGGCAGACCCTGGAGGAGCAACTCTTATTATTGCTATTAATAATACAGCTTAGGCGTAACAACCAGAGGTAGCCTCATTTTTAAAAATGATATTTACCCCCATTTCGATGAAGGGGGGGCTGCAGGGGTGGCAAAATGGTTCCCACATGTGTGAATGTTAACGCTCTGGTCATTACCCATAAAGACTTGCACAAAGAGAACTTGATTAATTGGCCATGTCCTCTAAGCTCTGGAAAGGCCAGATCCCAACAATGCAATTATCATCGGCTCGCTGTGTTTATTTGAACGGCCGTGCCAGCCAACACAAAGATGGACTCGCTTTAAGAGATGCTGAATGCAGGACGGTTTTCGAAGCAATAAACGACGCACTGGTTCATCACGTGTGCCATATTGCATTCATTAGACGTGAGCGGGCTGTCTGAATATAATATAATCGCACGAACGCTGATCTGTGGCATATTGTGATGTAGACGTCTTGGCAGGGACCGTGTCAGTCGCACGGCCAGCTCTGGATTCAGTCTGCCAAGAACTGAACCCCCAAGCCATGGAGGGAGACGCCACCACTGTGAAGACTGGATGTTACCATTGGCTGTGGTTTAGATTCGGTTCTGAGGTTCCTTTCAAACCCAGTTGCAGTTTGATAGACCAAGACTTAAAGGGAAATAAACAGAGCTGCTCTGCTAAGTGTCCAACCGATCACGTGCAGCTTGATGGATTTTCATGACCGCACAAACTATTTCCAGTAATAACTGCCGTGTTCTGCTTACTACATACAAACGCACGCTTTGAATTACGACGCCGTTCATATTGATAAAGCCGTCCGTCGAGCGTTAAGCCCGATAATCTTCGAAAGGCGATCCAACGTTTAGGCCAACAAACACGTTGTGCTGTTTTCCCAGTGTCTTTTGAGGTTCCTAAACATATTTCTCTAAAAGCGCCGAGTCAATATTAGTATGAACTCTGCGCAAATAAAACCGATCCTTTCCTCAGTCTATTTAAAGGGAAATATTTATGCAATCTATTTTTACATTTGGCTGGAAATGTAAACCACCTGTTGATGCAAGTCTGGGACGTGAACTGTCAAAGTCAATCAAGTGTTATCAAGCGTGAGTGGATTAAACTGGCTGATTATATTTGAGTGCTGTCTCAAAGGTCTGCATGTCTTGGCCACTTCACGTCTTACAAAATAACTAGGGAGCAAAAGAACGTATATGCAGTAAACAATAAAAACACGCATTTGAGTTTAAAACAAGAAGATTGGTCTTGGTGAGTACATTTATATGTCACAAAAAGCTAAAAGAAAAAAACAGCATGATTGTATGACATTGTGGATATACAACAGTATAATATATATAAAATAAGAAGTTAATATTGGCCAACTTAGACACAATATGTGACCCTGGACTACAAAACCAGCCATAAGGATCAATGTTTTTTAAAAGATTTATACATCATCTGAAACAAGCTTTCCATTGATGTAAGGTGTTAGGATAGGACAATACTCAACTGAGAATGAACTATTTGAATATCAGGAGGTGTAAAAAAATCAAAATATTGAGAAAATTGCTTTTAAAGTTGTCCAAATGAAGTTCTCAGCAATGCATATTACTAATCCAAAATTAAGTTTTGATATATATATATATATATATATATACAGTAGGAAATTTACGAAATATCTTCATGGAACATGATCTTTACTTGATATCCTAATGATTTTTTAGCATAAAAGAAAAAACGATAATTTTTGACCTATACAATGTATTTTTGGCTATTGCTACAATAAAGACTGGTTTTGTGGACCATGGTCACATATTGCCAGTTACTTTGTCTGATTTTGCTTCGCCAGTGAAACTAGTTTCAAAAAAGGCCACAAAAGAAACACATTAGTGGTGTTTCGTTCTTGAATTACTCAGCGTTTCGGAACAAATCAGTTGAGTAAATGATTCAACGACTCTGATGAGTCAAATGAATCACGTACTAACATACTACTCTTACCATTTTAGCCACTGAAAGACATGGTAAACAGAGTAGTATGCTGATATGTGGAACAGAATTCAGTGACAGAGTTAGCCTCATTTCTGAATAAATCAGTGTTTTTTAACTAATCAATTTAGGGCTGTCGCGACTGATCGATTTTAGGCGACTGTTCGATTTTAAAACAGTCATTGATTTCATTTTACCCGTGTCGAATAACTGGCAAAATACCAGAAGTGGCAAGAATCCATGAAACGCATTATTAGACTGTTTTCCAAGGCTGCATGATATATTAAACCCATTTGAAAATCATAATTGAGCATAATTGTGAATTCACAAACGCTTTGATTCAGTTAAATAAATACATGCTATGCAGGTTTAACGCTAATTTGTGTGCTTGAATTATTTACATGTGTGTATGTTACGTACGTGCGTGTCAGAGCGGCTAGTAAATCCTGCTTCACAGGAACTGTTATTATTTACATGTGTGGAGCATCCCAAACTCCATCTCTGCATGTTGCTGTGAGTTTGGGTTTATTATTGTAAAACTTATCTGGGAACACAACGGGTGCCATTTCATCAGAATTGTAAGGTAGATCATTTATAAACCTCAGTATCATCAATATCTCAATATGCTAGCTGTTTCAAAATAAAAGCTCAAACCCTCACTCTGTGTTTACACGTTTTGATGTCCACATATTCATTAAATTACAGCGGCTATAGCATTTCTGTTGTAAAGAAATGGCTACATATTAAAGATTAAGTGGACATTTGAATTAAGAGATGTTGAGTCAAAATTAAACAAAGATTAGATTGTGCAGTAAAGTGTAAAAAATAGTCGTCAGGCTGTTGGTGCCCTCTGCGACCTTTGTTGTAATACATTATGTATGTTAACAGTTTTGTTCAATAAAACCAGATGATTTCTTGCTTTTTATTTAAAGTAATTATTATTGCCTCATTGCTATTATATATTAATTTTTAAGTCATTTTAAAGGCTTCTGTTCACTTACATCTATTTTTATTGCTGTGACAAATCTGGTCGGTGTCCCGCTGTCCGCTCACCGCCAGATGTCACTCTCACCCTATCGTCACACTCTGACTGTTGTACTACACCCCGGACTACATCTCCCGTCATGCATCATGCTGATCGCGTCTGCGCATGTGACCAATCAGCAGCACCATAAAAGCCCCGGTCTTTCCCCATGCTAACCACGGATTGTTCTGTCACAGGGAGAAACGGACGAGAGGCGAGCGGATCCATTTGCGAGCCTTTATTGATATTACGAGACACATACATAGTCGAGCAGGCAGGGTCAAACAACAGTAAACGGGAGTGTAAGAGGCGAGACGAGAGAGAATAGTCCATAAACGGGCGATAATCCAAAGGCAGGCGGCGAACAGTCGAGAACGAGGAGCCAGGCGAGAGAATCAAAAACACAAGGAACTATGAAACGCTAGACAAAGGGAGAAACACTATAAACAATCCGTGGTTAGCATGGGGAAAGACCGGGGCTTTTATGGTGCTGCTGATTGGTCACATGCGCAGACGCGATCAGCATGATGCATGACGGGAGATGTAGTCCGGGGTGTAGTACAACGGTCAGAGTGTGACGATAGGGTGAGAGTGACATCTGGCGGTGAGCGGACAGCGGGACACCGACCAGATTCGTGACAATTACCACCAAAAATTTATTGAAATCTGTTTTATTTCCAAATTCAGTTTTTTTCCATTTTAAATTTTTCTATACTCTATTTTAATGGCTAAAATAAATTTTCTTATTCAGAAAGACTTTTTACAGCTTTATTTTTACCAAATTCTGTTTTCCATTACTTTTCTGGAGTCCATTTTAATGGTTCAATTAAATTTGAATAATCAAAAGCAGCTCTAATTAATTGATTTTATTTATTTATTTATTTATTTAATGTATTTTTTTCCCCCCAGAAATACTGTGTATTTACATTTTTCTTCTAAATAAATCTGTTTTTTTTTAATGTTTTTTTTTTTTTTTTTTTTTTTTTTTTTTTTTTTTATTTTTTTTTTTTTTTTTTTTTTTTTTTTTGTGGGAAATTAATCATTTAGATTAATCGATTAATCAATAAATTAGTCAATAGATTAATCAATTTAAAAATAGTCATTAGTGGCAGCCCTAAATCAATTAAAGGAATGGTTCACTGACTTACTCATAAAAACAGTCTCTTGTCGCCACCTACTGGAGTTACAGAAAAACCAAATTTATTTATTTATTTAGTTATTTATTGGTCTGTCTATCTATCTATCTATCTATCTATCTATCTATCTATTAATATTGTTCAAAATTTCTGGGCATATTCTTTCAGATTGAAAATGCACAAAAGCAAACAAACCAATAAATAAATATTGCATGAAGGTGAATGCTTGACCAAACTTGTTTTATCTTGCTCCGTCTGTTTATAAATTTTAATTTGTTTATTTGTTTGATTGTTTGTTTGTTTATGAGGGAAAACTGTCCAGGCCTGTGAGATTTGTACATCTCAAGGTCACCAAAATATCTGTACCTATATTTCTCCCCCTCCATTCTGGTGTTCAAAGTGAAAAAATAAAGCAATAAACCCTGACGTAGACAAAGTGTTGTGCATTAGCATGCGGTTCAGCCCGAGAAAGAGCCACTCTTGCATACTCTGCTAATTCTGTCTGAGGTTCATTGGCAGTTCAGGCTCCACTATCCAGAGATCAAGTGTTAAATAAAGCGTTATAATCTCCACCTCCACTCAAATGGCTTTAAGAGCACATTCTCGAGGGAGGCCAATAAAATTGTTCTCCATTTTGTGCAACCATCAACAGCTTTAATCATGCATATTAGTTGTCCAATAACTTAAACGTCATCTAATCCCGTAAAAACCTCACGAAAGCAAAGCCAGTCCTCACACCTAATTTTACCCCAGTGGATTGCACCGGGCGTCTGCGCAGATTCAAGTTGGCCTTTGGAAAGAAGTAGAAAAATAAGGCCGACTGGGGATTGGTCAAATTGATAAATTCACTCGAACAGCTGGATAAATAAATGATTATCATTTAACCCTGTAATTCCTGGCAAAACTCTGAGGCCTTAGAAATGAGTCTATCAAATATGATACTGTAGTCTTTATAGGGTTAAGAATGATTGCTGCTATCAAACGGCTATTATGTCGTGTTTGACGCAACACAAATGCTCTTGGCAGTTTGGCCAGGGAAGCTAAAGAATGCTGCGGAAAAAAAAAGAGTATCAGGCTGTGTGTGCGAGGCGCGTTCGCTTATCTCCTCCTCACCCCCGCACTTCCGAACCCCGTCCGTCGGAACGGAGCGGTAGGAAGTCACAGAGACATGGCCTCACCGGGAGCGCGCGGCTTAAAACCCCTCACCAAACACTCGGCTTCCTCTCTCGTCCCGGGAAGGCCGCTCTCCATCTAGCGCTCTGTGTTTTCTTAAGGAAATAATTAAAACTAGGACAGAGCTATTCCAACAAAAGCCCTCCGAAGGAAATCATAGCGATATTCCCCCCCTCCGCCGCGGCTCCGCGCTTTGTTTTATGTGCTTGTAATCCGCAGCATTCGAGGGAATGGCTTGCCAAGGATATATATCTCACCGTGAGCTAAGCCCTATGATGAACAGTCTGGGCAGTCATTGTTCAAACAAACATTGTTGTTTCTTCTTCCCCGTCTTTTTTCCCTCGGTTTTCCTTGTCTTTCTGGTCGCAGAGGTTTCGTGTGCTGGACTCACACTGTGCGGTGGCTGACGCGGCGCAGGCATTAGTGCTGATGAGCTCATAGTCAGAGCTCAAGTGCTTTAACGTGTCCATATAAACTGATACTCGTGCCTGTGGGAGCGCTCAGGCCTTCTCTGCCTGCCGCGGGACATCTGTGCTTTCCCCTCGACGAGGTGATGCTGAGATCTCACTCAGGCCAGCCGGTTCTTTGTTGTCTCCATTACGCCTCAAAGAGTCCCAGAAGAGAAACACATCAAGGAGCAGATAACAACTTGTGGTTATTGTGTGGGAGCGAGTGGGGGGTAAGATGTGTCAGAGGGGAAAATGAGCTGAAACCTCAAATAGAGTTGACAGTGATTGAGAAATGTGCAGGAGAAATATGATACGCATTTTTAAATATATTTTTCTCCAAGTCAAAGTACATTTCTGGCAACACTTTGGATTAGGAAACACATGTTCACGAAGAGTTTTCACTCGATAAACTCTTTACCTGCTTATTGATAGTAAGTTAAGCAGTTGTTGTCGAAGCTAAGTTTAGGTATTGGTTCGGGTGAGGGGTTCTAGAATACACTGTAAAAAACAAAAAACACAATTTGTTGAGTCAACTTAAAATAATTTGTTACCCTGCTGCCTTATAATTTAAAGCTCAGTCAACTCAAATAAGTTAAGTCAACTTGAAATGTTAAGTTATACTAAGTGACAACTTAGATATTTGAGTTGACTCAACAACTTTGTTAAACTTAAAAGCTGGGTAAGTTACCCAGCTGCCTTAAAATTTTAAGTTGAATCAACTCAAATATCTAAGTTGTCAACTAGTGCATCTTAACATTTCAAGCTGACTAAACTTTTTTGAGTTGACTGAACTTAACATTTTAAGGCAGCCAGGTAACAAATTATTTTAAGTTGACTCAACAATTTTTTTACTGTGTATAGTCGTGCAGAATAAGGTATTAATACGTGTTATAAGTCTTAATAAACAGCCAATATGCTAGCAATAGGCATGCTAACAAGCATATAGTTAACAGAGAATAGTTGATATAAGTTGATAATAATAGTTACCTGAAGTATTTCCACATTTCCTATGGCAGGTAAACTGAGTTTTCTGTGAAGAAAAAAAAAATACATAAAATGAAAAGCATTTTGAGCATTTCTGAAAAAGTTATGTCCCAGGTAGTTTTAGGTTCCGAAAACATTACGGGAACATTGTTTTGAAATGTTTCTAAAATGTTGCAATTTCCAGTTTTCTTGTTGTGATTATAACTACTAAATTTATTTTGCCTGAAATATAACATTATTTAAATGTTTATTTGTAATATTCTAAGAACACTCAAATATCCAGTTTTCTTGTTGTGACTATAACGTTATTTAAAGATTACAAAAACATTTCTTAGAACGTTGAAGTACAAATATCATAAGGATGTTACAAGTTCAGCAGCTGCCTTATAAATTGAAGTTAAATCAACTTAAAAGTATGTCATTAAGTAAGTAAACCATTTCAACTCACTACAATAAAATAAGTTTAAATAACTTGTACTTTTAAGTTGATTTAACTTACATTTTTAAGGCAGCTGCTAAACTTAAGTTGAAACTGGTAAAAACTTTTTACAGTGTGGAACTCACAAGAAGGGAGCAAAGAATAAACTTAACTATCTTACAAAGCGATGATTTTGACTGAATTTGCACAATATGAATTGTATTAAAACATACACTGTAAAAAAAAAGTAGTTTTAACTTAATATAATTTGTTACCCCGCTGACTTAAAAATTTTTTAGTTTAGTCAACTTGAAATTTTAAGTTACGCAATGTTAATTTAAATAACAACTGGAATATTTTAGTTGACTAAACAAAAAAATATTTTAAGGTTTTATTTTTTTTTTTTATTTTTTTTTTTCCAGTGTATGTTTTTTTGTTTGTTTGTTTTGTTTTTAGAAAATAAAGCATGACGGACCACCTGTAACTGGGGAAAAGATCATACATTAATGCATACATAATCACATGAATCAGCAACCAATTTGCCAAAACATAAAATAATTCCACTTTGCAATGAGATTGTGTTGCAACATATAATCCATCCTTCATGCCTGCAATGTGGATCAAATGTACTTAAGTTTACTTAAGTACTTAAGTACTTAAGTACTTAAGTTCCATCCAAAACAGTTTTTTGTTTTTCTACCAAATTTTTTAAATGTTCTAAATTTCATGTTTCTAAAAACTATTATACTTAATTCTACATATTACACATTTTTCTATCATTAATGGTATTATACAGGGATTCCCATATGTTTAAAACATTAGCTTGAAGTATTCCCTGAGATTTTAAGTTCATTTTTCAATAATTTAACAACACATTTACATGTTCACGGTTCTCTGATATCAGTCACATAACAAGCAAACAGTTATAAAAAAAAGTGTGCTTTAATTGATTGTTTTCACAAATGTGTATTCATTTTAATTTTACATGTTTATGATTTAATTAATTAATAGCTTGTATTCAACTCACAACCCCTAGTTTGGGAAACACTGGTATTATTATTATGTTTTTGTTCAAACATCTCATTTATTTTTCTGTTTCAACTAAAATATAAATCCTTCACTTATTCCCCAATAATTCAGCTTACCCAAAATATGATCACTGAACCATTTTTTTGAGAACTCATGTATTTCCATTGCCTTATGTTGACACGTTTTGTTGGATTAAACATATTAGTGTTACCTCTGTCATCTTTGTCTGCTGTTAGAGGACAAGTTTTTAGTTGTCCTTAAATAGAATATTTCCTCCCAAAAATGGCAATTCTGTCATCATTTTCTCACCCTTGTGTATTTATGAACATCTCCTTTGCTGTCCTAGTAAATAAAACAGTTGTCATACAGGTTTGGAATGGCATGAGGGAGTGTAAATTAGGGTGCACTGTCCCTTTAAGTGAAAAATGGTTTCCCTATATGGTTAGATTTCTGTTATTATTTCCAGTGATCTAATGCTCAGTTCTTGCGTATTTGCACTATTTAAGCACTAAGTGGTTGTTTCATGTGGTATTGTCCAAAAGCATTAAGGAATTCTTTAACGTTTTATTGTATCGTGTCAGACATCTGATGGAGAAAGTTTGGGTCAATTGCAAAGGCCCATTATCACCCTTCACACACAGCTGCAGATCAGAGAGTCTTTAATGCATTCAGTGGCCTGGCAATAATACTCCGCTCGGCGTTCACAGCAATTGACCCATTAGGTCCAACTGTTTTTATAAACTTTTGAAACATGGCCAACTTCTATACAGCAGGGGCTTTTTGCCGGGTTCGGGGTAGTCACGGTCAGTGCGCGCCTGTGGTCTTCATTAAACGGCCGGGCGTTAAAAGTACAGCGCGGACCCTCTGGAGCAAGCGATAACCACGCCTGAGCAACCCTGCTTTCTGTTGGGTCGCCTCACGAGACCCTCGTGTCGCCACGGAGGCCGCGAAACCGCCGAATCTCCTCCCGACCAATCGCCTCCTGAACCCTGACCCCCGCCCCTCTGCAGCACTGAATGCTGGGAGATTTATGGAATCAGCGAGTGTGAATCACAGCGAGATTGTAAAAGGCACTTGTGGGCTTTTATAGAGGCTGTGGACCAGAGAAGAGGACAGGGTTCAGTGTCACACACTGTGACATACAATGCTTTGGATTACATTGCTGATCAATCACTCTGCACAAGCTTCAGTCTGTATGAGTTTGGACAGGTAAAATAACAGGAGAAGTCACAAAGTCCATCTTAACTTTTACGAAAACTTGCCACAATAACCGCAGTTTCCACAAAAGTACCTTAGATAATGTTAATGTTACTACTATAAACTGGGGTGATCAGACGTCTCTGTACAGACTTTTCTATCAAGTTGCTATTTTATATTTAAAGGGACAGAATTAAAGGGATAGTTCACCCAAAAAATGAAAAAATCGGTCAGTTTCTCGGATTTCATTAAAAAAACAATAACAACAACATGAGGGTGAGTAACCGAGTAATTAAACATCATCAGTAATTAATGAGTAATTAATTAAACAATATGAGTAATTAATGACAGAATTTTAATTTTTGGGTGAACTATCCCTTTAAACCTCCAAATTTTGAATCAGAATTGAAATTTTGAGATAAAAAGTCACAATTATGTTTGTTTGTTTTTTAATCCTGTGCTTCCACAGGTGAAAGTACACCTTATATTAATAAACAAAACTTAATTAACTAACCTAAAATTTGTAACACTTGTAACAACTGCATTTGCAAAAAGCAAATACTTTGTGTTTAAAATTAGCCTAAAATGCAAAATAATAAGCCTAATTATGGTTAGTAAAGATTCAAAAAGCACAAACATGAAATAACATTTGAAAAGTTAACTACTGTATGCAATATAGTCACCATTTGTGAAAGCAAAAATATTAAATACAATTCAAAAATGCTAAAAAAAAAAAAATGTTCATTACAGTTTTACTTTACTTACTAGGGCTGTCAAACGTTTAATCAAAATTAATCGCATACAAAATAAAAGTTTTTGTGTACTGTTTGTAATTATTATGTATATATTAGGGCTGTCAAACGATTAATCATGATTAACTGCATACAAAATAAAAGTTTGAGTTTGCCTAATATATGTGTGTACTGTGTGTTATTATGTATATATAAATACGAACACATTCATGTATATATTTAAGAAATATTTACAAGTATATGTATTTATTATAATTTTTATATAATTTCTATTATATATAAGTAAAAAATATTTTGTACATAACATATTTCTTTTAAATTGATACATTAATTTGTGCATATTTATATATACATAATAATAACACACAGTACACACACATATATTAGGCAAACTCAGTCTTTAATTTTGGATGCAACCCTAGTATATATAAATACGAACACATTTGTGTATATATTTAAGAAATATTTGTATACATGTATATGTATTTATTAGAATTTTATATAATATATATTATATATAAATAAAAATACATAACATATCTCTCTTAAATATACACATTATTTTGTGTATCTATATATACATAATAATTACACACAGTACACACATTTACTGTATATTTAGCAAACTCAATGGTGAATTGTATTACAACAAATTAGGTTGATCTGCGAACACCATAAAAAGTATTAATTATAGCATTTCATTATAAAAACACCACAAAAACGTACTAAAATGTAACGTTTTAAAATGCATAGACAATAACACAAGTAATTTCAATTGTATTTTGATCGCTGAACTCGGAAATGTCAAATTTCAGAAATCTGATGACCTTACAGTAAACCTATTAATATATTTATATGTAATCTGAGATCACTAACCTCCTTCAAACTGTGTAAGGGGCTGTTAACACAAGACATATCCTCATTAAAAATAGCTATACAGAGCGCAAGGGAATTAAACAGAAGGCACGTTTATAGGTGAATTAAGTCCTGTACTCCACTGCTAATATAAACACACAATACACTCCCCTCAGATTCATCTGATTGGTCCATTTTAAAACAAACATTGATCCACTGTAGTAGTTGCATTTAAAAAGTTTTTCTTTTTCTTTTGAATTTTGCTGACATCAGATTGGCTGACATGCCTTCAAATCATAATAAATCTCAGCTCTCACTGTAGTATGTTATTAGTAGCATCAATTGCATGCATATCAGTAATTTAGCTACACATACACACCATATTTTAGCTTGCAGGTACATGTATTGTTTTTTAAAGCCACAATGTGAGATTTACAGTCTGAGCGCTGTAATTTTGTGTTGCTTTCTCACCCTGACTGTGTCAGCTAGTTTTAAACATTTCCCTGCTCATCTCCCGGCGTGTCGGCCTGAGTGACTACAGTAATAACAACCCAGCTCGTGCCCTGCCGAGCCCACCACTGTCCCGGGACAGGAAATTAAAGTGAAATACTGAGTCCGAGGCCTGCTAACACACTCTCCTGTGCCAATAAAACAACGCTAACCTGACTGTCATCTTTACAGCCTACACGGCCATTAAGGGGAGTTTTCTGTGTTTAAGAATAAATCACAGTGGCAGTGTATGAGGTTTGCCTCGCAATGAGATCAGAATGAGCGGAATAGTGCAGAGCAGAAAAGCGCTCAGCCGTAAGAGTCGTAAAATATTGCTGGCTCGGGTCAAACCCCCGTCAATCAATGAAGTCCATTACTGTATGTGAAATGATATGGGAATAGTTATAGAGCAGAGTTTTGGAGAATCGAGTTCTTGCTGTTTTCTGATATTCAGTATCACTAAAGCCTTCAGAAATATTCAGTCTTAAAAAGTGGTTTGCTTTAATGCTTTTACTTGTTTTTGCGTAATTGCGTAAGTTACCTTAAGTACTTGTGTACACATCTTCGTTATTTCTAATCATTTATTTTCCAAAATATTTTACAATAATTGTTTAAGAAAAAAAAAAAAAAAAACATGAAAAATGTGTTTTGTTACATTTTACAACCTAAACTAAACTTTAAACCTAAACTTTTGTTGTTGTTGTTGTTGTTGTTGTTTTGCATGTTGGTTGCACCAAATAAATAAATAAAATAAAATAATAATAATAATAATAATAATAATTTAAAAAAAAATCAATCATTAATAAGCTTTTTATCTATAGTAGCCCAATTTTCACTACAAAATAAAAAGGTAAAAAAGGCAAATGTGACTTTTTATCTTACAATTCTAACTTGATATCTCATAATTCTGAGAAGAGCCAGAATTGAGATAAAGTTGCAATTAGCTTATTTATTTATTTATTTAAAAAAAGAATTACATTTTCATGTTAAAAAAATATGTGATGTAAACTGAGAATTCTTAGGGAAAAAATCTGAATTGGGAGATATAAACTCAGAAAAAAAGAAGAAAAAAGTCAGAGCTCATATTTCTTGGATCCCATATTTGTCTAATAAAAAATAATAAAAGATTATGCCAAAAAGTATTTATTTTCGACAATTTAATTCTTTTAATGATGCATTTTGTTCTTTATTATGATCTCAGGATAGTATCGCCTTGAAATGTAAATGTTGCACTCCCAAAATAACATTAAAATGAATTTTAATTTAGAACATCTGCTTTTTTTAACAAGTTATCTGATTGATCTGATTACGTGCATTACTTGTAAATGCATTATCCACACCACTTCTTAACTTTAAAGTAACTTTGTTACAGTTCTGATATTTCCTAGTATTAGCAGGCTAGAAATATCACGTAAACGAACACCTCGTATCTCTGGCCAAAGAGCATAATGGATTCCCGTTAAGTCAGCTCTCAGGGGCTACGGCGACCGTTATCAAATTCTGCCCGTGCTTCGGACGATGCCAAGAAAATGCCAACCTCTCATTCTCCCTATTAGACAGCTGCATATCATTTGAAACCGAAGCCAGACACTAAGCGTAGTACGAGGGCAAAAGTGACTGAAACATTAGAATGAAACAAGTTTGTGTTAATTCGATGCACGTTGCCCGAACCGCTGGACTTAAGTGAATTTGACTTTTCGTCTTATTTGGGGGAGCACTTTCTTTACGCTCCAGAATAAATCACATCACCTGCAGGACAAAATACCAAATATAGTGTGTCACAGCGGTCTGTCAAAACGCCAGTATATCCAAACTCAGGACCCGACGTGGAGCGCCTCTGCAAAATGACCATAAGGCTGAGATCATTTTTTGAGGTAAATGGTGAGTGGGCCATTTCCTGATGAACAGGCAAGATTCTAGTAACGGGCCCATGTTGAAATATTACCCCGAAAGTAAGAGTTCATGATGACAAAAACTGAAAAACAACCCAGGCGAGGCTGAAACGTCCGACTTCTGCCAAAAGCAAAACACATCTGACACGCGTGTACGGCTCATGAAATCACATCTGAATATCAAAATAAATAGATTGTGGGATTAATGTCCAAATACCTTACGATTATATTAATAAAACATGCTAAAATAAACACTGGTGAAAATATCTGATCCAGCTTGAGAGATTTGGATCGAAAACCCAATAATGAAAGCCAGATGGTAAAAACAAATGACTCACGATGCTTGTATTGACCGTAAAAATACAAGCAGATTGGTGATGCAATGTAAGACGACGGCATTGTTTGCCCTGCAGATGAAAATCCAGACACAAAGGCATTAAAGGTGAAGCCCAGCGATTGTCACGGCAGCTATGAAATGCTGCATTTCAATCAGAAACGTTTGCCTCAACAATGACGGGTGAATGCAGAAATATGTACAGTAAAATACCACATCCATGGCAATGGATCCGTTCCAAAACGTAGTAAGCAAACTTCTGCCTACATCCCATTTCTGAGCATATGGGGGCTACATAACCTTAAACCTAACCAGACCAGGCCCACCTTAGAATTACACTACATTATTCCGAGTCTTATCAGTCAAATATGATCATATGTATCCGTTTAAAAAAAAATTCTAAACCACATTAAAAAATAAACATCAACTTTAGAAAACTTTGCACAAATGCAAAATTCCTGTCATTAGCTCAAGAATCAGACTTCACTGCATCGTGCTACATGTTTTTGATTTACTAAAAGAACTGACTCATGAGAGTCATTTGCTCAAGAATCACTCTTCATTGGTCGCTCTGTATGATGTGATTCACTGTAAGGAATAAGTTATTAGCCCCGTCATTAGGCCCGGGATTGGACTTAATTGGTCATGATCAGTGTTGGGGAAAGTTACTTTTAAAAGCAATGCATTACAATTTTGTGTTACTTCCTGAAAAAGTAACTAATTATGTTACTTAGTTACTTTTTATGGAAAGTAATGTGTTACGTTACTTCTGCGTTACTTTTTAAATCTGGGCAGGGCTTGCTTCTTTATTTTTGATATAAAACAATTCTAATGTAAAAGCCTGTTAACACCAAAAGTGAAATGAATTCACCTCAGGCTGAAAGAAAAGTACATTTATGCAGGAGATCACTCTTCAGCTATAAAAAAAAAAAAATGAAGCACAAATGTTAGTTTATCTAAAGTAATTTTTGCTTATTAGTATGGTTGTATTGCATCATCGAAGGTCAGCAGCAAAGACACTAGTTAATAAAATGGGATTAAATACATAAAGGATATTTGTTTTATTTAGCATATTTAATTATTGTAGGGTTTCGTCATATTCTGAGATTGCATTTCACTGTTTTTATTCATTTTGAGGAATACTGAATCTGTTTTTTGTGAGGTTTTTAATTTTTTTTGTGAGATGAATTAATGCATATTCACATTTAGTCTAGAATACAGTAACATCATGTTTACTCCCTATTTCCCCACAGGCTTAAAATACCCAGCTCATGAGAGTCATTTGCTCAAGAATCACTCTTCATTGGTCACGCTGCATGATGTGATCCACTATAAGGAATAAGTTATTAGCCCCGTCATAAGCCCCGGGATTGGACTTTATTGGTCATGATACATGTTTCTGATTCACTAAAAGAACCGATTCATGACAGTAATTCATACAGAAATCAAACTTCACTGGTCATGCTATATGTTTTCGATTCATTAAAAGAACTGACTCATGAGTGTCATTTGCTCAAGAACCTTTACTGGCCACTCTGTGTGATTTGGTTCACTATAAGCTCAGGAATCAGACTTTATAGGTTGTGCTACATGTTTCTAATTCACTAAAAGACCCAGCTCATGAGAGTCATTTGCTTAAGAATCAGTCTTCATTGGTCATTCTGTATGATGTGATTTACTATAAGTAATAAGTTCATAAGAGTCATTAGCTCCAGGACTGGACTTTACTGGCTGTGATACATGTTTCTGATTCACTAAAAGAACCGATTCATGACAGCAATTCGTACAGAAATCAAACTTCACTGGTCATGCTATATGTTTTCGATTCATTAAAAGAACTGACTCATGAGTGTCATTTGCTCAAGAACCTTTACTGGCCACTCTGTGTGATTTGGTTCACTATAAGCTCAGGAATCAGACTTTATAGGTTGTGCTACATGTTTCTAATTCACTAAAAGACCCAGCTCATGAGAGTCATTTGCTTAAGAATCAGTCTTCATTGGTCATTCTGTATGATGTGATTTACTATAAGTAATAAGTTCATAAGAGTCATTAGCTCCAGTACTGGACTTTACTGGCTGTGATACATGTTTCTGATTCACTAAAAGAACTGACTCATGACACTAATTCGTACAGAAATCAAACTTCACTGGTCGTGCTATATGTTTTCGATTAATCACAACTCATTACAACTGACTCATGAGAGTCATTCAATCAGATTTTATTGGTCGCTTTTTGTGATTTGATGCAATATAAAGAACTGGCTCATAATTGTCATTAGCTTGGAAATCAGACTTCATTGGTCGCAGTTGGTGTTTTTGATTTAATAATAAAAATTAAAAAAAACTGTCATCAGAGTCAATTGCTTGAGAATCAGACTTCACAGGACATACTACATGTTTTTGATTCACTAAAAGAACCGACTCATGAGAGTCAATCGTCCATGAATCAGACTGGTCACTCTGTTTGTATTTGATTTAACTAAAAGAACTAGTTCACGAGAGTCTTTCACTCTGAAATCAGACTTCACTTGCCGTGCTATATGTGTTTTTTTTTGTTTTGTTTTTTTTTCACTAAAAGAACCAGCTCATGACAGTCTTTTGATTGAGAATCCGACTTCACTGGTCATTCTATATGTTTTCGATTCATTAAAAGAACTGACTCATGAGAGTCATTTGCTGAAGAATCGGATTTCATTGGCCATTCTGGGTGATTTGGTTCACTATAAGGAACAAGTTAGCTCAGGAATCAGACTTCATAGGTCATGCTACATGTTTTTGGTTCACTAAAAAAATCAGCTCATGAGAGTCATTTGCTTGAGAATCAGACTTAACTGGTTATGCTATATGTTTTCAATTCACTAAAATAACTGATTCACAATGAAAAAAACTGTTATGGGGCTCATTCGCTTGGCAATCAGACTTCACTGGTCGCTGTCTTTACATTCAATTTACATAAAGAACCAGTTCATGAGAGTCATTTGCTTGAGAATCAGTCTTCACTGGTCATGCTATATGTTTTTGATTCACTAAAAGGAAATCCTTGTGAGTGCCATTTGCTCAAGAATCAGTCTTCATTGGTCACTCTGTGTGATCTGATTCACTATAAAGAATAAGTTCATAAGAGTCATTAGCTCAGGAATCAGACTTCGTAGGTCATGCTACATGTTTGTGATTCACTAAAAGAACTGACTCATGAGAGTCATTCGTCCATGAATCAGAGTGGTCGCACTGTTTGTATTTGAATCACTAAAAGAACTAGTTCACTAGAGTCTTTCACTTGGAAATCAGACTTTATAGGTCGTGCTACACATTTTTGATTCACTAAAAGAACCTGCTCATGAGAGTCACTTGCTTGAGAATCAGACTTCATTGGTCATGCTCTTTTTTTTCCATTCACTAAAATAACTGATTCATGAGAGTCATTCACTTGGGAATCAGACTTCATTGGTTGCTCTGTGTGATTTGATTCAATTTAAAGAACAGGCTCATAAGAGTCATTAGATTGGAAATCAGACTTCATTGTTCACGGTGAGTGTTTTTGATTCAGTATTAAATATAAAAAACTGTCATGAGAGTCATTTGCTTGAGACTTCACTGGTAGCTCTTTGTGTTTTTGATTCACAGAAAAGATTCATAAGAATCATTATGAAATGGAATCTTGCTTCACTAGTCAAGATTTATGTTTAGCATTGAATAATGATAACGGTTATCCACATTCTTCAAAATATCTTCTTCTGTGTTCAACAGGGTTGGAACCACATGAGGGTGAGAAGATGATGACACAATTTCATTTTTGGATGAAACGTCCCTTTAAAATCCACTTTATGGAGGGTCATGGCAGTTTTTCATGATTAAAATCTAGAAATGTTACCCTTCACTGTTCAGAACATCCACCAGAGGCCCTGTCACTGTACGTGGGTATATGCTGTTTCTAAACCCATGGATCAACTGCTTGAGTGGCTGAATATTAAACTTAAAAACCGTCATGAACATAACATTATTGGTAAAGTGGGAGCAATTACGGCTCAAGTTCAGAAACACACCACACGTTGGCCCCGTCTTTGTAAAATGGAAAATAAGTCAGATCAAGGTTTTGGCAAGTAGTTTGTGGTCTGGGGATTAAAGCTCAGTTTTTTGCGAGTGCGATGGACCGCAACACTGTCAGGTATATTGCTACAAATTCTCTCGGTTTATCTTGCATACATTGGACGTTGCCATGGTAAATTAAGGCTTGTATGCCAGTACATAACATCTGTGATGATTAGCAATGGGAATTTAACACTTTCAGTTCTGGTTCTGATTCGTCTCAACTATTTTGACTCCTTAAAGGTTCCAATAGTGATTCTTTTGAATTTGAGATAGAAATGTTTGGAAAACAAAAATTTAATTCTGCTGTCAATGCTGGTAATAGATCATATCAGTAATAAAGGTAAAACAACAAGGGAAAAAGTGTGATAACATTTCATTCATTCCTTTTTTATATATATAAAATACAGCTGATGTAACTCATAATGTGTATCCTTAACTACACACTGTCTTACTGTATGAACAACTGCACTGATTTACGCTGTCTCGAGCGTTTATAGTCTATCACTTCTTCATTCACAATATTAATCACTTGAAATTCATTAAATGAATCATTATTTCAGAAACTACTCTAACTGATTCATTAACATGATTCATCTAAATAACTCACTCATAAAAGTTTTGCACTCAAAAATAAGACTTTTTGTGCTATGTGTTTTTGATTCATAGTCATTCATACTAGAATCAGACTTCATTGGAGTTTCTCACAATAAAAAACAAGCTTATGAGAGCCATTAACTCGGAAATCAGACTTCACTGGTCATACTGTATGTTTTTGATTCACTAAAAGAATCAACTCATAAGAATCATTAGCTCAAAAATCAGACTTCACTAGTTGCTGTGTGTTTTTGATTCACTAAAAAGAACCGGCTGAGAGTCATTTGCTTGAGAATCACTCTGTGTGATTTGATTCACAGTAAAAAAACAAGCTCATAAGACCATTAACTCGGAAATCAGACTTCACTGGTCATGCTGTATGTTTCTGATACACTAAAAGAACCGGCTCATGAAAGTCATTCGTCCATGAATCAGACTGGTTGCCCTGTTTGTATTTGATTCACTAAAAGAACCTGGGATAAAAACACTAAAAGCTCACTAGTCTTTCACTGAGAAATCAGACTTCACTCATTGCACAGTGTTTTTGATTCATTAAAAGAAACAGCTCATGAGAGTAATTTGCTCAAGAATCATTCATTAGTCGCTCTGAGTGATTTGATTCACTACAAGAAACAGGTTCATAAGAGTCATTATCTTAGAAACTGGACTTTATTGGTCACGCTATATGTTTTTGATTCACTAAAAGAATCTACTCATGAGAATCATTAGCTTAGAAATCAGACTTCACTGGTTGTCGTGTGTTTTTTTTGATTCACTACAAAGGATTGGCTTATTAGAGTCATTTGCTTGAGAATCACTCTGCCTGAATTGATTCACAGTAAAAACAAGCCTTATAAGAGCCATTAACTCAGAAATCAGACTTTACTGGTCATGCTGTATGTTTTTGTTCCACTAAAAAAAAAACAGCTCATGAGAGTCATTCATCCATGAATCAGGCTGGTCGCTCTGTTTGTATTTGATTCACTAAAAGAACCAGCTCATGAGAGTCTTTCAGTGAGAAATCAGACTTCACTCGTTGCTGTGTGTGTTTTTGATTCACTAAAAAGAACCGGCTTATGAGAGTCATTTGTTTGAGAATCACTCCGTGTGATTTGATTCACTATAAGGAACAGTCATTAGCAAAAGCAAGTCATTAGACTTTATTGGTTGCGCTATGTTTTTGATTCACTAAAAGAAATGGCTTGTGAGAGTCATTTGCTTGAAAATCAGACTTTATTGGTAGCTCTGTATGTTTTGATTCACTATAAGGAACAGGTTCATAAGAGCCATTAGCTCAGGAACCGGACTTCATTGGTCACACTAAATGTTTTTGATTCACTAAAATAACCAGCTCATGAGAGTCATTTGTCATTGGTCACGATGTATGTTTTTGACATAGTCATTTGCTTGAGATTCACTCTGTGTGATTGATTCACTAGAAAGAACAGCTTCACAATCTTCATAATCAGGTTCAGGAATTGTTCTTCACTGGTCACGCTGAATGTTTAGCACTGAATTATTAAGAGAGCATTTTTAGACGATAACGAAAGCAAACATCATGAAAATAATTCTGAATAAGAATCAGTTTCATTACGTGAGCATGATCTAAATTCTGATTCAGTCCAGGTAAGCAGATGTCAGTAAAACCTGATATTCTTACGGCATACGCACATTAATACAAGCCTCTTAAAGTATTAACGATGATTCCCAGCACGCCACAATAAGCACAGTGTGTGTTCAAGCTGAATTTACCTCATTCACCAAGATCGCACGATGACCCGTTGAAATAAACTAGTTCACAATTAATTAGCACTGTATGGCAGAAGTTTTCATGACCTTAAACAGCCTCTGGAGGAGAAGACCTGTGTTGCTTGGCCTCGTAACAGGATGTAAAGCTGCTGTGAAATATGATACGCGAATGATTTATGATGTGCATTCCAGTATATTGGACAATTTGTAGTGCAGAACAAATGGCAGACAGTAACATTCAATCTAGCATTTCAGTGTTGCGTTTCCTCCTTTCTGTTTTGTTCTCCCTCCTAGACTACAGCAGTGCTGGCAGAAGCGCGTTCTTCTCGCTCAAACAGTTGGGTTAATGTTAATGTTGGCGTATTTGGACCCAGTAAGCACCAGGCCCATCTTTCTGGAAACATTTACCACAATCCATCAAGCCACAATCTGTTTGTTTAGGATAAATCAGATCCTCAGTTCTAAGTTAGCATGCGTGAATGCGCATTCTAGTGTCCACGCTTTTGTTTGCACACATTTGGCAAGCAAACGGGCGAGTTTCCTGTCCAGAAGGATGCCGACATTATTGTTTTTAAGATATCTTTGGTTTCCAGATAAAGTTGGCACGGGATTTGTTTTGACAGACTTGCGTGTACGTCAAATGGCATGTTTTCTGAGTGACTCCTGGCAGATGAAGGCAGAGGTGGCGTTGTCAGCATTGCACAACGGCCCATTTTGGCTGGGTGAACGTCGCTTTTTCACACACACACACACACAAATGGGAGTTATACTGTATGTACCTGTATGCATCTGTTTACATGATCGCTCGCACTTGGCATACTTCCAGCCACCCTTTCCATGCTAAATCAGAGATTACTGCGCAATCAAACTCTCATCAGGTTGTTCTTAAAGGCTTCTGTCAAGAGGCAGGGCCATAGGAAATGACTCAATGAGTAATCAGTGTTCTTGGCCCCAGAGGCACTTTTCAAATCCAGATCGGCTCACGTCTGCAACGATTCAAAGTTTTGTTGTTCGGGTTTTGATCAGTACCATTAAAAATCGGTGATTGGTGCTTTATCATTATGCACATTGATTACAAAAACAATAGGTTCCTCCCGAAAGCATAAAGCTTTTTATATCTTCATCAGGGCGACGGCCTTTGAGTAAGGCGTGCCCCATGTAGTCAACGACCTGAAGCTGTACTAAATTACTGTTGTAAACGTCTGTAGAGGCTGAGTCACTGCACCGAGACCTTGTGTGATTGTATGACTACTGCCACAGTACAGCTTTAGTGTTGAACTGGAGTCAAATGAACATGTGTGAGATAGGAATCAAATGGGGAGCTGGCTTTTTATGCAAAATCCCCATTTGCACAAACAATTTTGGGTAAATTTACCATTAATGTGCCATTGCAATACTTTCTTTACAATAACAAGAACGAGAAGGATATATTTGCAGAGAGTAATGTCGTTGCATCATCTTCCATTAGAAACGCAACCCCTTTTCTGGGTTTTTTCATGCGTCACATGCTAAAAGATGTGTGTATAACCACTGCAATACAAATATGTTGGTCTTTTCAGATTTTTTAAAGACGTTTTGCAATCAGTTAAGACAGGTGTACTTGCAGATAAGATGAACGGGAACGAGAATCGTGGAAAAAGGAATAATGTAACATTTTGTCTAGACTGCCCTTCGCTATTAATTAAATGTTCATAAATTACACGGTTGCCAAACCAGCTCTAAAGCAGCTTGTCTCGGTATTGATGAGTCACAACACCCACTGGAAAGTTCATTCAATCAGAACTGCATATTTATTTGCCAGGTCGGTTTGCATTTACGAGAATCTGACTTCTTGAGCTGCTCCCAAGGTAACACTGAGAAAAGTGCTCGGTCATCCAGCTCTCGACACACAATAAATATAGAAGCTATACAATGTGGAGGTGCAGAGACGAAAACATACAGTTTTTTGTTCACTATTCCAACATCAAGGTCATGGGTTCGATTCCCAGGGAATGCAGGATAAAATGTATACTTTAAATGCAGGGTTATCACTTTGGATAAAAGCATCAAAATGCAACAATATCAGAAAAATGTCTGATATTAGTTTTTTCATGTTTTAAGTTCAGTAAGTCTACATTTCAGATACACTCTTAAAAGTAAAAATGCTTCACGATGCCATAGAAGAACCTTTAACATCTGAAGAACCTTTCTGTTCCACAAAAGGTTCTTTATGGTGAAAGAAGGTTCTTCAGATTATAAAAAGGTAAGAAAGAGATGGTTCTTTAAAGATCCTTCATGGCATCGATGTGAAGAACCTTTTAAAGCACCTTTATTTTTAAGAGTGTATATGCGATGTAATCTGGGAAAACCTGTCAGATGTCGTGCTGGGACGTTAGGAAATTTGAAAAATAGGTTGAATGACAATTTTTTTGTCAAAATTAGAATAACATCTTGTCTATCATCTCTGAAAATATCTTGGCAAAATTCACTTGTTTAGTGCAGAAAAACAGAGATTCATTGCAGCAAGCAGAAATGACTTTCTCTTACTATGTTAAGAACGCGCTGCGGAGATGCTTTTTCTGAACACCACAAAAACAGTCAACCTATCGAAATAAACCATGTAACATATTTAATAAAGGTGTATCAATGCACATTCCCTGACAGTCCTATGTACACTATGGCATGCAAAGTTTATTTTATTTATTTATTTTTTAATATCGTGAGATAGCTGCTCACTTAAACGATCTTACTCGTCTCAGTCTGTTCAATCTTGGTGATGTCAGTGCCCTAAACAATGTTATAATGGACTATTTTACTTCCAGAGATGAAGGATTGGATGATGAAGTTACTTGAAACAGAAGAGTCCGATGACAGTCTTTTATGCGCACAGTGTGCGAACAGTTGTGCTGCGCTTTTCTAAATGTAAACTACAAGGAACACTATTCATGGTATCTAAACATACAAGGGGTGATCAAAAGTTCAGAGACTATGCCCATGATAATCAATGGAAAACAGACATTACTCTGTTTGTGTAATGATGCAGTATAGCGCTCCTGACCTGACAGACAGCTCTCGTTAAAACCTGTGAATTGAAAGTGAAAGCCGTCTCACTTTAAAGCCGTTTTTCTCAAAATTCCATTCCTGAAAATCATATCTATCAGTGAAGATAGCCATTTGGTTACATTCAAGCTATGGACAAAAAAAAAAAAGGTTTTGGAAAGGGTTTGAACCCAGCTTTCATATGGTATCACATGGTTTGAAAAAAGGAACGTCTGGCCAAATCATCATCATACAAGAATCCCAGGTAACAAAAATATGAGCGTTTTGCTAAAGTTACAGTTAAGTTACAAAAAATATTATTAAAAAAAAAAAAAAAAAAAAAGTTTAAGTAACATTCCATTTTATCGTTTTGAAAACATTGGAACGTTACATTTGAATGTTCTCTGAACATTCCGAAACAGGTAGCAGCTTTAAAAAAAAAAACACACAATTTTCCAACTGATCTTTATTAGATTTTGTGCTAACATTTAGAGCATTTGAAAACATTATTAAAGATCAGATATCTCTGAATGAAAATTCTATTGGTATCACTTTGAAAGAACCTTATTAAAACAGACAAAGTTCTGAGAACATTCCCTATTAGATAGGGTGAAGGTTATGTTTAGGTTTTATTTAATTTCTTATGCTACATTTCTTATATAACTTTTTTTTTCTTTTTTTTTTTTTTTAACAAAGTTTACAAGTGACATGTATATGGTGTACTGCATCTAAAACTATTTATTTATTTATTGTTTTTTACATGTATGAATGCAGTTTCAATTACCTCATTAAAGGAGAAGTCCACTTCCAGAACAACAATTTACAAATAAGCACAAAATCATTTTGAACGAATCTTTAATGCTACTCGTGAAGAACGAGTCGTCTCAGGGAGCAACATCCTATTGAGTCGTTCGTTCATCTTATGGGGCTGTCACGTGATGCTGATTTTGCCAAAATTAACGAAGTGACTAGAAAAAGATTTGTTTATTTTGCTGAACGAGACTCAAAGGTCCGAGTCGGTAAAATGATCTGAACTTCCCATCACTACTACAAATCATGTCTAAGTTCATCGTCTGTGTACTCCGGCTCAAAAAGGTAGAGTATGGCGAAAAACTCCATCTTATTTTCTCCTACAACTTCAGAATCGTCCGAAATCGTTGTACCTTTTTGTTTGTAAACAGCGTTTGACTAACTTGCACTCTCTTTGCGCGTTCACTTTGTAAACACTGGGTCTGTAGATCCGCCTACGTTCTGCGTGACCTTTCGACATGATTAAATAGTACGTTGTGGACGCGCATCCCAGAGCCTGTGCTACACAAGCTTTTGTGCTTCAAAAGTATACAAATTTTTATTTTTCGAAAAAAAAATGACCGGTCGTTTCGCTAGATAAGACCCTTCTTCCTCGGCTGGGATCATTTGGAGCCCTTTGAAGCTGCATTTAAACTACATTTCTGAAGTTCAAAATTGGGCGCACAATTGAAGTCCATTATATGGAGAAAAATCCTAAAATGCTTTCCTCAAAAAACATAATTTCCTTACGACTGAAGACAGAAAGACATGAACATCTTGGATGACAAGGGGGTGAGGAAATTATTTGTGAATTGTTGTTCTGGAAGTGGACTTCTCCTTTAATGGAGAGATTTTTGTAGATTTTTTTTCTTTTTTTCTTTTACTTTTTAACATCCCTCAACATAGGACGATGTAAGATTATTTATTATTAAGATGTTATTAAAATTGTTTAAAAAACTAATAAATAAACTAATAAATAAATACATAAATAATAGACATATACTTTACTTTTACACATGCATTCATATATAAAGTGAAACCTAAAATGTTCTTGTCTGTTATTTGTCTGTTCTAAGTCAGAATGGTGCTTTATTTTTCATCCATATTATCTTGTTTGAGAAGACTTGCTTGCTTCCCGTTACTCTAAGTATCTCTGGTTGCCATCAAAAACACTGTTCCTCTGGCAGGAGGATGTGGCATGAAGATGCATGTGAAATGAAACAAACTGCAGACGCGTTTCAGAAAGCACACATCCATTCTTTTTTCTACCTTTGGCCGTTTTCAGGAAACAAAAGAAATCTTACAGATGGGGACTGATAAATTGAATGTTTTAGACAAACACCGGCTCTCTGCTGGTTTGATCCTATAGCATTCTCACAGAGCGCTTGACATTTTCCATGCAGAACTAAATGGCTGTAATACACGGCTCCTCATATATCCTCCGAATGCCTCTATTCTCCTCCGTACTTTCATGTGCGCTCCAAGCTGCAGCGCTGGGGAATAGCAAAACAAATTGTCTGCATGCATCTTCCTACGATGTCAGCCTCCTTATATACTAGTAAACCAGCGCAGACTCGCAGCGTGAGACGATATAAGTCTTTATCGTGGTGTTTCGGGTTGTTCGTGCACCACAGCTGCCTCTCGCTCTCTGCCAAAGAGATACTAATTGGCTGTCTTTTGTCTCTACGGCCCCTCCTGCTCGCAGGGGCCCTGAAGATCTTGGCCGCGCCGCAGCTTCTGTGGAACCGAGCCAGAAGTGTTAGCGGGCGAAGAGACGTTTCTTCAGCTGTCAGAGCGGCAGGTAAAGGGGGATTTTTCTTTGGCTTTTAATGGGTTAGTGGAAGTGTATTGAATCCCCATAACCCTTAGGCTTGAAAAAAAGATGATGAGTGCTTTGGCAGTCCAAGAAAAACAAACCATGAGGAAGGGTCTGAACCTAGGACAAGATCTGAGGACAAATTGAAGACTTTAGCCAGAAGAACCATCTACAACTGATCCAATTAGTTTGGTTAATAAACAACAGCACATAACACGCTACAGATCCCAATATCTCAGATTCTGTGGTCCAGTTGTATTGCTTTAGTCTTTTCCATAACAGATTTTTATTTTAAAAGGATTTTCAGAGTTTTATACAAGTTTGATCAGCTGTGGCGCACTGCTGTCGCTCATTTTCTTAAAATAAATTAAGTAATAGCAAAAATCATTGTTACAATGGAAGAGAATGGCACCAATTTTCAGAGAATTTAAAAGCAGGAATTATTTTTTCTGTTAAAACAGGATATAACTCTACATAGAAAAAGGATAGTAAGTGATTTTGCCGCATGACATTTGTGGTGATGTAAATGAATCAAGAAAACTGAAAATCAGAACTTTTACTGGAGGAAAAAGTACTATTTTTTATTTTACTTGAAGTACAAAAATAATTGATTTTTAATGCACCACTTCAATGTGTTAAAAGTAAAAAATACTGATAAATGAACCAAGTTTTATTTATTATTATGAGAAAAAAATGTGTAATTAAATTACAGTTACTTATTAAAATGTTAACAATTACAAAATGATTGCATTGTGGCATCATCACGATTATTTTGAATTATTATTTTCTAATAATTCAATGGCATGTCGTCAATTATTCCTATATATATAATATTTTATATTTAGAAATATAAATTAAATGTATTTATTTATTTATTTAGAATAATAAATGTACATTTATAACACTTTTTTGTGTTTTAAACTGGTTTAGGTTGCTGTGTGAGTTTTTTTTTTCTTTCTATTTCAGAAAGTCATAGAAGCGTTATTGTGGATTTTTTTTTTTTTCCCCCTTTTTTTTTCTATTGTGTCAAATGGAAATCTTTATGTCAAAACACCACTAAAGAAGTTTATTTTTGTAACATTTTATTCCTAAAAACACTTTTTAGGAATTTTTTTTTTCTGGCTATTCACAGTTTTATTTTATTTTATTTTATTTTATTTTATATCTTTTTTTTTTTCTTTTTTTTTTTTGGAGTGATAAAAATAGATCCAAAATCCCTTTGACGCAACAAAATCAAATAAGAACTTCCTGGATTTATCTAATGTTCAGATTTCTGATCTGGAAATGCATCCAAATAAGTGCATACTTAATTAGATGATTAATTTGCATATTTAAACATAACATTTCAGAAAACCTGTAATACAAAGTGTCTTATGTAATGTGGTGATAAATCCTTACCCTTTTCACCTGTGCTGTGTAATTAAAAAAAGGGATTTTCTAGTCATTGAGGTGTATATTCAGAATACGCGTCTTTTAATCATCAGAATCCCTGAAATGTGATAAGTGTCCATTATAAATGACTCAGTGTAACCCAGATTCTTGTTTTCATTTAAGATCTATATTTTTGTGCTAATCAGAAATTGCCGTCTGTTAAAGCTGTACTGAACCGCGAATATTCCTTTAAATCTGTGAACACCTGGGCCGAACCATCCACCTGTACATTGCATATGTAAGTCATACGCCAGCTGTGTGAAAGGAGGATCAGAGGCTGTGGTGATGACAGGGCGAGCGCTAATTGAAAGGGCTTAGCGCTGATGTCACAAATCCAGCATTCAGCGGCTCTACAGCTGCACAGGTCAGCACAACCGACCCTATCAGTCAGAGCTTTAAACCGCAGCAGAGAGCCTTCGCTCGGCCTGGAAGAATAGCTGGAGGACACGACGTGAACCGAAACCCCTCCCTGCATCTGCCGGTGACACCTGGAAGAGTCCGGGGAGGTGCGAGAGCTGTTAGCCGTGTGGGAGATTACATGCTGACAGGACATAAAGGCTGACAGCAGTCATTACGCTCCAGCAGGGTTATGCCCTTGTCAAGGTGACTGGTTATGAGTGGTTAAACAGAGAGGTAGTAAATAAAAAAAACAGCTTCTTGATAAGGCTGTTGCTGGTCTGACCCTACTGGTCAAATAGGGTCAGATGTGTTGTAAAGTGAAATAATGTTTGCTTCAGTGAAGAAAAATCATAAAATTAAACATATAACTCTGCCCAAGTAATAATAAATATTAAAATAATTATTAATGTAATTATATTTGCATATGGACCCAGTTTGGGAAAGAGGTTGATGTTTGTGTACAGTAATTTATGTATTTAATTTATTTATTTATTTATTGCACAGGTCAATTTTGAGATTTTGGGCAATTTTGTTTCCATAACATGTCTTGTTTCAGACTACTGCAAAGAAATCATCTAAAATGCATGTTGTTTTATTGTACATTATAAATTTCAGTGAATACATATCTTTGAAGACGATTTTCTCAAAATGAGTTTTTTTTTTTTTTTTTTAACCTCATGCACTAAGCCATGAATATCCACTTTAGCAGGATTTCATGTATCAAACTTTACAGTTTTATTTTATTTTATTTTGGGAGTGATAAAATAGATCCAAAATCCCTTTGACGCAACAAAATGAAATAAAAACTTTGATCCTGACTTCATTTAATGTTCAGATTTCTGATCTGGAAATGCATGCAAATTAAAAAATAAATAAATAAATAAAAAATACAAATAAAAAAATGTATCAAAAAAAATGTAATGTCGCTTTATTACACTTAACTATTTGTCTGTAGATTTAAATTAAAATACATATCTTTGAAGACTATTTTCTCTAAAATTAAGGGGGGGGGGGGGGGGGTTCTCATGCACTGAGCCATAAATATCCACTTTAGCAACATTTTCATGCAGCATTCCTATATTCACAGTATTTTATTTTATTTTATTTTATTTTATTTTATTTTATTTTATTTTATTTTTTTTTATTTTATTTTATTTTTTATTTTATTTTATTTTATTTTATTTTATTTTATTTTATTTTACACAGAAAGAGTGTATATGATATTAACCCTAATGCTGTGTTGAGGTTGACTGTATATACATTCCTAGAGTCCTACCTCAATGATTTATGTGTACAAATTTATTAAAAATATTTTAAAAATACATAAAAATAATTGAAATAAATTGAAAAATCTAAAAATATATTACTATTATTCTAAAATGTACATATTTTATTATTGGCAAAATAAATCTTTATTTTTTAAGTATGTTATTTTGAGTTGTTATTATCCAAAAACCATTTGATGCAACAAAATGAAATAAGTACTTTGATCCTGGCTTCATCTAATGTTCAGATTTCTGATCTGGAAATGCATGCAAATTAGTGCATATTTAATTAGATGATTAATTAGCATATTTAAACATTTCAGAAAACCTGTAATACAAAGTGTCTTAATGCACTGTGGTGATAACTATCAGTTAAAATCCTTACCATTTCACCTCAACAATTACAAAAAGAGACTTTCTAGTCATTGAGGCGTATATACAGAATAGATTTCTTGCCATGTTTTGCATTGCATGACTCGCTCAAGCAGCATCTCCGCGCGTTTTTGCGGCGTGCCAGATCTCAACAGATTGCGTACTTGTTAACTCACTGTTTTACACATCTCTGTTCTTTGCATTTCTCCACACTTCCTCATGGGCCTGGTAAAGGATTATGGGATACGGTGAGTTGGAGCCATCTGGGGCTCCTCCAGCGAAGCGGTCCACCCACACAGCCGGTCCCCCGTGAGCCAGACTCGCAGCCTGAGAGATTGCACTCCTCCGCTTATTTTGTCTGACTTTCATAAACAAGTCCAGGGGTCAAATAATCTCTCTGTATATCTGTCTGCGACTCAAGCTGACTGCTTTTAATATTTAGACAGGCAGTAATGTTCCTTATACTGATCTGCCTACACCGTTAGCCTTTAAAATCCCTTGTGGAACTGCCAAGTTACTGTGTGGGCCAAAGTTTGGCTACCCTCAAAACAGTTTAATCATGTTTGCCTGCAGATCCGAGCTGTATTGGATGACTCTGGTGTTTATTTTAAGTCCCGTATCAGGCGCTAACAACCCATTTGTTTATGTCATTGTCCCAGAGGGCGTGCGATGACATCATAATACAGTGTCACACTGTTTTGATAACCTCCGAACTCTGTCAGTATTAGAAAAGCGGGCCGCAAGGATGCAGCGTAAAAACCGTTAATGGCAGCGAGCGGGAGAAAAGTCGTTAATTGATACCTGATGCTGATGTGAACGCTTGTGGCTGTGCTGCATTACGCAGTTTTCCCACAAACAAGGTTTCTTCATGAGACATTTGTGCCTAATATATTAAAAAAAAAAAAAAAAAATCAAATCGGAGCAGTCATTTATGAGAAATTATACTCAGGCCAGGCTGAATATTCTTTTATTTAATGATACAAATGAGAGCGCACTGTTTACTCGGCCTCCGTCTAAACGAAAAGTTTAAAGTTGACCTGTCTCGCAATAAGAACAAATGCGAAAAGATAGTGTTTCAGCGTAGGAGTGATACACAACATCTGTGAATTGTTAATACTACAAGAGGGGAACTGATAAATATTTAAAAAAGAAGGCAAATGACAAATATACAGTGACCCATCCACATGTATTTCGTGTTGTACGCATATGAAACAGGTGTGTGTAGTCATGATGTCATAAAACAAATCACAAAACTCGGAGCAAACGGCATCAAACATGGGCCTTAATGTGCAGCGTCAGCAATTACACTTTAAGGGCAAGCGGAAAAAAGATAAAATATTTCAAAGGATAAATATTCTTGGTTTTTCGCTTAAAGTGGAATTCATTTGTAATGTGCATCTTATATTTTATGAAATTATCTACATTACATTTGTTGAAACTTAATTATATAACAACTTTTAGAGTCTTAGCATTGCAAAAAAAAGTAAATTAATATTAATTTAATAAAATTTAATTTAAATAAAAAATTTAAAATTTAATTTTAACATTTAAATCAATTTAAATTATTTTTAAATTTTCTTTTTTTAAATTTTGCAATTTATTTTAACATTTAATTAAATTTTAATTATTTTTTCAAAATATGCCTTGATGATTTCTCAGACCTTGATTTCTGAAAAATAAATAAATAAATAAATAAATCCACAAACTAAGTATCATTTGCATTGAACCTGGAATATATCGTAATCAACAAAGCCTTTTTATGCACCTAATCTTAACAAAATACAGTTCAAACAGACACCTGCCTACAGTGCATCTACACACTGCCTGACGCTTATGTGTTAAAACGCTTGTTTGTGTGTGTGTGGTTATATAAATCAGTGTAGAGGCGGTCTGTCTGTAATTACAGGTTAAACACCTCCACACAGCCCAAATGCAGAGAGAGGCGGAGCACATATGGTGTCAATACGTTTTAATTACGCTTTCTAATTTACCCTTTCCTGCTCTGGACGTGCTAAGACACACTTCCCCTCCACAGACATATCGCTGTGCATCAGAGGCCAAAACTGTCTCTTCTATAGAGCTCCAGTGCCCTCTATAGGTTGAAAAAAAGAGAGATGGGATATTGAAAGGATGACAAGACTGAAAAAGTTGTTTCTTGTTCTCTCTGGCATTACAAAGATAAAGAAAAACAACCTAATAATGACTTACAGTCAAAACAAGAAAGAGTGTATATGATATTAACCCTAATGCTGTGTTGAGGTTGACTGTATATACATTCCTAGAGTCCTACCTCAATGATTTATGTGTAAAAATGTATTAAAAATATTTTAAAAATACATAAAAATAATTGAAATAAACTGAAAAATCTAAAAATATATTACTATTATTCTAAAATGTACATATTTTATTATTGGAAAAATAAATCTTTATTTTTAAGCATGTTATTTTGAGTTGTTATTATTGAGCTTCAAACGAAAACAATGTTGCATTTGGGTTTTTATTTCTTCTCTGCTGATAAAATGTAATAAAGACTTCAAGTTTAAATGACAGATTTGAATTGTCAAATATTCATTCCAGAAAAACTCCACCTGAGTGAGACATCAGCCAAAGCTGGGAGATTCACAAGACCATCTCACGAGCTAATAATCACTGACATGGCAAACCCATCATTTTCGAGACTTTTACAGACTGCTAAGTTTCCAGCCTTTTGACCCCCAAAGTCCATCATGTCACATCCGTGTGACTCTCCCTGAATCTATAACCCACACTTATGTCTCTATTAAAGCCTGAGAATGACGTAAGTTCTAGCGGTGTGCGATAATTAACGTTAGTGCGATTCTCATTGTCCTCGGCCTGTGCCATAGGTCAGCCAGTGAGATGAGAGCCAAATGTGTAAGAAGAGTCTGTGTTCTCATAAGGAAAATGCAGATGCTAATTTATATGATCCGCCCTCATTTAATTTACCTTTAAAAGGCAAGGCAGCAGCACACAGTCACCTCTGTCTGGATTTTAAATAACTGAAGGGCTGCGTAAAAAGAAGAGGTGAATTGAAAGGTTTGAAATGTGAGAGAAACTTCATGTACACTGCCAAATTTTTTTTAAATAAAAATAAATAATAATAATAATAATAATAATAATAATAATAATAATAATAATAATAATAATAATAATAATAATAATAATAAATTGTCCAATTAAAATAGCCATAGAAGAACCTTTTTTGTTTAAATGGTTCCATAAAGAACCCTTAACATCTGAAGAACCTTTCTGTTTTACAAAGGGTTCTTTGTGGCGAAAGAAGGTTCTTCAGCTTATAAAAAGGTAAGAAAAAGATATGCTTCTTTAAAGAACCTTTCACTGAATGGTTCTTTGTGGGACCAAAAATGGTTCTTCTGTCATCGCTGTGAAGAACATTTTAAAGCACCTTTATTTAGGTTGTGTAGGTCTTGTTTTCTAAGAATGTAATATCTGTAGCATTTTGAATGTATTTTGGCAGGTTTTATGTAAAAAATAATAATAATAATAAATAAGAAAGAAAGAAAGAATTATAAAAACAAGTGAAAATCTACAAGAGCAGTTTAAAAAAGTCTTATATTTTTAAAAAAATACTTATAAAAAAAGCTGCAAATACGACTAAAAAGTTCATCAGATTAAGTCTTAAAAATTGACAAAGAGAACCCAATTAAACAAATGAGATGAAAATATATACTTTGTCATTTATTTATTAGAAAAAATGATCCAGTGTTAAATATTTGTGAGCAGCAAACGTTTGTGAATCTCAGCAATTAGCAGCTAATTTGAAGGTGAAATTAGAGTCTGTCTGTTCAGAAGTGTTTTCAGTCAATAGGATGACAATTAGGTGTCAGTTTATGCCCTGTTTTATTTAAAGAACAGGGGTCTATTAAGGTCTGATCATGTTTGTGAAAGTGAATCATGGCACAAACAAAGGAGAACTCTGAGGACTTCAGAAAAGGAGTTGTTGTTGCTCATCAGGCTGGAAAAGGTTACAAAACCATCTCTAAAGAGTTTGGACTTCACAAATCCACAGTCAGACAGATTGTGTACAAATGGAGGAAATTCTAGACCACAGTTACCCTCCTTAGAAGTGGTCGACCAATGAAGATCACTCCAACGCAAGATGTATAACAGTTTCCAAGGTTGCGAAGAACCCCAGAACCCCCCTCTGAGCAACTAAAGGCCTTTCTCACATTGGTTAATGTTGAAGTTCATGAGTCCATCATCAGGAGAACAATGAACAACCATGGTGTGCATGGCAAGGTTGCAAGGAGAAAGACACAACTCTCCAAAAAACACTGCTGCCTGTCTGCAGTTTGATAAAGATCATGTGGACAAGTCAGAAGGCTACTGGAGAAATGTTTTGTGGACGGATGAGACCAAAATATAATTTTTGGTTTAAATAAAAAGTGTTACGTTTGGAGAAAGAAAAACACTGCATTCCAGCATAAGAAGAACCTTATCCCATCTGTGAAACATGGTGGTGGTAGAATTATGGCTTGGGCCTTTTTGCTGCATCTGGGCCAGGACAACTTGCCATCATTGATGGAGCAAGACATTCTAAATTATACCAGCAAATTCTAAAGGAAAATGTCAGGACATCTGTCCATGAACTAAAATCTAAAGAGATAGTGGTTCATGCAGCAAGACAACAACCCAAGGTACAAAGGTAATGTTTTGGAATGGCCGAGTCAAAGTCTGGACCTTAATCCAATTAGAATCTTGTGGAAGGACCTGAAGCAAGCAGTTCTTAGGAGGAAACCCACCAACATTGCAGGGTTCAAGTGTTTCTGTACTAAAGAATGGGCTAAAATTCCTACAAGTCATTGTGCAGGACTGATCAGCAGTTACAAAAAAAAGGGGTCACAACAGATACTGTGCGGCTCACTCAGGGTGGAGACTCAGCTAATACGGCCGTGTCAGTCAACTATCGTGGGCGGGGCTGGTAAAGTGTGATGTCACACTTTACAGATTCTGCGATCAGTAAGCTCTGAGACACTGCTTATGATTTATAGAGATTAAAAAAAAAAAAAAAAGGAATGGGCAGATATTTTTCAACATATGTTCAAACAACATGTAAGGGTGTTTTCAAACGATCTCAAACCCATCAGAAGCGAACCGAACCGAGACCATCTCATGAGGTGGTCTGAGTACAGTTCGCTTTTGGCTAAAGTTACAGTTCGCTAAAAACGTGCATTGTGAACGCAAGTCAGCCAGGGCTCACTTGATTTTTTCATTCGCGATGTAGTGTTTGGTCATCAGCTGTTCATAATGACTGCTTCTTCTGGCAGATCTCCACAAGTTATTCGCTCACAACGTACACTCGTTCATTTTTATTTTAACCGCTTTCAAACTGTAAAAGTGACGCGGCTGTGTGCCTTGCCAGTTTAAACTTTTTGATATGCGGTTTTACCAGCACGCACATCCCAGCTGGGGCTCAACTACACTCTATTTAGCGTTTATTGTGTTTAAACTGTTAAAAACACCCATGGTTCACATATACACAGTTGGTTTTGTCTCAATCGAATGTAAACATCTGAGAAAACAAATCTCAATCAATGCCTTTTCCGCTGGTCCTTAAAATGTCTTAAAGTTAATTGTCAAATTTAAGGCCATAAAAAGTACAACGGAGACAGAAAGACAAGTAATTATTAAAATTAAAAAGGCTATGATTATTAAAATTAAAAAGGCTATATTTGATTAAATATGAGCTCTACATGTTTCAAAGTCAGGTGCTGCGCTGCTTTGTGTTCTGCCGTTACCTGGTAGGCAGAAAATGAATTTGCACTTTTAATCAGAACTTCTTCTGGTTTAATATAATAGATATTAAACCATGCATTAAACCAGCAGACCATGAATATAAAAACTGATACTTTTGACTCTTTTCATAAATTTTTTTAAAGCTGAAATGTGGAGTTTAAGAAATTTGATTTTAAAAACCCTGCAGAAACCATGTGTGTTATAAAATAAACATGATTGCATCAGCAACAACAAAACAAACAAACAAACAAAAAACCCTCAAAATAAATATTACAAAGGTCTACAAAAACGTATAGTTTTGTGCAAAAGATTAAAAATATTCCAGTTTTTGAGGCCATAATGTCAGCCAAACAACACTGAACTGGACTAGATCCAAAAAGCAACAGTCTGAACACAAAGAGGTCTGAGACATCATTACTGCTTAAGTGGACCAAAAAAGGATCTGAGTCCTCTTTCAGGAACAGCGAGAGTGTGAACACAAAGAAAACCTGGTCCTTTTTCACTTGGTCCACTTCTTTAAGGAGGACTCAAAAGTGAATTTTGGATAATAGGTGCTCTTTAAATGGAGTTTAGGAAGTAATCATGGCATAGAAGAAACCCTGAATCACACCAGAAACCCTGGAGCCAGCAGTGACCATATTTACCTAATGCTCACAGACGATGGGTGAGGTTTGATTTCAAAGGCCGAATAATGGCTGAAAGTATGTATGAAGGACTTTTGTGTTGTATTATGAATGTTATATTAAGTTTGAAGTGGAGCTAAAATGGAAAATCACCGGTTACAGCTGTAACGTCTCATTAGTAGCGAATTTTTACAGGTTGAAGTCTAAGCTCTTCTGTGAGCAGCTACTTGTTCGTGGCAAAGTAATGAGAGCTGTGGTAGAAGTGATGGAGCATTGCTACAGAGGGAAAACTCGACATGTATTTATGTTGTCTTTCACGGAGAGGTGTCTCATTCTCGGCAAGACCGCCCTTTTTTGTGTTCAGAGGCACAAGTTTGTTTTCTGAGAGGCTCCTTGTTGGGTTTGAGTTGAACTGATGAAAGCCTACAGTATGTTTGCTCCGTTCTACTTGCATTAGTTCAACTCAAGTGTGAGAGTTTGGTCTGGACAATTGGGCACGTCTTGGGTGTTATGCTGGGAAAGGATGAAACGGAGTATGAAATAAAGGAACTGTGCAAAGAAACAAAAACTTTGGGTGTAAAAACATCTGAAATCATCTCGGTCCAGCAACAAGTTTATTCATTATTTCCTTTCAAGTTCTCATACGGTCATAATTGTGTGTTTTTAAGTTAATGGTGGACCACTGCGAAGCTCCGAGACATCATCACGGTGAAGCGAAGACTGCAGATTGGCAGTCGAGACGGGGATAACCCAGCAGCTCTTGGATAAAAACAAGTCAACAGTGTCATTTAAGTGAGGCGTTAAATCGAAGTCTCGCCTTCGCCATGACAAACTGAAAAATGATTGCGAGTCAATTATTTTAACAGTTTGGCTTGGATAAGAATAACACTGTATGGGAGGGACATTTGTTTTACCAACAGCAGGAGGAGGCTGAGACTTCTTTTCAACAGCACATTTTAAGATGTTTAGTCGGTTAGATCCCAAGACTGCTTCTTCTACGCCTTGCTTTCTTGGTTGCGAGCAAGCTAGGGGATGTTTTTCAAACCCCACGAGCTACAATCCCGCAATCGGTCCAGACACGTGAACGCGGAGATGGTCGTCTCGCGTAACCTGTCGGTTGTGCTGATTTCCATAGAAATACGGGAGCGGAATCAGACAGGAATCGGCTCGCCGTTATTAGCCTCTCGCTCGAGTAGACGCTGTCTGTAATATCTTTATTTTCTCTCTGAAGAGCTGAACAAAGAAATAACAATAATGGAATGTCTAGCCAGAGCCGATTGCCAAGGATAACTGTAGCAGATGTCGGAGAAGGAATCTCACTCGTTCTGCCAGGCTCTTGGGAATTTCACCAAGCGGTGAAGCCATCGGATCTCAAAGTAAAAGCGCAGCGGAGGATCAGGCCAGGTGGTGAAAGCTTTTGTCTGAAACCAGCTGGCTCCAACAGGCCGTGCTTTGGGCTCTGCCGCACTTGATGGCTGTTGTATCTGAGGCTTGTAGGTCGCTTGAACGACCGAACAGCCGCTAGTTTGGACGGCTGCGAGAGCGATGATGGGTGGACATGGATAAAAACTCACAAAGCCAGGATCTTGATCTCGAGTCTGTATCAACACCAGACACAATAACAGATAGTCCATGGTTATGTTACGTAATCTAACCAGTTACATGAAGAATGTAAGTGTGCTTGAGATGACATCTCTCTTAAAAATCACTCACTTACTGAAACATAACACTGAGTATATGGGAAATTCAGCAAGGCATGAATAATAACTTCAAAATGAATAATGAATTCCACCTAATACCAGGAAAGCACACTCAGACTGATTAAAGAAGCACAAGGACATTTTTTATTGAACATCTCTAAAATTACTGGAACTGTGAAGTCAATAAGCATATCATCGGCTTCAATTTTTGCCTTTGGAATATAAATGTAATATATGTAGCCTATATTAACATGCTGGTAAAATAACCTATGGATATGTTCTCTGCAACAAATGTAATGTCATTATTTAAGCATGTTGGAGCACAAAGGCTTTCCTTAAGGGGGTCATCGGATGCAAAGTTCACTTTTACATGATGTTTGAACATAAATGTGTGTTGGCAGTGTGTGTACACACAAACGCCGTATCATGATAAAAATCCACCCAGTGGTTTTTATTTAATCTGTAAAAATAATTTCCCCTTTTTCAAATCAAGTCATTCTCAGCACCTTGTCTGTGTGACGTCACATCGTCAGAGGCCGCTCCCACGATAGTTTGATTGACACTAGCGTCTTACCTTAGACCCGCCCTGAATGAGCTGTAACAGTCCGATCACCATTGTTTCGATGCCAGAACAGGGACGTAGACAAGAATGGTCTGTCAGTACGTGAGAGCGGCTTATCATTTAATGAATCGACAGCCTATCTACTAATCTTTAACAAAGTTTACCACAAAAAAAATGCCGTTTTATAAGAGAAATCACTGACTTTTTGCGACAGGTGGGATTCAGCTTACGGCAATCATCATTCATTCCTATGGCATCCGTAAAGGGTGACTGAGTGTCGCACAAGTCTGACTGAAATTCAATGACATCAAAGCTGTAATATGATTGGTTATTAAGGCACACGTGATCCAAGTTAGCCGTTAAGCTTTCTCCAATAGTAAGTAATACAGACCCTCTTATCTCCTTATAGTAAGAAAATCTCTGTTGTCACTCCACAGAGAGAAAAGAGGGGCGGCATTGACCAGAACAGCATGATTTTTGCAGAGCTGATTTTGGCAAGGTAAAATAGGTGTTTTTGTCACTACTATTGAGAAATTTTAACCAAAGCATGTTTTAGACTTTTCATACTTTCATACTTTTCAAGTCCTGTTGCATTCCGAGTCTTTCCGAAGCCGTATTATATCTTTATGCGAAGAAGAGAGTAATACATAAGGTTTTAATGCTCCGTTAACATGCTCACATTCCATTTAAAAATGTACTCCTGTAATATGACGCAATCGGTCATGAGACACACAAGAGCCAATAGCATTTCACAACCAAGGCTGACATAAGGCTTCTTCTGGCAGCATTTTTTGAAATTGCGCACAGAGACTGCAGCACGAAGGATGAGCTTTACGGCGGATGGAGAAGGTGATCGCGTCTATTCCTCTCACAAATCAATCATTTTGCCATGGAAGACTTGAAATATTAATACTTTTTGAATAAATTATGACTGTAGTTGTATCTGCCTGTTGTATCTTGTGTTTTATTGACAAATGCTACGTTTATTGGCAGGGGTTGGGTTACGTGCTCATAAATGTGTAAATAGTGTCATGTAAATAAAACTTTTGTGACTGTTTGCAATGACAAATCCCAACATACACTCTCAGAAAGAAAGGTACAGTTCTGTCGCTGGGGCGGTACCCTAAGGTACAAAAGTGAAAAGGTACATCTTTGTACCTCACCTACCCCTAAACAGTACATTTCAGTACTTTGAAAGTACATATTGGTACCTTAAAGATACACACTGGTACCTTAAAAGTGCATATTAGTACTTTAAAAGTACATATTTGTACCTTTTCACTTTGTACCTTAGGGTACCGCCCCAGCGACAGAACTGTACCTTTTTTTCTGACAGTGTATATGCGATAATGTCAATATTATTGGCCAATATATAATTCAATCACGAAAATAAAATTCCCAGTGCCTTTTGCGTCGGCATATTGATGCCAAGGGTTTCTTATTTAAAGCAAAATGGTGCTAAAGGGGTACCCGTGTTCCAGACCAAGCATCAGTATGTAACGCGTTGGGAGTGAGAATGTGTTGCGTATACCAGAGCCTCAGAAATGTGGGTCAAGAACTCTGGGAAGAGCGCAAGCAAACACGTCTTACCTCACGAGTCTCATGCTGCTTTTTTAAACATTCTGTCATCCATAATAAGAGACAAGAGAAGGTCAAGTGGAACGACTACTACTACTTCTAAACACAAATTTGGCATCTGTATGTTTACTTGTCATCCTTACAGATGTTGAATGGCTCCAATGTCTTATCTGAAGAGCTTCCAAAAATGTTTATTCCACCCTAAAGGTTTATCTCTTTCAAGCTAAACAGAGTAGCTGAAGTATATTTGTCATGTCCATTTTTATGGTTTTGTATCTAGTATCCATCATAAACTAGTACTTTGTGTCTTCAAGTGAACTTAAAGGCATAGTTCACCCAAAAATGAAAATTTGGTTATCATTTACTCATCCACATGTTGTTCCAAACTAGCTTTCTTATATGGAACATATAAGGCAGCGTTCTTTTTTTCAACTGGCATTGAAGTTTCCATGAAGAACCTTTAACATCTATGGAATCTTTCAATTGCACAAAAGTTTCCTTGACTAACTAGTAGACTGATCTCATTGCACAGCATCTGAAATGTTGTTATGGTCATTCTAAAATGCCTGAGCAAAAACTATTTTTGTATAATTGCCTCAAAGAACTTACAAGACTGCATTCCCAAACAGCTGGCATCCGCCTCCGAAAGCAATGACCGCTTGTATTGTGTTTCGTCTGCTCTCTATGAATCACAAGTAATTTATTACATGTGAAAATTATTATATTCAGTGGCTTCTCCTACTTTTCTTCATAATATTTAGTGCCAGTTTATCAGGAAGTGATGATTTTGTTCTCTTTGACTCGAATGGAAACAGTGCTTATTCGCATATGTTTAAGCGATTAAACGAAGTAAATTTGCAACTTTGGATGGAAACCCAATGAGCAAGAGAACTAAAAAGGGAACTTTGGGGAACTGTTTTTGACCTTTTGTTTTTGCTTTTTGTGTCCCGTCGAAGAAAGAAAGAAACACGGGTCAGTAAATGACAACAGAATATCCATTTTTAAGGGGGTGAACTGTCTATTTAAGTACTGAACAAGGGACTCTTGAGAACTCTTATGCTTTGCTGAACCCAAAGCTCAAAGGATGATACCATAACAAAAGAGAAAACGACAAACTTCCTCGCACCCAATGAGGTAGCCAGCGTTATGCCTTACAAATTTTTACTATCTAGTTTATAGAGGTGGCCGAGGGGCGTACACATGGTGAAGCAGCGGAGCAGGTATCTCAGGAGTCCTTCCCTCGTAAGATTCCACCAAAATAAGGGCGCCATTCGACAGGCATGAAATTTTACATCGGAGACAACTTTGGGAGACCGTGAGGTTTTAGGATGTGCTACAATAACATAATTCCCTCTATCCCACATCCTAAACCTCATATAAGTTCCCTCTTGTGGCTCATTACCACCTGTGGCTGAAAAAGTATGTTTATAAGATCCGGTCCCCAAAGAGAAGCTGCCGTTCGCATGGCTTTACAACCCGGGCGAGAGACGAAGGATAAATAATATCTATCATGTCATATATTTACTGTCCTTTTGCAGTCGGTTGCAAATACGATCCCCTTTGCTGCTCCTCGAGGTGGTGTTATGGACTATGTATATCCACAGGACTATCACTTTCACAGTGTCTCAGTGCCCCCCGCCTCCCAGCTTCGCATAAGTCATTCAGGTTGGGGCGATTTATCATTGTGAGTAATGCTCTGGATGAAGCGAAAGGCTACAGTGAATTTAGGAAAGGAGGGGTAAGGAAGTTGTGGGTGTGGGACACTGCAAAACTGCCCAGATTCAGGAACACTTGCTTTTAAATCAAACCCCATCAAGGGGCCGTGATTTGGTGCGGGGGGCTGATTTGGCACGCTTTCCAAGTGTGACATCTCTTGCAGTGGAAGCACAGAATGACAAAAACAGCTTGGCTGGACACAGAGTTTAGTTGTGTAAATGCTAGATTAAATCAGATTTATGCTTTTCAGCATAGAAGCAGTACATCTGTCTTTCTCGACCACACCAACCCACTTTTCTCGATGCTTTCAGTAGGTACGATGCTCTGATGTCTGTTGAATTAATGGAGCAGAGTGGAGTGTGCACATGGGAGGTTTTCCTGCTTCTTTTAACATCGTTTCATCTCACTCGCGTGTTCTTGTGCTGTTCGATTTTGCCATATATTATAGATGAAAAAGCGTAGGAAATTGATTAAAACCAAGCCAAATCAACCCTTTGCTAAGCTCCGCCCCTTGGTTACTATTGCTGCCTCAGACAATCATAAAACATCCAGTAACACTTTAGTATAGGGAACAATTCTCACTATTAACTAGTTGCTTATTAGCATTCCTATTCATAACATATTGACTATTTATTAGTACTCATAAAGCACATTTTCTACATGACCTACATTCCTAATCCTACCCACTATCTAAACTTTACAACTACCTCACTAACTACTAATAAGCAGCAAATTCATAGAGGCAAAAATCATAGTTAATGGTTTGTTAATAGCAAGAATTGGACCTTAAAATAAAGTGTAACCAAACATCCTGGAGATTAACGTGAGTAATATGATCTTCAGTAAAACGCAGGATGCGCTGATATTAAAAATTATAATTATTTTCATGTTAAGGCCAATATCCCACAAATGAATACGATTAAATTTATATACACTGTAATAATAGTAAATATATAATTTATTATAATTATGAATAAATTATATATAAATATTTAATAATAAAAAATAAAAAAACATCAGAAACTAAAATCAATGCTAAAAGTAAAATTAGGCATCACAACATTATAAATTTAAGTATGAAAAATAGATATTTATTTTTAGAGATTTCAGAGATTTTCTCTATAAAAATCAATTGGCTTTCATTTTACAGTCTAAAATGAAAAATGGTTTTGCAAAGTATTTTATATACTACTTTTATTTTATTTATTTATTTTTTTTTTAATAAAATGTGAAAAAGCAATTAAAAAAAAAATAAATAAATTTGTGAAAACTGTAAAGAATGTAAATCACAACACAATCACTACGATATTGTGAACTGTTCAGTTACTATCAACACCTAAATCAATGTGACCCTGGACCACAAAACCTGTCATAAGGGTCAATTTTTTTAAATAATTATTTATTTTTGTAATTATTTTTTTTTTAATTTAATATATATATATATATGATATCATCTGAAAGCTGAATAAATACATTTCCACTGATGCATAGTTTGTTAGGATAAGACAATATTTGGCAGAGATACAACTATTTAAAAATCTTGAATCTGAGGGTGCAAAAAAATCAAAATATTGAGAAAATCACCTTTAAATTTGCCCAAATGAAGTTTTTAGCAATGCATATTACCAATCAAAAAATTACATTTTGATATATTTATGGTAGGAAATTTACAAAATATCTTCATGGAACATGATCTTTACTTAATATCCTAATGATTTTTGGCATAAAAGAAAAATTGATCATTTTGACCCATACAATGTATTGTTGGCTATTGCTACAAATACTGTATACCGTACTTACGACTGGTTTTGTGGTCCAGGGTCACATATGTAAATGAAATTGTTCAGTTTACTTTGGAGCAAATGTAACCCTACTGATGTGAACTATTGATTGCAGTGACAAATAGTAATCATTAGCTGCAGAAATCCAACAATCCAGGTCGTGAACCTGCTATCCAGTGTTCATAACACTGGACCTCAATGCTGTATCCACTTGTACTAAGTTACAAAGATGAGCTCAGCCAATTGTTCCCTACCTTAAGAGTTTCTCTAGTGTTTATTGGGTAAGATGTCAGACAGGGTCAGACACAAAATTGAGGTGTTGAGACTGCTATAACAAGGCCCACCTGTGGATTATACCACTGTTAAAGAGAAAAGACTGAATAAGAGAGTCAGCGTGGACAAAGATCTGGCAGCTATAAAAAGAAACAACTCAAGGGCCAATATTAAACTGACAGCTGTTATGCGACTTTCATACGAGTCTGTACGGTTTCAAAAACACCCGAATGGGTTGTAGGCATCCTACTGGACAAAAATATACTATATAGACTACATTAGTCATCTGGAGCGATTTGACTTTTTGGGAGTGTCACATATATCTGCGCCGCTTCGTGTACGGGAGTGATGGATAGCTTATTCTCAGCAGGCACTTCAGAGGAGTTTCTCTGATTACATAATTGGCTCACAACACCACAGGGAGACGGTCCTGTTTGATATTTCATGTCTTTGGTGGGTCTTTTGGCCTCGAGCGGTCCGCGAGTCTACGAGGGAAAGCGCCACTGTCCGTTCGGAGGGTTTTATGTTTAGTTTGTCTTGGCCGAAGGACGCATATCGTTCCGATGACATTCTGCAGACGTTTCCAGCTTTTTGTTTTAGCTCCATCCATCTCTCCGTCTGTCTCCCTCTCAAGCCTCAAAGAAAGAAAGAGGAGAGAGTTATGTCTCCCCCCGTGTTCTCACTCACTCAAACCTGGCTCGAGAGTCTTGTGGGGTGGTAGCAGGGGGTTCGCTGCGTCTCCTAGCATTCCACTTTTTGGCAGTCTCGTGGACCTCCTGACCCCCTGTTTGCTCCCCGGCCCCATCTACTGATGAGTGATGGCTAATAAAAAGGTCCTCTCTTGCCCTGGAGTGTGTTAAACATCTCACTGGCAACGCAGAAGCCATTTCTCACTGTCTGGTTATCCGCACACGTTAGTGCACCCAGCGTCGGAGGAAGGAGGCAGGATTAGACACTGTCAATTAGGATGCAGGTACACAAAACCAAAGAGGTACAATACAAAGTTTTGATCATTCATAACCACCTGTAGCAATGCAATGCCATTTCCTAGGAAAACAAGTACTGATAAAAACTAAATGTGCACCTGCAATGGAATGTGAGTTGCTCTGGATAAAAGTACCTGCCAAATGCACTATTTAATGTTAAATAATAAATAAACTGTAAAAATGATAGACTACATGAAGTCTAACTTCATTAGGTTAAAAAGAAAATGATTAATGTTAGTTTTTAACTACTAAAAATGCATGAAGTTAGATTGATTCAGTCATGTTTAGGCAATATAATACCGTGTCCTAACCTATAAATAAAAAAGGTTATTGCAACTTTTTATTTCCTTTCAGAATTATGATATAAACTCACAATTATGACCTTTTTTCTCAGAATTGCATGAACTCACAATTCTGAGAAATAAAATCAGAATTGCCAGACTAAAACAATACTGAGAAAAAAAGTTAGACATCTGATACAAACTCGCAATTGCGAGAAAAAAAGTCAGAATTGTGAGAAAAAATGACGCAATTACATTTTACATTTTTTTTTTTTTATTCAGTGGCAGAAACAGGCTTTCATACAATACTAACCAGATGCGAACTGGCAGAAATTTCAGATACCTGTCAGCCATCACAGTCGCTTCCCGTCAAATACATTTTATATTCATATACAGAAACCTCAGTTACTTAACAGTAACGGCAGGCAGTTTGTGTCAAATAAATACATTTTCGATTCATATAAAGTAAGTTCAGATACCCATCTGCAATCACAGGGGTTCAGAGTCAAATAAATAAATACATTTTATATTTATTTTTTTACTGTAACATTAACTACTTGTCAGCAATCGCATGGGTACAATGTAAAAAAAACAAAAAAACAATTTAAGTCAACTTAAAATAATTTGTTACCTGGCTAAAAAATTTTTAAGCTGAATCAATTCAAATATATAAATTGGCACTTAGTACAACTTAACATTTCAAGTTGACTAAACTTTTTTGAGTTGACTGAACTTAAAATTTTAAAGGCAGCAGAGCAACAAATTATTTTTAATTTAACTCAACAAATAGTTTTTTTTTACAGTGTACAAGACACGAAAAAAAAAAAATCACAGCCAATCAGAAGAGCATGTGGGCAGGATTCTCTCTGCAAGCAAACTGCACTGACAACTAAATGGATAAGTACATTAAAATGTATAAATTTCAACCCATTTTAAACCATTATTAAAATACATACCGATGGACTGATCCAATTTTTGTCAGAAAATACACTTGTTTGTTCACATAGAGTTAACAGTTTGAATGTTCTTGTTTCTTTTACTTTACTTTTGAGATCTGAGTTAAATCGTAGTCGATTCATTGCAGATTAGAATAGCTATCAAAGTCACACAATGATATTCAAACACACATTAAACCCATTTAACATTAAATAACGCACATAATCAGTAGCATACCTGAGATTATTATTGCATTTCTAAATGAAAATGGATTTCCCTGTTGTTCATCGCTGTAATTAGAGGGCAAAAACATGAAAAACATACCTTTTGTTGTGGCATTGTAGTGGTGTTTCATTCCTGAATGAGACTCATCAGAGACTCATTCATAAAGACTGCTGCTGCATCTGAATTTAGTAAACACAGTATGTGTAAACGGCAGTATATGTGAACTAGATGAGTAAAGTTTGAGAACAAACTTTAAGTTGGCTTGAGAAAGCCTAGCTTAAAAGTTTGAAGCAGTTGTAAAAGTATGAAAGTTGATGTTGCTAGCATGATTTAGCACATTGCTTACATGATTTAACATGTTCTTAGCACATTTTAGCATAATTAGCTTGTTGCTTGTATTTTTATAGGCTGATTACAATGTTGTTACCATGATTAGCATGTTTCTAGCCTGATTAGCATGTTGCTAGCATGCATTCAACATGATTAGCATGTTGCCAGCATTTTTCTAGCATGATTAAAATGTTACTAGCATGTTGCTAGCATGTATCTAACATGATTTGGATATTACTAGCATGTTGTTAACATGATTAGCATGTTGCTAGCATGATTAGCAAGTTACTAGCATGTTGGTAGCATGATTAGCATGATATTAACATGTTTCTAGCATAATTAACATGTTACTATCATGTTGTTAACACGACTAACATGTTGCTAGCATGTTACTAGCATGGTTAACAAGTTGCTAGCATGTTTCTACCATGATTAGGATGTTACTAGCATGTTTTAGTATAATTAATAAGTTACTAGCATGTTGCTAGCATGATTAGCATTTTACAAGCATGTTTTAACATGATTAGCATGTTGTTAGCATTATTAACATGTTGCTAGCATGTTACTAGCATGTTTACCACATTACTAGCATGTTGCTAGCATGATTAACAAGTTATTAATATGTTGCTAGCATGATAAACATGTTACTAGCATGTTTCTAGCATGATTAGCATGTTATTAGCATGCTGCTAGCATGTTACTAGCGTGATTAACAAGTTACTAACATGTTGCTAGCATGATAAGCATGTTACTAGCATGTTTCTAGCATGCTTAGCATGTTACTAGCATTTTGCTAGAATGATTAACATGTTACTAGCATGTTTCTAGCATGATTAGCATGTTACTAGCATGTTGGTAACATGATTAACATGTTGCTAGCATGTTACTAACGTGATTAACAAGTTACTTGCATGTTGCTAGCATGATAAACATGTTACCAGCATGTTTCTAGCATGATTAGCATGTTATTAGCATGTTGCTAGCATGTTACTAGCGTGATTAACAAGTTACTAACATGTTGCTAGCATGATAAGCATGTTACTAGCATGTTTCTAGCATGCTTAGCATGTTACTAGCATTTTGCTAGAATGATTAACATGTTACTAGCATGTTTCTAGCATGATTAGCATGTTACTAGCATGTTGTTAACATGATTAACATGTTGCTAGCATGTTACTAGCGTGATTAACAAGTTACTAACATGTTGCTAGCATGATAAGCATGTTACTAGCATGCTTAGCATGTTACTAGCATTTTGCTAGAATGATTAACATGTTACTAGCATGTTTCTAGCATGATTAGCATGTTACTAGCATGTTGTTAACATGATTAACATGTTGTTAGCATGATTAACAAGTTACTAGCAATATTCTAACATGATTAGCAAGTTACTAGCATGTTGTTAGCATGATTAGCAAGTTACTAGCATGATTAGCATGTTACTAGCATGTTGCTAGCATGATTAGCAAGTTACTAGCAAGATTCTAGCATGATTAGCAATGACTTTGAACGTAGTATGTCCGATTACATTCATACACACATTTATACTACTGAACCGTCGCCAAGTATTTATTGAAAAGAGGTACTCATTAAATAATTCACTGATGTATAGATATTAGAATTTAGATTACTAAAAAAAAAGTGTTCATTCAATGTCACCAAATATAGCACATGTTGGGTCACCTGTTAAAAACTTTTCTACAAAATATATAAAAAAAATCTTTATGCCAATAAAACTTTACTGTACCTACTAATCGTGCTTTAACTTCATTTTAAGTCATAAAACCCCTCATCTCTCCAAGTCCAAAAAAAGTTAGACAAACAGTGCTTGAATTTAACATGTTTATTTGCAAATGTGATGACAAACACACAGCTCACCCTCTTCAGGCCTACTATTACACTCCCAAGATCTGTTTGTTAGGACAGATGGTCTGGAGCGTCTCTTAGCAGAAAGCCCTTCCCCTTAAGGAAGAAAAAAAGAAGTTTGCAAAGTTACAAAACTATAAACAAGGATTCCTGTCAAAGCTGAGTGCAAATAACCCAGTGTGTAGGCCAATCCTTCCGAATACACATGAGAGAGACACTTTAAAGCCAGAATGAGCACATAAGTGTATTGGGATGTTGGAAAGTTACAAATTTCCCATCAGATTGCTAAAACTAGATTTGTAACAAATCATCCCGTTCAGATCGTTGTTACGATATAAATGTTAGCGCATCAATCTCAATAGATCCTACAGGCCAGATTGTGTTGTAAAGCCCAGCGGTTGGTCTACGAGAGCCACCGATGTGTTTTGCTACCATGCGGACGTGCAGGCTGGTATTGTGCTAGTTTTGGCTGATGAAGAGGCCAATATTTTATTGCTTTTAAAGCTTCTGCTTCCTTCCTCGGATGAAGTATTACAACTACTGTTTGTTATTGAGCCAAGAAGTCGCAGGTAACAGGGGCCATTCACCGTCCGCCAGAAGGAGGGGTTGTGCACTTCACGGAGAATTGACTTTATATTGAGTCTCATAAAACACTGCAACCTTCTCAAAGACGTTACTATGGAAGCAAATAAATAGATGTGTTTTCCCCCCGTCCCTTTCTGGAGTCAAAGCCGAGATGGTCACCGTCCAGCCTGCATCTCTTTTGGCAAAGCAGCGCCGGTATGTTTGGAAAAATACTCCACCAAGGGTTTTTGGGTCATTAATAAAGCCTAATTGCAGCTAACCTAGCTGTTATCGGCTTCTCCTTAAACAAGCAATTTGCTATGAAATTCGAGATTCCGCACTCATTTGTGCTGTGTTGGTCAGTTCGGCGTTTATATAAACACTTTATAAATCCTTCATACCGAGCCGTGCGAGCCTGCGGCCGGCCTCTGTTGCCTGCAGCTCTTTCTTCATGCTTATTTTAAAATGAGGCCATCTCAGATGTTTCTTATAGTTTATTGAGGAACCACAATCCGTCGACAAAAAGGCCTGGATCGCAATTTCTTGATTTGGCCTCGGGAGTTATTGCCTTTGTCTGCGCTAAGCAAAATATACATGTTTCATTTCGAGGGGAAAGCTGAGAGAGACTGCCAGCGACATTTAAAATTAGGCCTTCGTTTAGCAGGAAATTACAAATCCGCCTTTCAGACGACGGCATCCTACCTGTACATCACTCGCTAAGGACCCGGAGGAGATCGGTCACGCTCCCGACCGGTGACAATGTCGACGTGGAGCATTTAGGCCTCATTTACATTAAGAATGGTATCCTAAACGAGAGCGTAACGTCGTCCACGTTATTATACGTAGTGCAAATGAGGTCGTTAAGGAGGTGGTTCACTTGCAAAATACAAAATTTGATTAAGGGTCAGTGACGTAAGGTATAAAGATGACATTTTCTATTGCTCAGTGAGATTTTGTGGGCCAAATGCTGTCATTTCAATGGAAATCCATTTTTTTTGCGGACAAAATGTTTTCAAATATTAGGCAGTAACACATTTTTAAAGAAATAACAACAGCTTAAAAAATGAATTTTCAGTCATTGTATATACTGTATGAGTTGCAGTTTAACATTTCTGAATAAATTAATAACCAGCGTCATGTCGTTGACCTTTAAACTCTTTAAAACACACACCGTAGATGTGCTCAGACGCACCATCATTCACTCCAGAGCTTCGTCTTCAATCCTCATTTGAGGTGGGAGGTTGATGAGGATCCAAGAGAACAACACATGGCATATAAACTACAGGCCAGCCGACGAGGGAGCCATCAGAAAATCAGCGCTACATCAGAGCCATAACCGTGAGAGGAGATGAAAAATGAAAAGGTTTACAGCCTATGTCTTCCATATGAGGGCCGCAACCCCTCCGCCCTGGAGGCATGATGGACGCTTGCAGCTGTGGGACGCGGCGGTGAGATGATTTGCATAGCCATTGGTCAGCAGCTGCTGATGTCATTAAGGGTGGCTCATCCGTTCCCTGCTGTTAGAGCGCCGGCCTTCGTTGATCGGCTCTTAAGATTTCCGATATTTGGCTAAAAGTTTTAAAAGTTCCATTTTTTTTTGGCCTCAGCGCTCTAACAGTGCTCATCAAAGTCAAAATGATTGAGATGGCCAATCAAATAAAAGTAGGCGGGGTTTACTGTTCATAGAAACCAAGCACAAATTCCAGCACAGCAAAAAACTTTAGTTTTCAATACTGAAGGAGTGAACACTTGACAATTATTTGAAATATTGCTAATGTGAATGCAAAAGTAAGACATAAATAATGATAACAATAATCACAAAAGCTCTATTAATACATTTATTATAACATTCACACAGTGTTCAAATTGGGATCTGTAATATTTTCTAATGTTTTAAAAGAAGTCTCTTCTGCTCAGCAAGGCTGCATTTATTTGTACATTAAAAAACACATGCCTGATTCAAGAAGGGAGTCTTAAAAAATAACCAAAGAGTATTATTTTACTAACTTTGTCATTTTAAGTTAAATTGTGCTTTGTTGGTAGGCTATAATGTCTACTAGAATGTTAAAGGAACACTCCACTTTTTTCGAAAATAGGCTCGTTGTCCAACTCCCCTAGAGTTAAACAGTTGAGTTTTACCATTTTCGAATCCATTCAGCCGATCTCCGGGTCTAGTGGTAGCACTTTTAGCATAGCTTAACATAGATCATTGAATCTGATTAGACCGATAGCATCTCGCTCAAAAATGACCATAATGACCGTAATAATCAAGAAACTTTGCTGCCGTACCATGGGTACAGGAGGCGCAATGATATTACGCAGTCGTCAACTCTGCAACTCTGCATCTACACAAACTTAGTGCCGGTCACTTTCAGGCGCTGCGTAATATCATTGCGCCTGCTGCACCCATGGTACGGCAGCAAAGTTCCTTGATTATTACGCCAAAATGAGAGTATAGTTCCTAGCCTTATCGGCCTAGAAAATTCCAAATTTTCATTTTCCGTCAGTCTTAGTACACAGTGTAACTACAGAAGAGTCAAGTTTTAAATAGGAAAAATATCATCATTACATATGGTAATTTGTGAGCGAGATGCTATCGCTGTACCCATGGTACGGCAGCAACGTTTCTTGATTATTACGGTCATTATGGTCACTTTTGAGCGAGATGCTATCGGTCTAATCAGATTCAATGATCTATGCTAAGCTATGCTAAAAGTGCTGCCGTCAGACCTGGAGATCGGCTGAATGGATTTGAAAACGGTAAAACTCAACTGTTTAACTGAAGGGGAGTTGGAAAATGAGCCTATTTTCAAAAAAAGTGGAGTGTTCCTTTAAAAATGTTCGGTGTTATGTAAATATTTTTAAATTGTTTTGTAATAGATTTATTTTTTTTTTAAAGCAAGACAAAACTGTAAAAAGCACATTTTGGCTGTTTAATTTATGCAATGGTGAAAAAACGTGGCAAAATACATGGGGGGGGGGGGGGTACAAAAACTGTGTTCGGTAATCGGACTTCAGCCTTCGGCCCAGTGTTTCATTTTGTTCAATTTCGGCTCTGATTTCTGTGCATCCCTAATAAATGAATCTGAACCACAAAACCAGCCAAAAGGGTTGATTTTTTTGAAATTGAGATTTATACATCACATGAAAGCTCAATAATAAATAAGCTTTCCATTGATGTGTGGTATGTTAGGATAAGACAATATTTGGCCGAGATACAACTATTTGAAAATCTAGAATCTGAGGGTGCAAAACGATCAAAATATTGAGAAAATCGCCTTTAAAGTTGTCCAAATTAAGTTCTTAGCAATGCATATTACTAATTAAAAAATTAAGTTTTGAAATATTTACAGTAGGAAATTTACAAAATATCTTCATGGAACATGATCTCTACTTATTATCCTAATGATTTTTGGCATAAAAGAAAAATCAATCATTTTGACCCATACAATGTATTTTTGGCTGTTGCTACAAATATACCTGTGCTACTTATGACTGGTTTTGTGCTCCAGGGTCACATATGACATCTGTTTTATGATAGAAAAGTAAAATATGAATGAAAATATAGGCTGCCAATCACGTCATTTATATAATTCATAATTAAACCAGAACCATTTTCTGTTTTGTTTTTTTAACATATTAGACATATGAATAAGACTAATTATGTGCATTTTTTTAAATAAACAATATTGATAGTAGAAAACTGACATTTATTTGAAATATTGTATTAATGCATGCTTTACTGATCACAGAAACAGTGAATTTCAGCACACCGCTTTAGTTTTTAACACTGAAATGATGTAAGTTGCTGAACATTTAATGTTTTTTGAGATAAAATCAGAAACATCTGGTTATGCAAACTACTCTATGTGTTTGTTACATTTTGCCATTTTGAATCTAAATATAAGCTGGTATTTACATGATTCATGTAGCCTAGTTCATATAATATTTTTCTGTTTTGCATATTCAACATATGAGGCATACGAACAAGACTGAACATGTGCATATTTTAAACTAAAAACATTTGCAAACAGTTCAAATTGATTACTTTACAAAATCTGTGCTTCTTCCTTTTTCTTTCCATTACTTAATTCCTTTAATAAAATACCATTACTATTTATTTAAAAGACCCCTCTCAAAAAAAATGTTCAAGACATGGTTACAGCCTTGCTTCTGTAAACTCCCATAATTCTCTTTTAGTGTTGGACAAGCTCCTTTCCTCAAGGGGAAAATCGTAATGTATTTAATATCTCAATTACGATAGGCAGGATTCCAGATCTCGGTCAGAAAGCGGTCTTGCATCACTGAAACGAGACGAAGTGTAAACTTCTGACCACATTGTGAAAGCACCATTTACCGAAGGGAATGAGATTGAAGATTATTTGCAACCGGTGAACTTTCGCCGTGCCTCTTCTCGTGAATGACATACAGTAAACATACAAAAAAGGCAACGACAGTCGCTCGAAAAAAGGTCACCGAAAACGGCCCGTTTTACAGGAGAAGATTTACTGTGGGCAAAGCTCATTAGACTCAAGAAACGAGTGGAGACACAATGAATAATGGCTTGTCTGGGTATGTTTGTGCAGTCCTCTTTAATCTGTGTCACCGTGCCCGCCGCGCTGTGGATGTTGGCGCGTTTCCCCGCTGGAGAGCTGACAGTGCCCACCGTACGCCCTTCTGCTGTGCCCTACTCACCCAGCCTGAACCCGTTTCGGCTGTACTCTCCAAAGCTCCACCTGACCTGGCACAGCGGCCGCTCTCTCCGACTGCCGCCACCCGTCCGCCTCAATAATTACCCACAAAATGAGAAACAGGAAAACGCAATAACTCAGACTGGTGATAATGAAATAAAACTGTGAAGAGAAAAAAAAAAAAACAGCACTCTGTATTTCAGCGATCGGGAATATCATCTGAGCTGCAATAATTTCCCAGATGAAGTAGTGTCTGGCCTCCGAAATGGCAAAAAGGTGAGGCGGCCGTTAAAAGGCCTGGGAGTGGGAAACGAAACCGAGACTCGCAGACTTTTGGACCGCTTTGCTCTTTCTCTCTTTCGTTCTCACTCTCTTTCTGTCTTTCTTCATCACGTTTTCTCCCACGCAAAACAGTCATTGACGTAAAGAGGGCTGGAGAAAAACAATTAGCATTTTCTTAAGCAGAACCAAAAGTGAGACGCGATGGCAAACAAGAAAAAAACGGGAGGAAAAAAATGTTTAAAAACAAAAAAATGCAATTTTCCAGAAAATGCTCAGTTTAATTTAGTTTACTCTTGTTTTTGTTTACATAATATATGTGCCTGTATTATGTATATTTATTATGTATATATAAATACACACACATACAGAATATATTTTGAAAATTTTTAAGTTTATTTACATGTATATATTTGTATTCATTTAATTAATATTATATATAAATATATTTAAAATATAAACAAAACATGTTTTTTTTTAAATATATCCATACTCCATACATGTGTGTATATTTATATATACACATAATAAATAAATAAATTATATATATATATATATATATATATATATATATATATATATATATATATATATATATATATATAGATATAGTACACACACATATATTGTGTAAACAAAACTTTTATTTTGGATGCAATTAATCTTTCTGTTTAGTTCTAATTTAGTTCTATTCTAATAATAATAATAATAGTAATAGTAATAATAATAATAATAATAATAATAATAATAATAATAAAAAAACTTAAAAATAAAAATATACTTACAAATATTTATAATAAAGTTATATTATATAATGTATATATAAATACACACATACAGTATATATTTTGAAAATATTTATATGTATTTACATATATATTTGTATTCATTTATTTAATATTACATATAAATATATTTAATATATATATATATATATATATATATATATATATATATATATATACACACACACACACACATTTTAATGCATTTTTAAATAAATTAACAGATAGGACAAAATAACGATCATTTATTAAAATAATAATAATAACCTCTGAAATGTACTAATTTAAAGCTATTTTCACGAAAAGGCTCAGTTTAATGTGAAATGTAAAATGTCATGTGGTGTAACCATTAAGTAAAAAAAAAAAATAAATAAATCTTAGACCTACATGTGAGTATGCACATCTAATTACATAAAAAAGTAACTAACTAAATAAATAAATAAATAATGTATTTTAAAATTGAAAGTACATTAAAATAAAAAAAAAGATATTTATTTATTTAGCAAATATCAGATAACTATAAAATCACCATAACTGATTAACAGATATGACAAAATGACCGTAAAGTCACTGACTCTATTTGCAATTTTTTCCAAAAAAAAAAAAAAAAAAGGACTGAAAGCAAAACAAACTGCATTAACCATTACCATGACTCTAAACTGAAATGAGTGCTCAAAGAGAAAGTCTACATCCCACATAATCTGTAACCTGCTAAAAGTTCCGTTCACTTTGGCTTAATTTACTTCTATTCTCAACTGAAAGGCTTGCTGTTTTCACAGGGCCATCGCTGCAGGACTCTGGTTTCATACTGCGCCTGCCAGCTGACTCATGAAAAATACACAGCAACTCGCTCCAGTGTCTCATTGCATTTAGCACTTACACTAACCAAACCCCATTGTTATTTTAGCTCAACACTGAGGAATATGCTGAATGCCTCTTCTGAGCACCTTGCTTGTTTTTTGAAGGAGCAGCCCTCCTGCATTTCTATTTATGTTTCGAAAATGAGCCCTTCCACATATATAATGGATTGGGACCTGCAGGAACAAGACCACAAACTTAACATGTTCACTGTAAAGACAGATTCACTCATGCAAACCGGCTGATGAAATAAAATTAGACACAATGTGCAGTATGTTTATCATGCTCTGGAAAATACAGCCAACAAAGTGACACAATGATAATATGGTTTCATTCACTAATGTAATCATACAAGCTGTGCATAGAAAGAGTTTATGCTTAAACTATGCCAATATTATTGTAGGGTCACATAATTTATATTATTATTATTATTATTATTATTATTATTATTAATTTATTAATAGTAGTAGTAGTAGTAGTAGTAGTATTAATAATAATAATAATATTAGAAATGTAATTTTTATGTTTTTCTCCAGCTCTATATTTCACATAATTTTTGTTTTTCTGAAATAAATATTTTCGCAGGGTCATTTTATTCAGTATTATATTATATTATATTATATTATATTATATTATATTATATTATATTATATTATATTATATTATATTATATTATATTATAATATTATATGAACTTGTAATAAGTGATTTTAAATTGTGTTTTGTTTCGTTTGTTTTCATTTATGCTTACATTTTGTTACTCTGAAATAAATACATATTTTTACAGGGTCACTTTATTCAATTTATAATAATAATAACCATATTATTATTATTATTATTATTGTTATTATTATTTTTATTATTATTAGAATTGTTATGTGTATATATATATATATATATCCTTACATTTTCCAGCTCTATACTGCACATAATTTTTGTTACTCTGAAATTAATACATATTTTATTTTTGCAGTGTCACTTTATTCAATTTATAATTATAACAACAACAGCAACAACAACAATTATTATTATTATTATAATTATTATGATGATGATTATTATTGTTGTTGTTGTTGTATTAAAATAGTTTTGTTTGTTTGTTTGTTTTTTTCCAAATTTTTCAATTTAACATTATATTATATTATATTATATTATATTATATTGTATTATATTATATTATATTATTATATTTTTACATTTTTGCTACTCTGAAATAAATTGTTATGTTGCACATTACAAAAGAAATTGAATAAGTGATTTACAATGCTTATTTTTAAAGTTTACAATATATATTTAGGCATTTTATTTTTATTATTGTTTATACATTTTACAAATGTATTTAGAGCGCGTTTACAAGTGAACATACTGACAAAACATTTCTGTATGAAAATGTACACAGACAACCATTTTTATAATATATCAGTGTTTTTGCCTATTCCTGATGGCATCTGTGTTAAATCATAAATATAGACATCTAATAAGACCACTTCTCCTTTTAATACATTTATTGTTGGGTTAAATTCATCCTCTGATGATCCATTGCTGTGCCATTTTACATCAAGTCGGCATCTCAAAACTGGCGAGATGCATCACTGTTGTCTTGATCTGCTGACACTGAAAGACGCAATGCAAAATACGCCCGTAACACACAGAAACACAAGCAGTTTGGGAATGGGAATGAATAAAAAGAATCTGAGAGAAAAGACAGACAGATGGGCCTGGACTGGAGAGAGGAGCTCCAACTTGGCCGGTGGAAGTGTTTCTTATGTAATACCACACTCATACTTGAGCGCCAAAGCTTTTTAGCATGTTTGTAAACCTGGCAGGTCTAAAGCGTAGCTTTGAAATCAATATTTGAAATAAGTTTTCATCTGTCTTCTGTCCTGAGAAACAGATAAATTGAAAAAACACTTTCAGACAGAACTCGACTTGCCACACCGTGTCCATTTTATTGTAAGTGATGAGTTTGGTGCCTAATTAACCACATCTTTTGTCTAAAACGTAAACAGTCTTGCCCGGGGCAGCAGGTTATGTAAAAGTCATTGTCTCTGTGTGTGTGTGTGTGTGTGTGTGTGTGTGCATGTGAAATTAAAAACGAAACGTGAAAACAATTCCTTACAAAATATCATCTGCCTGGAAAAGTTTAGGAGACTCAGCAAATAGCAGATGTGTATGACGATTTCAAGAATAATGATGTAATGGCTTGAGAATAATTTAATAATAGGCCCTTATTGAGAATGGAGTCATAATGTTATATGTTTAAAGTAGTAAAGTTTTGAAAACAGATTTAGAATTACAAGAAGAAAGTCATAGCATTATGAAATTAAGGTTGTAATATAAATAACACCAAAGAGGACACTTTTCTCATGATTGAAGCCATAATTCTCATCTATTTGCACAAAGTGACTCATAATGCTACCACATTATTCCTGTAATTTAGCATTTTTTTCAGAATATTTAAATCTCACAAAGTTTATTCTGGAGATTTTAAGTTTATAAAAAGGCCTATTATAACATTATCGTCTAAATATTTAGGACTTTAGTTTTATACCAGAACCAGAAAAAAAATAAATAAATAAAAATAAAAAAATATTATTAGTATTACTATTATTATTACATTTTTAAGTAAATTTAAAATAAATAAATAAACTAACATTTTTGACATTACAGGGAGATACTATATTAGTATTTCTAACTATGTAAAATTTCACATTTAATTAATTGCGTTACTTGCTTTTTTTGTAGTTATTTGAAAAATGTACTATATATATATATATATTAGTATATTTTTCAAATAACTACAAAAAAAAGGTAAATGCATAATATTACCTTATTACATATCTATATATATATATATACACACACTGACCAAAATTTTAAATGCAACAGTTTGCAAAGATCTAAGACTTTTTGTACAAATATTGTTCACAAATCTGTCTAAATCTGTGTTAGTAAGCACTTCTCCTTTGCTGAGATAATCCATCCACCTCACAGGTGTGGCATATCAAGATGCTGATTAGACAGCATGATTATTGCACAGGTGTGCCTTAGGCTGCCCACAATAAAAGGCCACTCTAAAATGTGCAGTTTTACTGCACTGGGGGGGTCCGGGGGGGTCCGAAAACCAGTCAGTATCAGGTGTGACCACCATTTGCCTCACTCAGTGCAACACATCTTCTTCGAATAGAGTTGATCAGGCTTTTGATTGTGGCCTGTGGAATGTTGGTCCACTCCCCTTCAATGGCTGTGCGAAGTTGCTGGATATTGACGCTGTCGTATACGCCGATCCAGAGCATCCCAAACATGCTCAATGGGTGACATGTCCGGTGAGTATGCTGGCCATGCAAGAACTGGGATGTTTTCAGCTTCCAGGAATTGTGTACAGATCCTTACAACATGTGGCCGTGCATTATCATGCTGCAACATGAGGTGATGGTCGTGGATGAATGGCACAACAATGGGCCTCAGGATCTCGTCACGGTATCTCTGTGCATTCAAAATGCCATTAATAAAATGTACCTGTGTTTGTTGTCCATAACATACGCCTGCCCATACCATAACCCCACCGCCACCATGGGCCACTCGATCCGGAACGTTGACATCAGCAAACCGCTCACCCACACGACACCATACACGCTGTCTGCCATCTGCCCTGTACGATGAAAACCGGGATTCATCCGTGAAGAGAACACCTCTCCAAAGTGCCAGACACCATCGAATGTGAGCATCTGCCCACTTGAGTCGGTTACGATGACGAACCGCAGTCAGTCGAGACCCCGATGAGGACGACGAGCATGCAGATGAGCTTCCCTGAGACGGTTTCTGACAGTTTGTGCAGAAATTCTTCGGTTATGCAAACTGATTGTTGCAGCAGCTGTCCGGGTGGCTGGTCTCAGACGATCTTGGAGGTGAAGATGCTGGATGTGGAGGTTCTGGGATGGTGTGGTTACACGTCTGCGGTTGTGAGGCCGGTTGGATGTACTGCCAAATTCTCTGAAACGCCTTTGGAGATGTCTTATGGTAGAGAAATGAACATTCAATTCACAGGCAATGGCTCTGGTGGACATTCCTGCAGTCAGCATGCCAATTGCATGCTCCCTCAAAACTTGCGACTTGCAAAATCTGTGGCATTGTGCTGTGTGATAAAACTGCAGATTGTGAGATGGATGGATTATCTTGGCAAAGGAGAAGTGCTCACTAACACAGATTTAGACAGATTTGTGAACAATATTTGAGAGAAATAGGCCTTTTGTGTGGATAGAAAAAGTCTTAGATCTTTGAGTTCAGCTCATGAAAAATGGGGGCAAAAAGAAAAGTGTTGCGTTTATAATTTTGGTCAGTGTATATATATATATTTATATATATATATATATATATATAATAAGGCATTATTATGCATCCTTTAGGGGTAGATAAGTACTCATTTGTGACCCTGGACCACAAAACCAGTCATAAGGGTCAATATTTTTAAGCTGTCCATTGATGTATGGTTTGTTAGGATAGGACAATATTTGGCAGAGATACAACTATTTGAAAATCTGGAATCTGAGGGTGCAAAAAAATCTAAATATTGAGAAAATCACATTTAAAGTTGTCCAAATGAAGTTCTTAGCAAATGCATATTACTAATCAAAAAATAAGTTTTGATGTGTTTACGGCAGGAAATTTACAAAATATCTTCATGGAACATGATCTTTACTTAATATCCTAACGATATTTGGCCTAAAAGAAAAGTCATCAATTTTGACCCATACAATGTATTTTTGGCAATTGCTACAAATATACCCGTGCTACTTAAGACACATCTGTAATGTGTACCGCCCCACTGACCAGCTTATTTACCATTTTTTCTAAAAGTGTAATTGCAATAATGTATCTAAAATGTGTTTCTATTATTATACCTACTATCTTAGCTCTAGGAATGGCTTGGATCCCGGGACGATCCATTCCTCTGTATCATCACTGATTACACATCTGAGCGCTAAAAGCCTCTTACCACCCACCATGTTTACAATGGCAGCGTCCCAGTGACTGTCTGTCAGCGTCAGTCGCTACTGTTTGATTACAGTGTGCCACATCTATCAGTCAACACATGCTGCATCACACGTGTGTATATGTGTGTTTGGAGAGAGGAAGTATCAGGTGTGGGTTTGGTTAACGGAGGGCTTTTCCTCTGTCAGGTGCTGAAAGCTCGGCTGCGTTCGGCCTCTGTCTTAACAGATGTGAAGAGGCTTCTGTGAAAAATTTCTCACATATATTGGAGAAAGTACAATGCAGACCAAGACAATTCCTGTGTTTTTCTGTATTTATTAGATTCATCAGGTTTTTAAGGCTCATATAGTCTGATATAGTGATAATAAGGAGGAAAGAACAGCTCAATTTAATCCTTCAGAAATCATTCTCATATGCTGATTTGCTGCTCAAGAAACATTTCTATTACTATTTTTATCAATATTTAAAACAGTTGAGTACATTTTTTAAGGATTATTTGATGAATAGAAAGATCCGAAGATCAGCATTTATCTGAAATAAAAAGCTTTTGTATCATTCAAAAGGTTGAAGGTTTTTATTTATTTATTTATCTATTCGGAAAATAAATTATAGAAATGAATATGTTTATTTAGCAAGGATCCTTTGATGATAAAGACATGTATAATGTTACAAAAGATTTCTATTTCAGATAAATGCTGTTCTTCTGAACTTCCAATTCATCAAAGAAACCTGAAAAAAATCTACAAACTGTTTTTAACATATTCATAATAATACTAATAATAATTATTTATAATAATAATAATAATAATAATAATAAATGTTTTTGAGCAGCAAATCAGAATGTTAGAATGATTTCTGAAGATCATGTGACACTGAAAACTGGATCAATGATGCTAAAATTCAGCGTTGAAATCACATGAATAAATTACATTTTAAAACATATTTAAATAAAAAACTGTTATTTTAATAGTAAAAATATTTCATTTTTTCTGTATTTTAGATCAAATAAATACAAAAAAAAAAATCTGTTAAAAAACTTTTGACTGGTAGTGTATGTCTTGGTAAGATGAGATGAGATCAAAACATATAATGCAATGCAATGATAATCAAAAAGTCTTAAAAGCATGATGATCATATTTAAGCCCCTTTTTCTTATTAAAAAAAAAAAAAAAAAAATGCTGTCTGGATAATCAAGTAAAGCAAAGCTGCTTCAGTCCAGTAAGTGTTCATCTGGAAATATTACTCACAATAGCAAAGTTATTTTGTTTAGTTTTTAAAAAAATAAAATGTATAAAAATTTAACACAAAATGACATGTCAAGCACAAGCTGAAAGTAGTTGTTTTTAAAAATTACACTAAAAGGCCTTTTCCTTCTTTAAAAAAAAACCCTCTAAGCTATCAATCACAGACAGAAGACATGGAGTAGATTTTGTGTGACAGGTCTCTCAGCAATGTTTTGATTATGTTAATCATTTAGAGGCCGTACAAATGTGTGTATCTAATATGATAGCCTACAGTAGGCTTTTTAGGGTTAAATTGAAATGATTTTTCACTTCTCACCCTAAATCAACCCTGATGTTTACTCGTAACAAACATCCATCATTTTTATGTCATAAAGCTGTCAAACACTGAAAAATATTATGCTTGAAGAGCCAAGCTTGTTCTTCAGTCGTCGTCTGCCAGCAGTGAGGTTAACATGCTCACATTCACTTACATCTATCTTTGTTTTGTCCTCCTCAATAAACAACCCTCTCCCCATCCTTTCAGTTCAGCCTACACGCTTAAAATATAACAGATTTAATACATTTCTTGCATAGTATCCATAGATTTACGGTGGTATGAGGTAAACACATGACTCACTCCTCAATGAGGTTAGATCTGGGTTTATGGGATATGTTAAGACAAACAGCACACTAAACATATATACACACTTTTATAAAATTAATAAGATAGTCCATATAAACAACCAGCCAGAAATTATGTTTCGCAATCCTTACAAAACTTGCTTGGGAAGGACTTCACTGAAATTAAAGATAATTACATCTCAGTAAGCGATTTAGATGTTGATTTAGTACTCATTTTGACTGATTCTGTGAATTCAGTCTGTAAAAGTACACTGTAAAAAAACAATTTGTTGAGTCAACTTAAAATAATTTGTTACCTGGCTGCCTCTAAATTTGTAAGTTAACAAAAAAAGTTTAGTCAACTTGAAATGTTAAGTTGTACTAAGTGACAACTTATATATTTGAGTTGATTCAACTTAAACTTAATAGCTGGGCTTGTTACCCAGCTGCCTTAAAATTTTAAGTTGAATCAACTCAAATATAAAAGTTGTTACTTAGTACAACTTAACATTTCAAGTTGGCTAAACTTATTTTAGTTGACTGAACTTAAAATTTTAAGTCAGCAGTGTAACAAATTATTTTAAGTTGACTCAACACATTGTGGGGTGGGGGGTTGTTTTTGTTTTTTACAGTGTATCACAAAATATGTGTTTTCTTGCCAATTTGTGGTAGTATCAGTAAAAAATATTTTATTTTACTGCAAAAAAAAGGCTTATCTTACTTAATATTTGTGTCTTGTTCCTAGTCAGAATATCTAAAAATTCTTAAATCAAGATGCATTTACTAGATAAGCAAAATAACATTAGCTATTTAGTCTTGTTTTAAGCAGAATTAACTTAATTTAGTTTTTTCCCCCTGGAAACAAGTAAAATTATCTGCCAGTGGGGTAAGTAAAATATTCTTAAAACAAAAGTATTTTACTTACCCCAACGGCAGATAATTTTACTTATTTTAAGCAAAATGAACTTAATTTAGTTTTTTACCTCTGAAAACAAGACTGAATATCTAATGTAGTTTTGCTTATCTAGTAAATGCATCTTAATTTAAGAATGTTTAGATATTTTAACTAGAAGCAAGACAAAAGTGCTAAATAAGACAAGCCTTTTTTTGCAGTGTTTGCTGTGGAATCATAAAAAATTGTTTAAAAAACAATGGTATGACTTAGTATAACTTACCATTTCAAGTTGACTACACTTATTTGAGTTGACTGAACTTCAAATTTTAAGGCAGCAGGGTAACAAATTATTTTAAGTTGACTCAACACATTGTTTTTGTGTTTTTTTTTTTTTATTTGTTTTGTTTTGTTTTTTACAGTGTATCACAAAATATGTGTTTTCTTGCCAATTTGTGGTAGTATCAGTAAAAAATGTTTTTTTTTTTGTTTTTTTTTTCACTGCAAAAAAAAGGCTTATCTTATTTAGTATTTGTGTCTTGTTTCTAGTCAGAATATCTAAAAATTCTTAAATCAAGATGCATTTACTAGATAAGCAAAATAACATTAGCTATTTAGTCTTGTTTTAAGCAAAATTAACTTAATTTAGTTTTATCCCGCTGGAAACAAGTAAAATTATCTGCTAGTGGGGTAAGTAAAATATTCTTAAAACAAGAGTATTTTACTTACCCCACTGGCAGATAATTTTACTTATTTTAAGCAAAATGAACTTAATTTAGTTTTTTACCCCTGAAAACAAGACTGAATATGTAATGTAGCTTTGCTTATCTAGTAAATGCATCTTAATTTAAGAATGTTTAGATATTTTAACTAGAAGCAAGACAAAAATGCAGTGTTTGCTCTGGAACCATAAAAATGGTTTTAAAAACAATGGTATGACTTAGTATAACTTACCATTTTAAGTTGACTACACTTATTTGAGTTGACTGAACTTCAAATTTTAAGGCAGCAGGGTAACAAATAATTTTAAGTTGACTCAACACATTGTGGGTTTTTTTGTGTGTGTTTTTTGTTTTTTGTTTTTTTTACAGTCTATCACAAAATGTGCGTTTTCTTGCCAATTTGTGGTAGTATCAGTAAAAAATGTTTTCTTTTGTTGTGGAACCATAAAAAATGGTTTAGAAAACAATGGTATGACCACAGTGATATTCAAACAGTTTTACTGGTTGACAAATCACTGTATTTTTTACCCACTAAACCAGTTTCATCAGGGTTGAACAGCAATATAGATGGGAAGGCTAGCCCTGGAAACTCAACTTACCCTGAGCATGTCAATGAAAGAGAAATAATACACTTTCTGACAAATATCCTCACATTTATCAAATTCTTAAAGTTCTTTGAAAGGAATACAGTATCATTAAATCACTTTATATATGCTGTTTTCCAGCCAATAAAACATCCAAGAAAAACACAAAAGCCTAAATATGTGGTTGTAATCTGTAAAACGATGACTGCATCTCTGGTTTGGTCTTAACACACATCTAATATGTTAGATATTCCAAACACGCATTTGGCAGGTAAATGCAATTCCTCCAGCTGTGATTTAGAGAAGAATTTCTACGGCCATTAGAAGAACATATCATCTTACTGTAAAAAGCTGATTCAATGCATTCATCGTTTTATGAGTCAGGAGACGTCTAAACATGAGACGTGTCTGCTTTGGCTTGTGATATCTGGACAAAATCAGTCCTAGACACATTTCATCAACCCTGCTACGTGAGTTTATCATTTTATATCATTTACTCTCGTCTGTCAAGAGTTGTTTGTCCTCAAAGAGTCAGGGGAGGAATAGTTCAGCCCGAAATGAACATTTGCTGAAAATGTGTTCGACTTCAGGTCATCCAAGATGTAGATGAGTTTGTTTCTTCATCAGATTTGGAGAAATGCAGGATTGCATCACTTGCTCACCAATGAATCCTCTGCAGTGAATGGGTGCCGTCAGAGTAAGAGTCCAAACAGCTGATAAAAACATCACAATAATTCACAAGTAATCCACACCACTCCAATCCATCAGTTAACATCTTGAGAAGCCAAAAGCAGCATGTTTGTAAAAAACAAATTTATCACTAAGATGTTTTTAACTTCAAATCTGTCAAAAATACGAGTCCATAATCGATAATAACGCTTTCTCCAGTGAAAATCCCTGTTGTGTCTCATCAAAATCCAGCCAGTCATATATTTGTTAAGAGCTGTTTTGGACTGTTTTGGCTTGTAAACGGTGCTTAATCTGTGCACATTTCTATGGAAGCCCATTTCCGCCACTGAACAAAAAATAAAAAAAAGGTTACTGCGACTTGTTATCTCACAATTCTGACTTTTTTTCACAGAATTGTGAGATACAAACTCGCAATTCTGAGAAATGAAGTCAGAACTGTGTGATATAAACTTGCACTTCTTAGAAATGAAGTCAGAATTGTGTGACATAAACTCGCAATTCTGTGAACATAGTCCTTTTTTTCTCACATATCTCACAGTTCTCAGAAAAAAGGTCAGAACTGCGAAAAACAAACTCGCAACTCCGAGAAAAAAAGCCAGAATTGTGAATTTACATCTCGCAATTCTGACTTTATAACTCACAATTGTGCATTTATATCTCACAAATCTGAGCAAAAAAGTCAGAATTGCGAGATGTAAACTCGAAATTGCGATAAAAAAGTCAGAACTGTGAGATAAAAAGTCGCAATTACCTTTTTTATTTGTTATTCAGTGGCGGAAACAGGCTTCCATAGATTTCTCTTTTTCCACTTCTTTAAAGAAGGAAGCATTAAAACATCTTAATAATGGATTTGTGTCTAATAAACATGCAGTTTTTGTCTTGTCAGGATGTTAACTGATGGATTGGAGTGGTGTGGATTACTTGTGGATTATTGTGACGTTTTTATCAGCTGTTTGGACTCTCATTCTGACGGCACCCATTCACTGCAGAGGATGCATTGGTGAGCAAGTACCGGAATGCTGATGAAGAGTTGAGTACATTTTAAGCTGATTTTCATTTTTGGATGAATTCCTATTCCTTTAAACCTGTATATTTTTCAAGAAAGCACCTCTAAACAAACGGACTAATTGCAAAGCATAACAGATTCTCAGAGGAGGAAATGAGAATTAAGTGTCAGAGATATGAGAAATGAAAGCGCGGCTCCTGTAAACTGGCCATACACCGTCCTCATCTTTAACCCAAACAGCCCTAAACACTTCACCCCCAGGTCAACGAAAATTCAATCATTCTGAAAACATAAAACACCAGGCCTCCCGTAATCCCCCAGCGGTATGTTTCCACTTTAGCAATAATTGTATTTTCTCTTCAGATATCTAATAGAACGGCAGCAATGGCTTGGTGCTTGTTTAATTTCTTCCATCTGTTCTCTTTTGGACCCAAAGAGATGTTGAACAAAAGGGGGGAGGCCATTATTAGGAATACAGTTTACAGAAGTGCCAACAGAGCCTGTAGGTTTGGACTCGACCGGGCCAAGAATTTCACCTCATACTTTCGGGCAGAAAAATCTTTCCTCAAATCCTCAAAGGCATGGAGCAGCTCATTCATCTTTATGAATATCTCCAAAAGACTGTTGTCAAAATGTTTATGTAATTCTGTATATAATTAGCGGATGGAATTTGAAACCCTGAACAATGTACTTAATGGGGAATAATAGCAGGGTGCTTTCGGTTTGTGGAATGAAGAAAAAAAGCCATGAAGTCGCTAAATGCGGGGATTCAAAAATACCTGTCCTTAATAACTACTGAATTGTGAAGCATATCAGATATATATGTATGTATAAAGCATTGAGTATTAAGTAATGCATTTCCACATCCCTGCTGTAAAACATCAGCCAAGTAGCAAGCACTTGCAGATGTGATCAAATTAAAGTTGTTTCCTTAGTCATCAGCACCATCTAGTGGAGAAAAACTGATCCTTTCTAGTAAATTAAGACCTGATGGTCACCAATATCAACTAGCATCACCACTGCACAATTTGAAAACACAAAAATAACAATCCTAGAAAAAAAGATCACATAATCACATTTATCCAAAGCATGCTATATGTCATTTATATGATTTAGTCCCTCAATGATTCTTGAGTACTGGGACAAAACAGCCTGCAAAACTAAAATGTAAACTAAACTCTGCGTAAAAGTATTATCACTCAGCATGTATGTCACTGTCAGCATAGTGCAAAAAAAACAAAACAAAAAAAAAAAACTATAGCACTTTAGTCTTATTTTTCATTAAAATATCTAAACGTTCTTAAATAAAAATGTATGTAAAGATTAAAATGTACATTTAATGACAAAATGACCTTGTTAAAGTCTTCTTTTCTACAATAAAAAAAGATCAATTTAAAAAAATAAAATCAACTGACTTTATACTTGAATTGTCGTGTTGCTAACTAACAGTACATAAAAATGTGGGGAAAATCCCAATAAAAGTCTTTATTTGTGAGTTATCAGAATCATTGCACAAATATAAGTACAAGTAATAAAGTGTATAAAGAAAAATATACTCACCAAATGGATGAAGGATGAAGGCTGATTTTGATTTTGCCTGTTTTGAGAAATATTTTCTTATTAGACAGTAGAAATATTTAGTGTGTATGTATTTAGTGTTTTTCTTAACTTTGACATATATTCTAATCTATGTAAACGTAAACAGGTTTTTGGGTGATTTTGTCAAAAAACAACAATAATAAAAAACTAAAACAAATGATAGACATTTGTACGTAATTTTATTGACCATTTCTAACTATTACTGAAGTTTAGATGTTTGTATTTTATATTAAAAAAAATAAAAATAAATAATAATAATAATAATAATAATAACAATAATAATAATGGTGTATAAAATGCTTTATGTAAATGAGGATTATTCCATTAGAAGACACAAAGATGTTGTATAGAAGATGTCTGCATGAAGGGCAAACATGCTGAGGGTAACAGTGAGTAAATCTTCATTTCCATTTGCGTCATAGTCATGTCACTGCGTTTACTTCTGTCACTATGAGAGGATCTGGCTGTGCAGAGATAACAGACAACAACCTGCTAAAACCAACACAGACTTGCAGCAATTTCGAACATTTGTCTCTTCATTGCTGTCATTGTATAATGACCTCTGAACCAGGTCCATTTCAGCAAAATAAGTCCAGGATTGAGCTGTAAAATACTGAAGATTAATAAAACTATTGAATATCTACACTGCCAGAAAGAAGTTTGGAATATAATTACATTTTTGAATGTTATTGAAAGAAGGCTGCATTTATATGATCAAAAATACGGTAAAAACTGTAATATTGTGAAATATTATAATTTAATAACTTTTTTTTGAATTTGAATGTTTTCAAATGTAATTTATTCCTGTGATGGCATTCTAGCAGCCATTAATATCAATAATTTAATTAACAGATTATTGTTTTTACCATATTTTTTATTAGATATATGCATATTTGGTGAGTATAAGAGGCTTCTTCATATATTCATACTAAAAACATTATTTTATTTATTTATTTATTTATTTTTTATTTTATTTATTTTTTTATTTTTTTATTTTTTTGCTTGAAATACAATAAAAGTCAACTGAAATAGAATTTTAAAAAATCATATTTTTAATTATTTTAACTTGATGTACTAAAATAACTAAAACTAAAAATGAGCACATTATATTAAAAACTGATAAAATGACAAAAACAGAATTGCTAAAACACTGAAATTAAAATGAAAATGGAAAATCTAAAAATAAAAACTCCTTAAACTCAAAATATTAATGAAAATTATAGTATTACCTTAACGATACTAAAATAACACCTAAACACACCCATATAAACACACACACACAAAAAAAAAAAACTAAACTAATTCATGGACTTATTCATATATAAAAGTAAAGATGCATGAGCAAAAATTAACCTAAAATTGCAAAAGGGGTGCTTCTTATACTAAGAAACAAAACAACTAATTTACCAACTAACTAACTAACTAACTAACTAAATAAATAAATAAATGCACATTTAGGAGGGTTAGATTAGTGTCAGAGGAAAATAGATGATATTCAAAGCTGGCCTTGATAATGTATGTGTGTGATTAATTAATATGAGGCCTACAGTTTATTTAACTTTAGTCATGGTGTTTGACTTGAAAGGCTGTCTGTTCACTCTTATCTGTGCAGGGTGAGCATACAAACCCCTGTGTAAACCTTGGTGTAAATTTATAGTTGGTTTGAATGCACTGTCACAGCAGTCCATCTCAACTGCATCTCAGCAGCAGGTGCAAGTTCGTACTATAAGGGTATATTCTACACTGATTCTACACTGGTCAAATTAAGATTTGCACGATCAGAAATGAAGTTACTGACCATTTATTTCTTTGGAATTTTTGCTTGGTCGCTGCTTGTGTCATCCGATGACTTTTCAACCTCAGCAGATGTGCAAAAGATTACAAATGCAATTAAAATGCGCAACTGGAATGAAATATTCCAGATGAAAGATCTATCACGCAGTGTTCAGACGCACAGGAAGGCGCCTCGGTTCATGATGGAGTTGTACGATGCCGTTGCGGACTCGAACGGAACGATGAAAAACACGGAAGTGCTGGAAGGAAATATTGTTAGAAGTTTCGAAGGTGCGTAAATTGAAATTGTGCAGTGGCTGATGATATTACAGAGCACGTTTAGATGTAATGCAGAGGGTTTTGTTTTGTTTTTTATTTAGGACAGTCCAGCGGCTCATATCACTTCTTCAATCTGACATCATTCAGACAGGACGAGCGCGTGATCAAAGCAGAATTCCGATGGTTTCGTCATAAACAGCCTTTTATAGGACGTCATCATTTTTACAAAGTAAGTTGAGCATTTAGTTACTTTAAAAGTCGGTTTAAGTCATTTAAGTGTGATGTAAGTGTGAAAGTGTGTGCAGCAGATTATGCATTCACTGTTTCTTACAAGGCAAGACAAGTATAGGGTAATAAAAAATAAATAAACAAATCATAATATAGATATCATAATATATGATATATAGTATAATCATATTTCCCCAGTTGATTGATTACATTAAGAATTGCGAACACTGAATTGTATTACAAATTTTCTGAAATGATTTAAATTGTTTAAATATGCTTTAAATATTTCACTTTTTACAGATTGAAATTTCCTTTTATAGCTTTTATTAATGAGAAAATACTCTCAACAAACAGAAAAAAAATCACAATGTTTTAGGAATAAAATGTTGTATAAAGTCAGGCTAATGACATACGAACAATCCCCTCTCTAAAAACCATCGGAGTACAGATAGGAATTGAAATCTACAGACACAAGTGTATAAATTGCAATTAAATAAACACTTAAAAGTATGCAGTGTGACCCTGGACCGCAAAAATCAATTGATGTATAAATAAGCTGAATAAATAAGCTTTCCATTGATGTATGGTTTGGTAGGATAGGATAGGAATCTGAGGGTGCAAAAAAATTAAAATACTGAGGAAATCGCCTTTAAAGTTGTCCTAATTAAGTTCTTAGCAATGCATATTACTAATCAAAAATTATATTTTGATATATTTATGGTAGGAAATTTACTAAATAACTTAATGGAACATGATCTTTACTTAATATCCTAATGATTTTGGCATAAAAGAAAAATAATTTTGACCCACACAATGTATTTTCGGCTATTGCTACAAATATACCCGTGCTACTTAAGACTGGTTTTGTGGTCCAGTGTCACATATTATAAAAAGCCAAAAAAAAAAGCCAAAAAAAAAAAAAACTTTCTTACTTTTAGTGTCTTAAAAGGAACTTGTTTGAAAATGTTTGTATCAAACAACCCATACTGTCTTACCGACTTTTTAACCTTTATTGTCATAAATATGTAATAAGTAAATCTAAAACAGAATTTATATTAACATGTTTTGACATTTTTCTATCTGATGATTATCCTACGAAACTACCGGAGTTCTATGGTTTCCTCCTCAAACTTCTTTTTGGCAAAAAATACCTTAAATAGCTTGAAATATAACATTTGTGGCTACTGGATAATTTGAAACCCTTGCTGAAAGCATACATGTCAAAACAATAAGGAAATTAATTACCACTTTGCACAAATGTAATTAATATTACAGTATTTGTTATTTTAGGTTGACCTGTATGAAGTGCTGGACAGCAGACCTAAACCTTGGCGAGGAAATTTGATAAGCTCAAGGTTATTACCCGTCTACACCAAAGGATGGGAGGTTTTTAACATCACACAAATGGTAAGCAAAATCTCACTATATAGAAGAAAATAACACGTTATCAGTTGGTTTGTGCCGCTGTCCCAATAACTCCTCCATTATTGACAGGTGACTAAATGGATTCTTAACAGCGGTACAAATAATGGTATCCTGGTCGTGACTGCTTTACCTTCAGGTAACTGGTTCGAGTCCAGCATTCAGATGGAGAGGCAGTCCGACGAAACAAATGCGTATTTGGTTATATATTCAGACGACGGACGAAAGCACTACCAGCACCCACCTTTCTACACAGGTAATTAAGCTTTACTGAAATTCTCCAGGCATGAGTATAATATATGGGTGTTTTCTAGCCTATGGGCACTTTTGGCCCTGCGGCCTTTTAGAAAATAAACTCTCTTAAAACACACTTTTCACACTATTCCACAGACATACATGCATCATAGGTGAAGTCTGTCATTTATTTAAACAGCCACAGATGTTTTTAGTGTTTCTTTACAATGGCATTTCCAGTACATTTAAAATAGCATTGGAAATGTGTGGAAATTGAATATTTCGTTTTTTTAGACTGAAGGATTGGTTTTGCAACAAGGGTGGAAACAATACAATAAAAGGCATTTTAAAAAGAGCGAAAATATATGATGAAGGCCTGGTAAAAAGTTTCCAGGACACTTTCAATGTGGCCTTCATAAAATCAATTTAAAGGAGAAGTCCACTTCCAGAACAACAATTTACAGATAATGTTCTCACCCCCTTGTTCATGTTCATGTTCAAAATGTTCATGTCAAAAACAAGAAATTGTTTTTTGAGGAAAACATTTCAGGATTTTTCTCCATATAATGGACTGATATGGTGCCCCAAGTTTGAACTAGTGACGGGAAGTTCGGATCATTTTACCGACTCGGACCTTTGAGTCTCGTTCAGCAAAATGAACGAATCTTTTTTTGCGAGTCATTTTGTTCATTTTAGCAAAATATAATTTAAATGTTACATGTTGCCTCCCTAACACATCTACTGCTTACACAACCGTTGATCACACTACAAGACAAAACTATAATGCTATAAGAAACAGAAAAGATTAATTCACTGTTTACCTGGGTCTTTAGTCTATGATTAGCTCACCTCGCCTCTTCTCTGACAAGTTTTCGGGTTTGAGTCGTTCGTTCATCACGTGACAGCCCCATAAGCTTAACCTATGCAGTCTGAGCCAGAAAGAGAATTGATTAGTTCATCTTTTAAGTCTTCAGGTTCGAGGCGTTCGTTCATCACGTGACAGCCCTATAAGATGAACGAACGAACGACTCCAAAAACCCAAAGACTCGAAACAGGTGAACTAATTTCAGTACAGAACCTAACAGGATGTTGCACATGCGCGACTAAACGAATCATTGCCCGAGACAACTCGTTCGTCCCGAGTCACATTAAAGATTCATTCAAAATGAACGAATCCTTCAAGAACGACCCATCACTAGTTTGAACTTGCAAAATGCAGTTTAAATGCGGCTTCAAACGATCCCAAATGCGGTTGTAAACGATCCCAGCCGAGGAAGAAGGGTCTTATCTAGTGAAACGATCGGTTATTTCCATTGAAAAAATACAAGTATTTAAAAAGTATTTAAATACTTTTTACCCTCAAACGCTCATCTTGTCTTACTCTCCCTGAACTCTTGTGTATTCTGACTCAAGACAGTTAGGGTATGCAAAGAAGATCAAACACCCTTAATAAAAAAGGTAAAACAGCGATATAGGGTGATTTTGAAGTTGAGGGAGAAAATACAGTCAGAGTTTTTCGACATACCCTAACTGTCTTGAGCTAGAATACACAGAGTTCATGGAGAGTAAGACAAGATGAGTGTTTGACATTAAAAAAGTATATCAATTGTATTATTTTTATAAAAATAACTAATCGTTTTGCTAGATAAGACCCTTCTTCCTCGGCTGGGATCATTTACAACCGCATTTGGGATCGTTTAAAGCCGCATTTAAACTGCATTTTGGAAGTTCAAACTCGGGGCACCATATCAGTCCATTATATGGAGAAAAATGCTGAAAAGTTTTCCTCAAAAAACATAATTTCTTTATGAATGATGAAGGAAAGACATAAACATTTTGGATGACAAGGGGGTGAGTACATTATCTGTCAATTGTTGTTCTGGAAGTGGACTTCTCCTTTAAATAAAGCACATAAAAGGAAAAAGAAAATCGACCCAGGGACTTAAAAGTACCCAAAGGTGAAGAAAGATATTTTAATGCATCCTGAACATAGTTTCTGAAATACATCACTGTTTAAAAACACACACGATAATCAGATTTTGTGTTCAAAAGTTTTGATGTCACTGTTGACTCTTTTAGGACAAAATATCACCACATCACCTAAACTCCTCGAGCCTGTAGCAAGTTTAGCAAAGTCACCAACACGTCTCCGCAGGAGCGTGCGCGCCTTAACTGCTACATGCCAGAGAACAAACCTCTACGTAGACTTCACTAAAATTGGCTGGTCAGGGTGGATAATATCTCCCAGAGGTTATAATGCATACAGCTGCATGGGCTCCTGTCCGTTTCCACTGGGCGAAGGTCTACGGGCTACGAATCACGCTACTGTGAGATCCATCATGAACGCGCTGAAACTAGTGCAGGACGCGGGGAAACCCTGCTGTGTGCCTGATGTGCTTCACCCAATCAGTCTCCTGTACTTCGATGACGAGGAAAATGTTGTTCTGAAACAGTACGACGACATGGTTGCGGGCAGTTGTGGCTGCCATTAAAAATACAGAATGACAAGATGTAAACTTATCTGTTGATGTGTCATGTTATTTATTTCAAAGCATCCCATGTGCCACACGTCAAATGTAAATTTAGATAGCATTAATATTAGTTGATATTTGAATATTTGTATGGGTATTTGTATGTCTCAACCAAATTAAAGATGTTTCATGCAAGCAGATATGATAATGTCTTTTATAAGTTTAAATCAGGCCTACCACTATCATTACAGTGAGTTGGAAATGTCTTTTCAGGCTTGGAAACATCATATTGAAGCTCCACAGAGTTCTGCTACCACAAGTCTATTAAATATCACAAATTTTACCATGCTAATTCAACTTTTGTTTTAGGTTTAAACACTACCTATTTTGTTATATTAAAAGGATAGTTCACCCAAAAATATAAGTTCTCTCATTATTTACTGACCTGCATGTCTTTCCAAACCCGTAAGACCTTCATTCATGTACAGTAATTTAACAATGTCCTTACTACCTTTCTGGAACTTGAACATGGAAGTTGCATTGCTGTCTATGCAGGGTCAGAAAGCTCTCGGATTCCATAAAAAATATCTTCATTTGTGTTCCAAAGATAAACAAAGGTCTTACAGGTTTGGAACCTTATGAGGGTAAGTAATTAATGACAGAATTTTCATTTTTAGGTGAACTTTCCCTTTAAAGGTAAGTCATCCTGAGAAAAACATGCATATTGTCTTGGCAAGCTTGAACCCAATGAGTAATCCAGAGTTCCTTTATGTTCTCAGCATCTAAAAATGTGACTTCTGTTACTATACAAACATGTATATCATGACAAATACCACATAATGTTGCAACCCAACTTTACAGCACTTTTAGCAGGTCATAAGACACTTGCGGTACTCCTATTCACCACTTGGTGGAGGCAGAATGGTGTTGTAATGGGCTAAACAGGATGTAGTCCGGTGCATTTTGCAGACAAAGATATTTAAAGCTAACTGAAATCACCAAAGTATTATGTTAAAACAATGAGTGGAAATGAAGAAGAACTGATCTTCCAAGGTTCTCCTTGTTGGTGGCATCAAATCTTTGAAAGATACTGAAGTGTTTTGTTTAAGGCACTTAATGACAAGATGGTAAACAGATATCCATGTGCAGAACTGTATTTTCTGATTTGTTACCAGATACTGTACAGTGTCTGTCAGATAATCTCTATCTGGCTTCCTGGGACTAAGCAAAATGTGATTCTTGTTTAGATAAATGGTAGTGCAATCATCAAAATGAAATAATTAAAGAATTCCTTATTGATGATGCTTTTATTGGAATGGTTCTTTTCTGAAGCAACAATCCAGTTAAATAAACTAATTCATTCCAAAATGCACCCAGAAAAGTGATGCAATCAGCATTTGTCAAATATACCATTTTAAGCATATAAAACACCTATGTCGATCTCTTAATTTTTACAATACTTCTCTGCAATGAAAAATACTGTGGACTAAGTATTTCCAAAACTCAAATACAAGATGTATCAAAATAATCTCTTTCTGACATTTATGAAAGCAAAACTACCTTCAATTAGGCAAATCTCAACTTCCTCATACAAACAGACAAGTGCTTTTTAACAGTAAGAGAACTAGGATATTGCCTTACTTCAATACGAAGTAAACATTTACAATCAACGTCTTATGCACTATAAACAAAGAACAGCATACGTACTAGAAACTTTTCCACGTCACATCAGACTGCAAGTCGGAAACAGTGAAACCGTCATCTACGAACAACACAAATCCCTGATTTCAGTCACATTCGATCTCTGGACCATCCACTGGTGTGGATGTTGTCATCTCACAATATCAATTTCCTCTTCAGGTGTATGTTCTTGTGGTATATACACTGGCTCAGCGTAAGGATCTTCATTATGCGTTTCATAAAAGTCCTCCTGCATCTGTTTCCTGCTAGGTTCAAAGTCTTCTGGGTCATCAGGAGGAATCATAGATCCTGCAGTCCTGACAACAGATTTCTGTGATGGTACAGGCACTGGAACAAAGCCATGATACAGCATAAGTGATGGCGTGTTCATAACCTCCAGTGGCGGAGCTTGTCGCACAGCAGCCTCAGGAGATTGCACGGGCAGTTGCACGTAACTTTTTGTTTCCGGGTCAAAGAAGGTTTTCGTTTTGACCTGTACGGGCATATCCACCAGAAAGTACTGTCCAGAGTCAGGGTCCTGTAAAAGCTTCCTCTGGGTGATCGGGAAGGACTGCGTTACAAGATTAGTGGCTGGTGCGTACGTATGTTCAACGCTGTTGTGGCGCAAAGGTAATGCCTTTGGATTAGAGTACTGAGATCCCTCTATTGAATTAACTTCAACAGCAGTTTTCCCAGTGCCGCTTGATATGTTTTCATGTTTATCCCTTAAAAATCTATCCAGGCTTTGAGTTCTACGTTCCAGTTTCTTGGGCGAGTATTTCTCATTGCTTCGACCCAGTCTATCACTGTTGTTACTTACATTGCCATTCTCCAAATGATCCCTGTGGTTTGATGTGCCTTCTTGTTGTTTCTCACTGTGATGGCTCTTCGAGTCACTAGTTTGCCTATCTTTGCCTTTGGTTGCATGTGGCACTTTTTTACTAGGATCATTCTCTTCTACGTTTTGGCTCTTGTGGCCACTATGGTGTCTAGCATGCTTCTCGCTTCGAGTTTTGTGCTCAAGCGTGTCATCAAGATGATCGCTTTGTTTGCTGATTCTGTCACTGCTGAGCGACCTTTGTTCAGATCTATCATGGACTTTGTCAGTGCTGTGATGCCTCCTCTCAGTCTTGTGACTTACACTTTTGTCACCGCTCCTGCTTTTACGTTCAGATTTGCTTTTAGCTTCAGCCTTTTGTATCCTCCGTGTGGTGAGCTTCAAGGCTCGCCGTAGAGCCTTTTCGGTTTTTGGAGGTACAACGGGCGGCTTGTTCTGACCCTGACTGTCGTTTCCACTGCAGGCTGAAGCAGATCTCTCGCTGGCTGCCTTGGAACCCTCCGCATCCTCCGTTGGTGCAGTGCTAGAGATGTTCTCCTCCATCGTATCCCCTCCGCTTGTTTCATAGCCATCAATTCCCTCAGATAAAGTGCTCACAGCAGAACGTCGCTCCTCCTCCTCGGACACAGAGGCACTTCCAACTCCCTTCCAACAAGTTGCCGGAAGGGACAAGAACTGCATTGCTGGTTGGTTTGGTTGGGGGCTCTTGACTGATATAGCAGGCATCTCAATTTGAGAATGATCCTTGAAGAGGTCCAGTTCTTCCGAATCTTTCTCAGATCTATTCAAGCCGTTTTCTTGTTGATCCTGACGGTGTGATATTTGTGGTAAATTTCTAGATGACTCAATCAAGCTGTGGACCCATCCTCTTTTGTCCACATCACTCGGTGGAGAAACTACCCTGTCAGAGACATCTGACTCACTTTCATGGTTGCTGAAAGAGCAGGAATCAATTGATGGTTTCTGGAAATTCTCATTCACCTTTTCATCTACTTTTTCTTTCATGTTGCAGACTTCTGTTTTCCTTAACAACTCTTCTGGTTGTACCCCCTGTTCAGATTCGTGTAATAGAGAGAGTTCACTTGAGTTCGAAGAGCGACTGCTGTGATGTGTTTGTTTGCCATTTAACAACGATGTGGAGTGAGATTGTCCAAACATATCATATACTGTGATACTGTCCTTTCTGACTTTATCAGGTTTGAGATTCTCTGAGGACAATGTTTCAGAGAGTTCCTCCTCATGTTCATCTACAGTTTTGACCCTTTCTGAGTTTGAAAGTCCAAGAAGTCCACTTAGGAAGTCCTTCATGTTGACCTTTGGACCTTTGGTTTTGTTTTGCTTGTCTCCAAGCTCCTTTGGGCTTAGAGCACCTTCTTCCGCCTCATTTGTTTTAACCTTGTCTTGCCTTTCTTCATTTCTGTTTTTTGTGAGATCACCTAGAGTCTTTTGGAAGTCTTGGGTGACACTGTGTTTCCTCTGTGAACTAGAACGTTCCTCACCTCTTTCTGATTCTTTTGAAGATTCTCTTTCACTCTCTGAATCCATCTCCTTGTAGATGACGGAATAAGTGCCACTTTCAAGATCACTGACTGTGAGTTTTGGTGGAACAAATTTGTGTTTCATTTTGTCTTTTGGAGCCCTTTCACTGGGTCGCTCTTCAGAACGTGTACCTTCAACAGGCAGACCTTTCTGCACATCCTTGCGGTTCACTTTACTTTCCTTGTCGTATTTCTCTTTCAGAGCCGATACATTTCCTCTCGCTGGGCCTCGATTTTTTGATTGGCTTGACTGAACTTTGCTAACTTCCTTACTTTCCATTATCTCAGTTTTGACTATAGTGTCACCTCTTTTCATTTCCAAATTACCTTCTGTCTTTTCCTCTACATTACTCTGAGAATTACTTCTCCCTCGTCTTGGGGGTATCTCAGGTTTACAGGAACTACCCTCTTTGTCAACACCCAACTCTTCCTCATACTGTCCCACACTGCGAACATCTCTATTTTCCAAATGATCACCCCTTTTTGTGCATTTCTTAGTATTTTTATTCATCAGTTCTTTCTTTTGGCATATTTTATCACCCTTGCTGGTATTATTTGTGTTGCTTTCTTGATGATCTAGGCACAATCTGTCTCTCTCATATTTTATAGGTTCTACATGCTGGCTCTGCCCATTAGAAGCTTCCTGCTCACAGGGCCTGGCTAATTTTACCTCAGGCACATGACTTTCACCATGTTTGGCCATGTCATCTGACTTTGTTTGCACAGTCTGCCAATTAGTTTTAAAAGCAGATACAGTATTCTGACCTTTACCATCTTTTGTCCCCCTTTCATTCAGCCTAAACATACTAGGTAGTTGGTCCTCTCCACTGGTGGGTAACTCAAGACTATCTTGGGGATTTTCACCACCAGCTCTTTTTCTATCAGTGAGTGCACCACCTGCGTTTGAGACAGTTGTATTTTTCAACTTTCTTTGCTCTCGTTCAGCAATTACTTCCTCTAAAGCCATTGTGGCCAAGTCGTACTTATCTATGACAACATTCTCTCTCTTTAACTGTGTCTTATTTGTCATTGATGCAAACAGTGCTCTCTTTGCAGAGGTGTTTCCTTTCATTGAGAAATCGTTTGCTTTTTGCTCTCTTTGAGTTTCCAAACCATTCTTTGATGTAATACTGCTCTGTTCTTTAGCCATGGTAGCCTCTCCTCTTGCAACATTTTCTTTCAATAGTGGTCCATCCACTGTTGTTTGAGTTAGTCCTTTATTTTTATGGATTCCTGCATTATGCTCCTCTTGTCTTATCTCCTTTGTTTTTGTATTTTTGGAATGCCTGGACCATTCATCGTTATCATTTTTATCCTTTATATCAACCAGCCGTTTTTCTGCATTAGATCTACCATCATCATCTGTACTTACAAATCTCTGACTTTTAATGTAGTTGTTCTGTCGTGCAGAAAAGACATGCTTCGTTCCTGCCTCCTTTCTGTTGGCTTCTTGTTCTTTAACAGGGCTTTTCTGTGTACTGACTGTTCCTTTAGTTTTCAACCTGTCCTTACTTTGATTTGTACCATCACTAATGCCATGTTCTTCTGGTTTTGTTAAACTTACACTTGGGCTTTTTCCACATTTCTTTTCAAGAGTCGTTTCAATGTTTAAACCTTCAGCGGGCTTTTTGGCATTTAGCATTAACTCTAAGGGATCATTTATGTTTTGCAACAATTTGTTTGGATAATTATGCTTTGTGTCATGATCTTTGCTGGCTTTTTCTGTGACAACCTGAGAGCTGGTGTCAGTTTGAACATTCGCTCTAATCTCCTCAGGACTAGCTTTTCGGTAAAGTTGTAATGATGGGTATGTTGCCTTAGTTGCAGTGTTCCTGTTTGATTTTAATTTTCCAGACTGAAGTAGACTCAGTGCCAGGAAGTCATCTGGCATTCCATCATTCGCAGGAGAGCCGGTTTGATTGTCTCCCGTTTCCAACAAAGGACTCATTGTAGAGATGATGGCTTTGTGACGACCAGGTGAAATTGTTTTAGCTCCTGAAGCCTCTGGTATTTCAAGCACATCTTTGGACGCTTCAGGCTGGGGAGACTCTTTACTTTGATTTGTTGCATCCAAACCTTTAAACTTAGGTGGACTGTACATGGTCTTAACCCGTTTTCTGTTGTCCTTGAGATTGAACAACAAGCTTGATGCTATGGATTTGTACCCCTCTCTCTTAATCTCGGGCGACGGATGCAGATCTCTTTCAGGGAGTGCTGGGACGTCCAGGCCAGTAGGCGAGAGCACAGTTTGCAGTATCTCTGAAGTTCCCGTCCCATGTCTGGAGGGTATCACTGGTGTCAACAGTTGTGAAATACTGAAAGGAGTTGAACTAGTGGAGGTCTGGTCCTCTATTGTCTTAACTTCTTTTTTAAACGCCTGTGCACTCCCTTCTCCAGTGCTCGTCTTTTCACAAGTCGGTGAGTTGATGGAATGCCCCCCAGGAGCGACACTTTTTGCTCTACTTCGGCTTTTTCGCCAGGGAACGCAAGCTTCCACTTTTTCTGAATTACATCGCTGTTCAGCGGCAAGCGGAGGAGCCTTTATTGGAATATGCTGGATGTGCTCGGACTCTTTCTCTGGTTTTGGGGGTACTTTAGGTGCTGCCTTCTGTTGTACAGAAGCAAGTTGTGGTTTAAGTGGTTGAGTCTCAGTTTGTTTTGGACACTTTTCAACTTCTTTTTCAGCTGATGGGGGAACACTTAATGTATAGTGTCCATGTGCTGCAGTTAGTTCTTTGTAAAGAGGTGAATCATACCATTCAGGTGGCCTGTTGCTCAACATGATCCCCGAAATGTGCTCCTGCCCTATGGAGAATTTATTAAAATCCCTCCATGACAAAAATGGGCTGAATTCGCTGTGGAGGAAAAAGTTTATGCAATTCAGTTTCCTCAGTTTGTTTTTGTTTTGTTTACTTTTAGAAGATTTTCCAGAGGGAATTGAAATATCCTTGCTTGATTTTTTGCCAGAGCCTTTTTCATCTGGTTTGAGATGGTTTTTGGTTTGGGAACGATGTTCTGCTGTCAAACTCTGATAATCTGAAGAAAACTCAGAGAGCTCTCTTTGGATGCTGAGTAGAGCAGATTTGTCCCATGATTCCCCATTTGTCATCTTGGTGCTCTCACCGTTCTTTTTGGTTGCAAACACTGCAAAAAGCGACGAGTCTTTGGCTAACTTATTTGATCTACTCAAGGGATCATTCGCTCCATTAAGGGGGTGAGAATTAAATTTTTTGACAGCAGAAAATGAGCTCTCCTGAGTCTTTTTTGAGATGTCCTCCACCGTCGGCTTGCGGCAGCTGACCGGAGAGGGGGAAAACTCTGAGTCATTGTAGATTGCTTCATCTCCAATGCACAGACTCTTGAAAGCTCGATCCGTCAGGCTCATGACCTCGCGGTCGATTTCATCCATAAAGCTATCAAGATAGCGGAGATGCTGCATGCTTGTCCTGTGGCGCTTCTCTTGGCTGCTCATGATGAATGCGTATACCCAGTTCCTTCAGTCTGAGACAGAATTGACCAGGCTTGACTTTTCTTACATTTTCAGCACCACATATTGGAGATTACATTGTGATATCCCTGCAAAAAATGACAGAAAAGAATCAGTTTTGCTCAAGGACTGTTAAAAAATCATATTTTAAAATGAAACAAGTTTATTGTTTTGACCTCAGAGGTGGTTGGTAATCCTGCCTGTGACTATGTACAGTAAAGAAAGATACACCATGCCAAACACCAACTATTTTTAGAAGAAGGCAGATGTCTCTCTGCCCTTTCACATACACAGGCCACCTGCATAACCCTTGGAAATCATTTGGAAGTTATGAAGATTACTTTTCAGTGTGCCCTGTTCAAGAGATCTGCTTTTTAAAAACCGGAAGCTTCTATGTCTAAAATGTCAACATTGTTGAACTGTCTCAACATTTTTGTCAGCATTATTTGCACTACAGAGAACACAAATTAGTCATCATTCAGTTGTCTCATCGCAGCTGTGTGGTTGATCTGGGAATAACTCATTAACCCATATTTATCCTCTGACCTAAATCCATTAACCCACTCATCGCAGCTTCTGTCTGTCATGGAATGGGAATGTGCCTTAAAAGTACAAGTTTCAGACTACAATATAGCAACATTAGACATACTTGAGAGTTCAAATGCCGTCCGAGGACAAATCTTGAGATATATCTGTGAGCGTTTAAAGGCATGCACTAAGTGGCCAAGACGATTTGGACAGCACAACATTTTTCCACCACCCATAATTCCGTATCAACTTGCAGTCTGGGTAATTTCCCCACATCTGTTATTTTATTTATGTGAAATGAAGATCTACAGTACAGTGATAAAGCCCTGACTAACTTCAAGGAAAGTTCTTCAAAATAACAGGCTTTTCATTGTAAAATTATCAAAATGTGATTTTGGGTTTTTATTATTCAAAGTAAAATATCATTTACAATGCTAAAATTTCAAACAGAGCTTCTGTCAGGAAAGTAAACAAATGTGTTCAATCATATTAATTTGACAGTAACAGATTAAAAGCCAGTCTTACCTTTTTTTTGAAGTTCTGTAGTTCATCCGTGGACAAATCCATTAGACAAAAAATTATATAAAAAAAAAAGACACTTATGAATCCTTAAAGGTAACTTTCACACAAGTCAGATTATTTTGTTACTCCTTACAAGAGCACCACCAAAATGCTCTCGGTTGAACACAGCCTGAAGCTCACGGTAGAAATCCATCTTCACGTAAGTGCTTGAAAAGACTGAAGGAGAAGGAACCGAACACACCCCACCGAAATAGTTGCCGGCAAGGCCAGAGCTGTAACACAGGAAGGAGTAAGCGAGCGCAAATATCTGAGTGACTCTTTGGTGTCGAGTGTGCGACAGATGAAATGGAAATGGTCATCTGCTATTTTGGTACCGGTAGCTTGAGTACCATAGCCGTCTATACCTCTCTGTTCCTACAGAGACTACAACATTTCACATTAGCACGGCCGCGCTGGACACATGGGATGTTGTTGTGCGGCGGCTGGGGTGAGTAGGAGTCATTTGTCTCACAAACAGGGGAGGCAAATATAGCACCTTGCATCACCCCACAGCAGTGTCACCAAACTCAAAGTGTAGAATGAGTGGCTAATGGAGTCTGATTACCAGCACAGACTGCCCACAGTTGTTGAGCAGATCCTGCTTGGGTCTTTCTAGTATTTCTGCCTCCAGTCAGTCAGACTGAAAGAGGAAAACATTCAAGCTTAGGCTTTTTTTAAATGACAAACTGGAAGTTCCTGGTTGGAGAAAGTGGTTATGAAAGCACAACCAGATTCAAACCTGAAGTTTTTAAAAAAGCATTTGTTTCCTCTCTGATCTTAACACTTCATTATGTAATTTTATTTATTAGGCTCTGCTCTTCACACCTACACAGCATGATAGAGAGCTATTAAGTGGCTCTATTTGAAGCAGCCTGTATTTCATACACTAATAGCCTGCCTTTCTTTCTGGCACACCTTTCATATCTCAGCTTATCTGTCACATGTCAAAGCAACACCTGTTTCTCCACTGTACTAGGCCAGAGCCTCAAAAATATTGATAGTGCTTTTCAAAGCAATAAGTGTTGACTTTAAAAGCCCTTTTACACCAAGGACATTAACTATAACTATGAAGCTATAATAATCATTATAATTACATAGGGAAGTTCACACCACAGATATAACATTAACAACACATAGGAATGACAATGTTGGAATCAATTTCGGTATGACTTTTTTCAGTTGTTGAATGATAAAAATATTAACAGCCAATCAGAATCCACTGAATATTTAAAGCAACGGATGACATAACTGCAGCTTGTGCTTATAATAAACTGAACATTATTGTGCATTAGTGTGGATGCTATTATGTTTCATATCGTTCTAGCTATCTTTGTAATTATCATTCTTGGTGTGAATGGGCAATTAAAAAAGCATTACAAAAAATACATTAAAACAAATTCAGTCAAATATCAGTAAATATAAAGTAAAATCATGTAGTGATTATCATACAGAAGTTCAAACGAAATGTTAAAGGGGTCATGAATTGAAAAAACAAAATTCCCTTGATCTTGTAACATATAAGAGGTCATGGCACTAAAAACATTCTATAAGTTTAAAAACTTAAAACTTTGTTGTTAGTCTAAAAACAGCTTATATTGAAGGCAGTCTGTTAAAAGACAGCTTTTGGAATGTTCTACTCTATGATGTAATAGTGTGGATAAGCACCGCCTCTGCAGAAGAAGATCGACATCGCTGCCTGTTTAGCCCCGCCCACCAATTGGCACATAGTGTTTACCAGAGAGGCTATTAGAGGCTTTTGCACTGGAACTCTTCAACTGTTTTCATTACGTCACTATTGCTTTGTTTTAGAACATCCAAGATGTTCATGTCTTTCCTTCTTTAGCCGTAAAGGAATTATGTTTTATGAAAGAAAGCATTTCAGGATTTTCCAAAGAACTTCCAAAATGCAGTTTAAATGCGGCTTCAAATGATCCCAAATGTGGTCGTAAACGATCCCAGCCGAGGAAGAAGGGTCTTATCTAGCGAAACGATCAGTTATTTTCATAAAAATAATACAATTTATATACTTTTTAATGTCAAACGCTCGTCTCGTCTTACTCTGCCTGAACTGTTTTTGTTCCGGTTCATGTCAGTTAGGGTATGTCGAAAAACTCCCATCTCATGTTCTCCCTCAACTTTAAAATCGTCCTATATCACTGTTTTACCTTTTTGGTTAAGGGTGTTTGATCTTCTTTGCATGTTCACTTTGCAAACACTGTGTCTACATACCCAAACTGTCTTGAGTCAGAATACACAGAGTTCAGGCAGAGCAAGACAAGACGAGCGTTTGAGATCAAAAAGTATTTAAATTGTATTTTTTTAAAATGAAAATAAATGATCATTTTGCTAGATAAGACCCTTCTTCCTTGGCTGGGATCGTTTACAACCGCATTTAAACTGCATTTTGGAAGTTCAAAATCGGGGCATCATATCAGTCCATTATATGGAGAAAAATCCTGAAATGCTTTCCTCAAAAACCATAATTTCTTCACGACTGAAGACAGAAAGACACGAACATCTTGGATGACAAGGGGGTGAGTAAATTATTTGTAAATTGTTGTTCTGGAAGTGGACTTCTCCTTTAATGAGCTATAAATGCTTTTATGTGAGTAAAATATATTTACAAAAACCATAACACAGAAATATATTCATATCAAGAGCACAAAAGACTTAATCCAGCTTGTCATTTAGGCAGAATCTAATTTCTTTATCTTTATTCTTCTGTTGTGTGACAATTAAATCTACATTTCTGTGTGATCAAACTTGACTGTATATTTGTTATTTGTAATTTCTTTACGGCTGAAGGAAGAAAGACATGAACATCTTGGATGACAAGGGGGTGAGAACATTATATGTGAATATTTGTTTTGGAAGTGTCATACATATTTGGGAAAAATTGTGCCAATATTAATTATTGGGTGAACTAGCTCTTTAATTATTAGTAATGCAGTGGAAGATTTTTTCAGGTAAAGATTTAATTTAATTTAATTTATATCTGTGTATGTCTAAACAAAAGTAAATATGTTTGCTGAGACATAAGCTTTTTTTTTCTCTTTCTTTTTTGTGGAATTGAGGACACTGTTTGTTTGTTTGTTTTTGAAACCCTATTTTTAAAATAAGTAGGAGACAGATTCGGCAAAATAAATATATTAACAAAAATACAGTACAAAAGAAAGAAAAGATACTGTCCCTAGGATAGTACCCTTTGTGTACACTTTCGTACCTAAAAGTACATAGTAAAACCTAAAAGGTGCAAAAGTGTGCCTTGTGAAAAGGTACTGCCCCAGTGCCAGTGCATGCACGCATACAGTCACTTATGTTTTGTCCACAAACTGTACGTTATTCCTGTACATGATTCATGTGATCGTATGGGGAAAGTCCCTCCCTAATAATATTCGTAAGACTCCGTGTCAGCAGTCAGACCGCTGTATGCAACTGGAGTGCGCTTCCCTTTTACCATCTGCTCATGAGAACCTCGAGCGGAGGAAGGTGACAAGGAGAGGGCAGACAAGCCTCTATCCTTAGCAACCCAGTCACACCGTTTCCAAAAGCTCTCATGTCCACTCAACCTCTTATTCCAGAGCAAGGCTATAATAGGACAACTGAACCGTTTAGCTCTCAGGGGGCGTCCGGGGTGGCAGCGGAGAGGAGCGTGATCTATTTGAGGTGATGGACGTCCACACATGGGCCGGCAGTAAAGCAGCCGGGCCGGCTATCATTCACTGCGCTGGAGAATGCTCGAGCATCATGGCTGCCAATAAATACTAGCATGTCTGATCCGCTGGCCTCGACATGCACCCGCTGCCCACAGAATGCCCTGCTGACAACGCTGAGACGCTCAGGTTACTGTTGTGTATTGACTGCCATGCTGGATTCAAGGGGGAGAATGGATATAAATGCAATAACCTTTGGCTCATTATGTAACGCTTAAAGAAACAGATCACCCGAAAATAAACATCTGTCCAATTTTCTTTCCTCCGTGGAGCTAAAAAAGAATATCCAAGATGCTTATTTCCATACAATGAAAGTGATGGACTTGGTGTAAATTTTAGTCTGTTCCTCACATAAACCTATCATTTGGCTTCAGAAAACATAAAATATAGTGCCAAGGTCACATATGTGATGCATTTATGGTACTTTTTTGCTTGACATTTTCTGGTCCCCATTCACTGTTATTGTATGGAAGAGGGCAACATAACAACACAATGGAAATTATGACTGAATGTAGTTTTTTTTTTTTTTTTTTTTTTTTCCATGCATAGATTTTAAATGTTTACTACTGTCCAAACGTTTGGGGTTGGTAAAATTTTTTCTCTTCTGCTCACCAAGGCTGCATTTATTTGATCAAAAATACAGTAAAAACTGTAAATTGTATTACAATTTAAAATAACTGTTTTCTATATGAATATATATTACAATGCAATTTATTTCTGTGATCAAAGCTGAATTTTCAACATCATTACTGCGGTCTTCAGTGTCACATGATCCTTCAGAAATCATTCTAATATGCAAGAAAAATGTCTTGATTAATATTTTTGTGCAAATTGTGATACATTTTTATTTTTCAGGATTCTTTGATAAATATAAAGTTCAAAAGAACAGCATTTATTTGAAATTTTGTAATATCATAAATGCTGTTGCTGTCTCTTAATTTAATGCATCCCTGCTGGATAAAAATATTAATTTCTTTCAAAATCTTTCAAATCTGACTTGAATGTTAGTATAACAGGCCTCAAATATTAACATGAATCATAGAATTAATTGAGTTTTTTTAATGCTAATAATAAACATGTTGTTTATTAAAATAGGATTAATACACAAGGGAAATCCCTCTATCGTTCATGTTCATATTTGAGGATATAAACATTTCTTAGAACATACAGATCACATTGCACCACTGATGTATTGCAACAGACCCATTTAATTTGACACGACCTTGTTCAAAGCTCCAGTGCTGTCGAAAAATATATTGAGGCAGACTTGAGTTGAGACATCAAGATGTCAACAAACCGCCTTGTGATGAAAACAAATCACACTGCTATATGCCAGTTCTGTGATGCAACCATCAAGTCTCCTGACAGAAGAGAATCACAGATCTAAATATGCATAAATACCCATTCTGCCAAAATTAAGCAATGGTGGTGTGATATAAAATCATGTCCCACACAGAGGTTTACCACTAAACCACTTCTCTATACTGACATTTGTCCACTGAAAAAGCAGTCAAGCACAAGCTTTGTCATTCTCACTCTTACCACAGCTGTAGTATACTTAAAATATAACATAGCTCTCCTGGTGTTATTTGTTTTGTGTAATATGATGCTCTAAAACAACACACTATGTATGATCAAGTGTCTTACTGTAAGAGAAAAAGTGTTTGCTATTACAAAAAAATCAGCTTTTCTCATGCTGCAAATATTTGGACATAAATAGAGCAGACAAAGAACTGTGACCTCCTAACACTCGTGTTGTTATGGTTTAAGAGATTATGATAAGCATTTTGGGCGGACAGAGGCTGGAGTTTACCATGTGCTGCTGAGAGTATTTATGGAAATTCACAAGTGTGCTTGACAAGACAAGAACTGGCAAGTTCAAGCTATATTGAAAGTCACAGCATGACTCTTTCACACACAGAGTTCAAAATATGAAATTAATATCTTGAAAATATATTTTGTTTTCATTTGGTCTGTAAAAGGGGTTTAACCTTCAGAAAATGTTGACTGTTGAATGTTGTCCTTACGAGAACTTTAATTAATTTTGAAAATGGGTAATTCCATGCAAAAGTCAATCTTACCATGAAAAAATAAAGTTTTTACCAAAGGTTTTTACTATATGGATAGCACAGATGTCAACATTTGGTGATTCAAATATCCATGTGAGGTCTCTCAAAGTTTTTAAAGCATTTTCTTATTTTTAGGACATGATTTTCCATAGTCTGGTAAGTCACATCCATAACAGTACATATTCCTCATAAATAGACACATCAAAATTAAAATAAAGTAACAATTACATGTTCTGTGAGGAGCCATCGCTTCTCAATTTGCTGGGTATTATTGTGTCTGCTTTGTGCATTTTAATTCGCAGAAATCCTACAAAGCATGCCATCTCTCAAAAACTTTTTCCTTTTTTGTCACATCCATAACGCATGAATATTTCCCTTTTTTAACATTAAAATTTTTTAACATTTAATTGTTCTCTTTTGTGCAACCTTTTTACCAGAATTTGGGGTGTACAGTTCAAATCCCTGATTTGTTTATACATATATATATATATATATATATATATATATATATATATATATATAATTTAATTTTATTTGATCAACATTTGGGTGTTATAATTATATATATATATATATATATATATATATATATATATATATATATATATATATATATATATATATATATATATATATATATATATTTTTTTTTTTTTTTTTTTTTTTTTTTTATTTCCAGACAATAAATATTCAGGAAACATCTATGCAAATATACTATAAATATAAAAATTAAACAATTTTGACTCAGAAATTGATAGTAAATTTCACAATTAATCCAAAAAAAAAATGGTAACACTGAATTATACATGAAATTATACATATAATGGAAAGACTCAAATTGTATTTTGTTGTAAAACTTACTCCTACAGTCTTCATTTTCTTAGATGATGGCTTTTTTTTATCCTCTTAATAAGTCTGTTAGAATTCAAACATGGCAAAACATGCTAGTCAAGCATTATTTTGAGCTTTAAGTAGAGATGTAATGTTGAGGCAATGACAAGGGAACAACTTGACAAAAAATGTTGCTAATTTAAATCTTAAATGGTATTAAACATAGCAAGGCACTTTGTGTGAACCTCCAAGCATGTCCGGCTATATATATATTACAGTATATATAAAAACATCAGCCTGTAAAGTGTTCAGAAGTGATATGAATAGCAGTTATGCAATAACGCTCCACTAAACACATCGGTAATACCAGTGCTAAGACCCATTAGATGATCAAAAGATTACTGCTTTGAAAGCTAAAACCTGTTCAAGCCTATTATTACTGTAACCAATCAGACCACAAACTAGTCACTCTGATTGTAATACCTAATATAATGATATTGTAATTTTTTCCAACAGATAAACATAAATGTGATGACCAGACAATCTGACACCTCTGTCTATTTGAAGGCCCAACGACTAAAGTTGCAATGGCAAATTTCTGCTTGCAGTTTATCGAAAAAAAAACAAAACAAACTGTAAGGCGAGGTGGCGTGTTTCTCAGTTTCTGAATGCTCCATTAATCCTCCATGTTTGTTATGCCAACCTGTTAGCGCCTGTCCAGAACACACATGCACTGCTGACCACCTAGTAGAGCGAGTCTGCATTCCTTCCAGAAAAACGCTCACTTATTTGTGACCTCTGAATGTGTAACAAGAACCTGTTGATGGAAGCTTGTTATTTACTCAAGAATATTCATTTAGAAACTATTCAAACCTGTGCTGATTCTTTAGGCTCAGATAGAGCAACATGATAACAACTCTTTGATCTATACGTTGACATTTTTTGCAGCTGTGTTGTGGTCGCATCTGGGTCTAGATGTGCATGCAACAGTGCAAATGTTCTCATATTACATGTCCTAGATAACAGCGTGAGACTAATGATGACAAGTTTGGGGTGAATTATATATAGAAATTTTAGTACAATAAAATACATTTTTTATGCTTTGAAACAAGTCTCCTATGCTCATCAAGGCTGCATCTATTTAATCAAAAATACAGAAAAAATGTGCAATATTATTAGAATTTATAAATACTGTTTTCTATGTTAATATCTGTTAAAGTGTAATTTATTCCTATGATCAAAGCTGAATTTTCAGCATCATTACTCCAGTCTTCAGTGTCACACGATCCTTCAGAAATCATTCTAATATGCTGATAATTAGAATTTTTTTTTTTTTCACAATTCTTTGCAAAACAGAATTATTTGAAAAATAAACGTTTTGTATCATTATAAATGTCTTTACTGTCACTTTTGATTAATTCTAGCATCCTAGCTGAATAAAAGTATTATTAATTAATTTCACTGACCCCAAACATGCGTTGTGGTCAAATTTGGTCCATTCGGTGGTCTAGCATGCAAGCAATAAAATAAATGTTCTGATATCACATATCCAAGTTACTGAGCTCTAGTTTCAAAACAAATTGTTGCAATAGATCTCAGATGCATGCAATGTGTCAGTCTCAAAACACTGACTGCTGGTTTGGTGGAGCATTTTAACCCCAAGTGAACCTAATGATTAACACCAGGACTGATGCTTTATGACCGCAAGGGTCTTTAAAATGCACAGATCTGGCTTTATGGTTTAAAATTCACTGGCATGCGGCCTTTTAGCAGCAATTATCTCTTAATGGAAATGAAAGTGAAGAGCTGCACACATTATTATCAGCTCATCTCATCTAGAAATCATTTGGTGAGTGTACAGGAAATGGTTTAATTTTCAAAACAGCACATCAGCATGTTCGCACAAAACAACCAATGTGAGAGACAGACATGAAAAGTCTTAAGAATGTCTGAACATGCAAGATACTGCTCAGCCTTCTGCTTTATCTTCACCATCGGTAAGTCCTTTTCAAAGTTTATGGAAACTGGGATAGTAAAACGATTGTTTTTATTGGTATGTGAAACTGTGATATTAAATATAAAATAATTATTTTAGAAAATAGAATCAAAGATTAAATGATAAAGACATTGTTTGATGAAGTGTGTTGAATGAGTGCGTTGCAGAATGCAGAAACACATTTTCACCTGTAATATGAAATTAATTATCTTGCATGGGTAAACTACAAGTATGTGACTTCAATATCTAAGTATTTGATTACTGATTAATGTGTAAAATTGTATTTACGTTGTGTTTTTGAGGAGTTAAGTGGTCGGTGCTCTAATGTGTTACTAGAGGAAGTGATTACAGATATAATCTCACTTCCTCTCATTCAAGTCTCGACTGTAAGCGCTTCCAGGAAGCGGATCAGAGACTGTTTTAATTAAATAATGACACGTCATTAAGCTAAAAGCAGGCCTATGTAACAAAATAAGCCGAAAAACAAGCTAAAATGTAGCAGAAAATAAAGCTGAGGATATATGTGTATAAAATGTGACAAAAACACAGTAATACAGTTGAGGTCAAAAGTTTAAACCCCCCTTTCAGAATCATTAAAAACATTAATTGTTTTACCAAAATCAGAGTGATCATACAAAATGCATGTTATTGTTTATTTACTGCTGACCTGAATAAGATATTTCACATAAAAGATGTTTACTTCTAGGTCACAAGAGAAAATTATAAAGGAATTTATTAAAAAAAAAAAAAAAAAAAGACCCCGTTCAGAAGTTTACATCCCCTTGATTCTTAATGCTGTGTTGTTCCCTGAATGATCCAGTGTTTTTTGTTTAGTGATAGTTGTTCATGAGTCCCTTGTTTGTCCTGAACAGTTAAACTGCCGCTGTTCTTCAGAAAAATCCTTCAGGTCCCACAAATTCTTTTGTTTTCCAGCATTTTTGTGTGTTTTAACCCTTTCCAACAATGCCTGTATGATTTTGAGATGCATCTTTTCACACTGACGACAACTGAGGGACTCATATGCAACTATTACAGAAGATTCAAACGCTCACTGATGCTCCAGAAAGGGGAAAACAATGCATTACGAGCCGGGGGGTGATAACTTTTGGAATTTAAAGATCAGGGTAAATCTAACTTATTTTGTTTTCTAAGGAAACAGAAATGTAATCTTCTGTAGCCTCTGAAGGGCAGTACTAAATAAAAAAAAATAAATAAAAAAATGATTTTGAATTTAGGCAAAATAAGAAAAATGTACACAACTCCATTCTGTTCAAAAGTTTTCACCCCCAGCTCTTAATGCACTGTTTTCCCTTCTGGAGCATCAGTGAGTGTTTGAATCTTCTGTAATAGTTGCATATGAGTCCCTCAGTTGTCCTTATTGTGAAAAGATGGATCTCAAAATCTGTTCGGGACTCATGAACAACTATCACTAAACAAAAAAAAGCAGCTGTGGATCATTCAGGGAACAACACAGTATTAAGAATCAAGTGTATGTAAACTTTTGAACGGGGTCATTTTTATAAATTCAACTATTATTTTCTCTTGTGGACTATATGCAAAAAGCTTCTATGTGAAATATCTTATTCAGGTTAGTTCTAAATAAAAAATAACAGGCACTTTGTATAATTCCTCTTATTTTGGTAAAACAATTAACATTTTAATGATTCTGAAAGGGCATGTAAGCTTTTGACCTCGACTGTACTTTACAATGAAGTCCCATTTGTTACTATTAATTAAAAATGAGCAACACATTTGTTACAGTATTTATTTATCTTTAACAAAACTGTTCAATAGCTATGTTTCCATCCAAAGTTGCCAATTTGTGACTCTGGACCACAAAACCAGTCATATATAGCACGGGTATATTTGTAGTAATAGCCAAAAATACATTGTATGGGTCAAAATGATCTATTTTTCTTTTATGCCAAAAATCATTAGGATATTAAGTAAAGATCATGTTCCATGAAGATATTTTGTAAATTTCCTACTGTAAATATATCAAAACTTAATTTTCGATTAGTAATATGCATTGCTAAGAACTTCATTTGGACAACTTTAAAGGCGATTTTCTCAATATTTAGATTTTTTTGCACCCTCAGATCCCAGATTTTCACATAGTTGTATTTCAGCCAAATATTGTCCTATCCTAACAAAACATACATCAACGGAAATGTATTTATTCAGCTTTCAGATTATCTATGAATCTCACTTTAAAAAAAATGACCCTTATGACTGGTTTTGTGGTCCAGGTTCACATTTAACTTATCCACAAAACTAGAATATTGCATAAAGCACCTTTCTGTTCCATTTAGGTCTCTCTCTTTTTTTTTTGTTACTGTTGTTCTTTTTCATTGTTAGTTAACTAATGTTAAACTTGTGTGGATCAGTTCGCTGTGGTGACCCTGATAAAGGGAGCAAGCCGAAGGAGAGAGAGAGAGAGACTTAACTAATATTAAACTAGTATTTGAAATCGTATTCTAAAGCATCACCAAAATCAGTTCTTGTCTGCTGAAAAAGTCAGACTGAACCTGTAATGTGCTTAAAACAAACTTAATTCTATTTAAAATGATTTTAATTCTTTTAGTTCAAGGCAACATTATATAATAATCTGATGGGTTTTAAATAAGGATGCCTGACTGATATCTTACAGATTGTTTGCTGGTGACATGTGTGAAGGCACAAAACTCATCCAGTGATGAACCAGGTACAAACACACAATCCAAATTATACAAAACCCATTAAGAGCTGATAACCATCCTGTTTACTTTGTCATGTTTCTTTCCTGAGTCTCAGAAGTCAAATACGCTGTCATAGGAGCAGGAATTGGCTTTTTCTTCTCCGTCTGCTTTCTGCTAGTCAAACTGTACATCATCAGAAAGCAGGCGCAGGACAATGAACTGTCAGGTTAGTCTTTAATCCTTTTAAACCATTAACTATCATTACTCAAACAAAATCATAATTTTTATCATTGTAATATTTTTAAAGATGCATCAATAAGAAGAGCATCTGCACGGTAAGAATATTTTTATATGCAAACTGCACTTTCCCATCACAGTGATCATTGCAAACGTTTGGTCTGCAAGTGAATCTCATAAAATGATGATGTTTATTTTAAAGGATCGCTGATGTGGAGAGCAGGAGAGAATGAGATGCCTTCTGAGGATAATTTAATGCAAACTTTTATGTCTTTTTATGACTATTTTATACAGTTTTATTTATTAAATGGTTGCCAGTTTAAGCCTATAAAACAAATGAATGTAAATTCAGGAGATCAGTGCCATTGCTGTGCCTTCATGAAGTCTTTTTGTGCTTAAAGGAAAACTCCACTTCCAGAACAACAATTTACAAATAATGTACTCACTCCCTTGTCATCCAAGATGTTCATGTCTTTCTGTCTTCAGTCATAAAGAAATGATGGTTTTTGAGGAAAGCATTTCAGGATTTTTCTCCATATAATGGACTTCACTGGTGCCCCGATTTTGAACTTCCAAAATGTAGTTTAAATGCGGCTTCAAAGGGTCTAAACGATCCCAGCCGAGGAAGAAGGAAGAAGGGTCTTATCTAGCGAAACGATCGGCCATTTTTTTTTTTTTCCCCAAAAATACAAATTTGTATGCATTTGAAGCACAAAAGCTCACGTCGCACAGGCTCTGGGATGCGCGTCCACGACACTACGAATCATGTCTAAGTTCGAAAAACATCTTATTTTCTCTTACAACTTCAGAATCGTCCAACATCATTGTACCTTTTTGTTTGTAAACAGCGTTTGATTTACTTGCACTTTCTTAGTCTTTGCACGTTCACGTTGTAAACACTGGGTCTGTAGATCCGCCTACGTTCGGCGTGACTTTTCGATGTGATTCAGTAGTACGTAGCGTCGTGGATGCGCCTGCGCTACGCCAGCTTTTGTGCTTAAAAAGTATACAAATTTTTATTTTCCGAAAAAAATGGCCGATCGTTTCGCTAGATAAGACCCTTCTTCCTTCTTCCGTGGCTGGGATCGTTTAGACCCTTTGAAGCTGCATTTAAACTACATTTTGGAAGTTCAAAATCGGGGCACCAATGAAGTCCATAATATGGAGAAAAATCCTGAAATGCTTTCCTCAAAAACCATAATTTCTTCACGACTGAAGACAGAAAGACATGAACATCTTGGATGACAAGGGGGTGAGTACATTATTTGTAAATTGTTGTTCTGGAAGTGGACTTCTCCTTTAATGAGCTATAAATGATTTTATGTGAGTAAAATATATTTACAAAAACCATAACACAGAAATATATTCATATCAAGAGCACAAAAGACTTAATCCAGCTTGTCATTTAGGCAGAATCTATATTTTTTTTGGATTTTTGATGTTTTACTTTCTTTATTCTTCTGTTGTGACAATTAAATCTACATTTCTGTGTGATTAAACTTGACTGTATATTTGTAATTAAGTCAATAAAAAATGAACATCTCTGAGTACATTTTGAGCAACTCATCTTAAATTAAAATGCATCTCTCTCATACTTTATCTACAGTATCAGAAACAGACATGAATGTAAACTTTCACTTTAAATGTTATTTCTGAGAGCTATCTCAGTCTTGCACTTGCTTTATCTTAAATTTCTAAAAAAAAAAAAAAAAAAAATCACAGTCCTGCATTAATGGCTTTACAAGCACAAAAGTAAAAGAGTGCATTTGAATAATGAGTTCTATCTATCTATACAGTTCTTTCTTTCTTTCTTCCTTAATTACGACTTTATTTTATTTTATGTCTCTCAGGTTTTCAATGTGTTCTCAAGCTTTTAACCTTTCTGTATCATGCAATATCACAGTTTATCCAGAGGAGGGCAGTCAGTTCTTTCCTGCTGTTCCACATCTGTTTCCACTATCAGCTGAAAAAACAGTCGGCCGTCAGTCTCAAGCACCAGAATGATATTGTAAACAAATACATTTACTTCTGCTGAGCCCTGCAGGCAGATCAACTACAACCCATTGACGGGACCTGTTAACAGACCAAATAAACAATGCCAATCTCTGATATCTGACAATTTCTGAATTTAAAAATTTATAATAAAAAAGCTATTATAACCATTATAATTTTGTAACATCTTGCTGTGTCTGTATATTGTCCAAATTAGTCAAGAAAAGTACCTTTTCATTGTTTTTAATGCATATAAGCACACAAGATGTTAAGAAGTGTTTCACCAGCACTAAACCTTGTTTATAACTGATATTCTCCAACTGGACTGGACAAAAACTACACTTCAGCCTCCTGCACAGAAAATGACATCAGTTTCATTGGGTATAGTGTATAGTCCTATACAAAGGGGGAGGAGAGAGGGTGTAGACTAAGTCAAAACAGAGCGTGTCCTGTCTCGGGTTACACAGAGAAGAAGGAGAGAAAAAAAAGAGTAGAGGAATTCACTTTTTGTGAGGAGACTGAACTGGAGTTGCATGGAGCCCATCAGACTGGAGAATGAAGATCTCTGCAGTGCTAACAGCTCTCCTGACTAACCTCCTCTTTGGAAGTAAGTGAAATCTGTGTGTATTTAACATCAGCTGTGATGCTGTTTAATAGAGCTAGAAAATCTCAGCATGTCACTGATGTTTTTTTTTTTATTATTATTTTCATCTGCTGGTTCTGAGAGTTTGAATATAAAGCTAAAGTTAATGTTCAAATGCTGACATATGCACAATGTCTTGATATAAATGCATGCAGTATAACACTTTGTTTCCTATTGTTTGTCATTTTTCCTGGTGATTCACTTTTTTCTCTCTGGCTGTGAGTATGTTGTGGTTTCTGACTCCTCCTCATTCGTATATGTAACCTAAATCCTATGTGTGTGTGTGTGTGTGTATACATGCGGTCACTTTGAGTTTATGAATAGCACAACATCCTCGGATAGAAAGGACACAGTTTGTTTCCTTCATTTAAGAAAATGCTTTACAGCCAGTGGAAACCAGATTTTGTGGATTTCGATTTTGCATCTATTCATAACTGTATATTCATGATTTATTACTACTTATTTAAAAATGAACATATATTCAGATTCATAATATTTGATTTCATACATATGCAATCATATTTATACATATATATTCTGTTATCTAATTATTTAATGTTTATATAACATTTTATACAATTTAGATAGACAATTTGTCAAATGTCGAAAACTGTCCAAATAGCTTATACAGAACATGTACAGAATTAGGTATAAATAATGTAATAATATTATGCTTGTTAATATTAAAATTATGTATCTTTTAAAAAAGGTTGTATTTTGAAAAAATTCCCATCTGGGGTGCATTTATTACAAAATTAGACACAGTATAAACTGGAATATTGTGAAATATTATTATAATTTAAATAAATGTTTTCTATTGTAATATCATGTAAAACGTAATTTATTTCTGCGATGTGCAGCTGAATTTTCAGCATCATTACTCCAGTCTTCAGTGTCACATGATCCTTCAGAAATCATTCTAATATGCTGATATGCTTCTCAAGACATCTATATGATATATGCATTATAATTGATATACCATTTTAATGTAATTCAGAGCTAGACAATTTGTGGGGACGTCTGTTTGAGATCCACCCAAGTAATGTTCTCCAGATGGCCTGTCAAAAAGGCTCATTAAGCAGCAGTGAGAGGGTCTGGAAAGACTCTTACTTTTAATTTCCCAGTGTGCATTGCTTTACAGTTCTCTTTAAAGTCTGGGGACAAATTGCTGGCTTATACAACTGGGATGCTGTGTAAGAAATTACTAGTGTTTAATAACTTTTTGTCCAGTTAGAATTGATTTTTCTTGAATATTGCGACTCCATTAAAGGAATAGTTCACCCAAAAATGAAAATTTGCTAATTTGATTCACCTTCAGGCCATCCAAGTTTAGGATGAGTTTATTTCTTCATCAAATTTGTAGAAATGTGTCATTCCATCACTTGCCCCCCAATGGATCATCTGCAGTGAATGGGTGCCGTCAGAATGAGAGTCCAAACAGCTGATAAAAAAATTTGAGTTTATTACTTGTGGATTATTGTGATGTTTTTATTAGCCCTTTGGACCCTCATTCTGACGGCACCCATTCACTGCAGAGGATCCATTGGTGAGCAAGTGATGGAATGCTATATTTCTTGTCTTGGATGGCCTGAAGGTGAGTCATTTTTGAGTAAATTATTCCTTTGAATGGTGCATCACTTTGTGAATAAAACTTTTATTTGCTTTCTATTTTCTGATTCCAGATGTGTGCTCAGCTATCAACGTCACCGTCACTCCATCTCCGTTCACTGTGGTGGCTGAGGGGGAAAACATCACCTTGTCCTGTCAGGTGACCCAGCGGCGGCGGTCGGCGAGTCTGCCTGTGGTGCGCTGGATGTTTCAGCCGGAATCGGGAGGAGAGGAGCTGCTGGTGGTGCGGGTGAACATGCAGAGAGCCAAGTTCTACGGAAACTACACCAAGAGCTTCCGCAAACCCAAAATGAAACTGACGGTGGTGAAACAGGGCAAGATATACAACCTCCTCATCGTGAACGTCAGCGAACAGGACAGGGGTCTTTACAGCTGCAGAGTACAAGAGTTCAAGATGCATCAGGAACGATGGAAAGCTTCCACCAACAGCTCGGCCTCCACGCATCTCCGAGGTTGGTTCATATGCTGTTATGAGACTGACACGGGATTGGCAAAAATTCTAACAAAATTAACAAAACTGCCTCTCAAATGCGCCTCCGAAAAAACATTAACTATAGTTCGTCACTATAGTTTTCAGCTTAAATGAACACTGGTGGCAGTAAAACATCAACAACTTTTATTCAATTTCACTTTGATTATGGCTTACAAACATACATTCTGTTTCAGATTCCTTCCACAACACTATGTTATGACCTTAAAATGCTTTTACCACAGTGCATGATTCGTAATTTATTACATTTTGATCTTTGTATCACATAATCAGCTGCATATGTTGGCTTTTCTGACATGGTAAACTTGCTCGGTAGCGCACCCAGTACAGCATTACACTTGTGATATGAAGCGCTCCGGAAGTCCTGTCAAACACAAGTTATGATAAAAGAGCTCAAAGACTTGTAGAAGCAAGATAAAATGACATGATTGTTTCAGGTTTTACCTTATGTTTGCTTTTGCTTGCACTATTGGTTGGGTTTAGGATGAAATGCGATAAAGCATTAACCTTTTAGCATAAAGTTGCCAAATTCACAAGAGATGAGAGCAAAAATAATAACAGTGCATTATCAAACTAACCTAATCAATTACTACTTTTAGGGTTAAAATAACATCAATCAAAAGTGTTGAATGAGACATAATATTTAGATCTGCTCACGATGCATCGAGGATTTATTTTTATGAAGCATTGAGCATTATAACCAATGTTGAAAGTTTAGTTTTTTTTTTGTTTGCTTTCTGTATATAATTTTATACTAATTTAAAACTGTTTTGTTTTTCATGCTATTAGCATAACCAATGAAAAATCTTGATTTTATAATGCATGAAAAACCAATAATGGAATATGGAAAAGCTCATTTCTGCCCCTGGTTGTGAGTGACGTTTGTTGAGAGTTTCTCTCATCTAGACGCTTAAATTGTCTCGAGGTTTGAAACATCTGACAAAATACTCACCGCATAAGCAGCAGATGTCGAGAAACTCCTTCGGTGTTGTATGTGTTAGATTTTCCATCAAAAACATGTGGAAATGTGATCTAATATTTATGCGCTATATATCTGTCTTTTGGCAGTCAGAGTTGAGTTGACAACAAAGTGAACACTGGCGTAGCGACAGCCAAACGCTATTGACACTGGCTGCAGAGTGCAGTTTTCCTTTACTAACTTACTGTACAGACAGACAGACACGCGAGCGGCACTGAGGACGGAGACAAAATAAGCCCTTATGTATGAAGAGGTTTGCAGCAAAGAGGAAAAACGAGGTCAGGGACTCGACTACTAGATCATCAGAGTTTCCCAAAAAGGGGCGCCAGAGCTCGCTGTGGGTGGGCGTCGCCTGGCCTACTTAAAGACATCACCAAATCAAAATTAGATGGTTGTGGCTTTTAGTCCATGTGTGTTAACTTTGAGACCTGCTGCATGTGAGTGTACTGCCAAACATCTGTGAAATTCAGTTTTAGTAAATGCTTAAAACTTGCAGTCTCTCCCTTTAGGTAATACTGACCAACAACAAGTAATAGCAAGTAGCACCTTCGCCAACATTTTTGTAAAATATGTAGGCCTACCTATGCATAAATCACTGTCGTTTCCAGTTGAAATTAACTGGTATATAGTAGGTGTGTGCGATATATATCGTCTGCGATAATATCGTAATTGCTGTTTTAACAATGTTCAATTTGACGTCATCGAGTATTTTGCAAAAAACATTCAAAACACCTACAGAGTGCAGTGCACGCATTATGTGAAGTCTAGACTCATGCGCGTACCCATTAAAGGAGAAGTCCACTTCCAAAACAAAGATAATGTACTCACCCCCTTGTCATCCAAGATGTTCATGTCTTTCTTTCCTCAGTCGTAAAGAAATTATGTTTTTTGATGTTTTTTTAAGGCAAGACGAGCGTTTGAGATTAAAAGGTATTTAAATAGTATTTTTTTCAAATGAAAAATAACCGATCGTTTCGTTAGATAAGACCCTTCTTCCTCAGCTGGGATTGTTTAAAACTGCATTTGGGATCGTTTGAAGCCGCATTTAAACTGCATTTCGGAAGTTCAAAATCGGGGCACCATATCAGTCCATTACATGGAGAAAAATCCTGAAATGTTTTCCTCAAAAAGCATCATTTCTTTACGACTGAAGAAAGAAAGACACGAACATCTTGGATGACAAGGGGGTGACACATTATATGTGAATCTTTGTTTTGGAATCTTTGGTTTCTTGTGCAATACTACGTTATGACCTACTATAGTGCATGATTTGTGAACTAACACATTTTGATGTTTACATCACATAGCCAGCTCCATATGTATAGCTTTACTGATGTAAATTTACTCGGTAGCGCACCCGGTACAGTATTGCACTTGTGATGTGAAGCACCCCAGTCACGAGTCACGATTAAACAGTTTAAAGACTTGCAGAAACAAGATAAAATGACATGACAGCTGACAATGATGTTTACACTACTTAGTGGTGAATGATTATATACTCCATTTGATGCATAAATATACATAAACATAACTAACAACTCAATATAGATAAGGATTTGTACTCTTCATTTTACAATAGGTCATCCAACCAATGAGATATCCAAGTAAAGTAGTCCAAAACCAGGCCATACCGCTAAGCTCAAAACGTTCTGTTTCCTAAACCATGATCACATTTTCCACTGACAGTGTTTGTAAGGAGAACCATTGAGCGTCTCTGCCATGTGAGGGAGGATGTGGTGCAAATTTAAATACACAGTAGCACAGAGAAAGCAAGGAATACTGACCGTGTTTGTGGGTTTGACGACGCTGTAGGGAGATGTTCTATATGACTCTTGTCTTGTCAGAATGTGCTGGAAATCAATAAAGCCTTTATTGAAGGCTGTTTCTGCGAAAGAAAAAAATAGACTTGATATTAATGGTTGTATTAATAACACGTTTTTGTTATGGCCATTTTTATTTCCATTGCTCAATGGCAAGCAACTTGCCAAGTTGCATATAAGGCACGCCAAGCAACAGTAAATGACACTTTATACACTTGCATATATACACTCCTTCTTTCATAGCGGAATGTTCTGCGGTCGTGCAATGAAATCATTAATATGTATCATTAATCAATTGATGCAGCTGCTCTATTGAAACATGCTTCTTCTATTCATGCATCTGTGAGGTCCTCAACAAATGACTTTTGGCATCCCGTACAGTGACAGAAGCCTTCAGTAAATCACTGGAGATCTTGTATCTGGCTACTTTTTTGAATCATATGACTCAATAGAGCTTTTGTCCCTCACCAGTTTGGTCAAGCATGAGCAAGAGTTCCAAAAATAAGCACATTTCTGCAGGAGCCATGAATAGGGAAATAAATAGTAGTTCATGCGCAAGCAGAAAAAGCAGAAGGCATTCGCAGTGTGGTTAATAGGAATGCACAGGCAGCTGGAAATGCCGTACATGTTCTACATTCTAATTCTGTACCAAATGTAGATTCTAAATAAGACAATAAGCTTGATGACTCAAATTCCCCAAAATGCTTTCTCTTGTCTTTTCTCTTATTCTATAAACAAAATGTTGAAAGATCCAAAAAATGAACTCCAGAAAGATCCATTAAAAATTAACCCAAAAAAATAATTAACTTATACTCACTATATACAGAACACAGCCAAGCTTATTACTAAAGCAACTGGAATACTACATTTTCACAACTCGTACCTACACATAGTGTACCTATACATACAATTCACTTTAGTTTCTAGCTGAAATGAACACTAGTGACAGTAAAACACAAACAAATACATGTTGACGTTTGCATCGCATAACCAACTCCATACGCTTGGCTTTTCTAACATAGTTAACTTGCTCAGTCGCGCACCCGGTACATCAGCGCACTTCCCACAATTACACTTCCATTTCTAACAGAACACAGTGGAACAATTCAACTCATTTGATTCAAGCGAATCAAATTTGCTCTTCAGTGGTCTGTTGCACACCCAAATAGGCAGTTAAACTTCCTCAGTAGCCGAGGTGGCTGTGTTTGTTGGGCCAGCTAGCCTTACTGTCGTCAGCTGCTGTGGTTATGGGTATTTCAGGGCATCACAGTGGGTGTTAGCCAGGGCTGTATCCAGAGAGAGGGAAAGCCTCACTGCTGTCATCCCACACACTACTGCCCCTGCAATTTACTTGATTTAACTGTATGTGCCATGTAATTACGAGGGTCTGGAGCCACAGTGATGAGTGTGCAATTCTCTCTTCTTCCTCTCGCAGTCCATGTTCTCCCAGCCGGCAAACCAAAGGAGGAACTGTGGAGTCTGTTTGAAGGTAAACCACAAAACTGTGATCAACCATATTGTCTTCGACCAAAAAAAAAAGAAAGTGTTTCAGTGTAAACACGTTTCAGATGCAGTGTATAGTCTAATCGAAATGGGTGAAACTACAGTTTTTCTTAAAGAGACAGTTGGCCAAAAAGTTACAAATTTTCATGTTTTAAATGCATAATACATACCTTTTAATGTGGAACCGACTAGACAAATATCCTAGGTCTCTTCTAGTTGTCTGTCACTCTTTTCCATATAATGAAAGTGAATGGGTACCAGACCCAGAAAGAACCACAAGTAGTCCATATGACTTGAGCATTATATTCCAAATCTTGTTAAGTTATTACAACAGCTTCAGGTGAAAAAGAAAGAAAGAAAGAGTTAAAAAATTGTAACACTTAAATAATGGTCTGACATTCGAATGTACAAATGAGTAGCACTACATTAAGACGTAAGTTGCTACTATTAATTCATATTGAATCAAGATAAACTAATCAGTAAAAAATAAATAAATACATAAATAATGTAATTGCTGAATGAGATCAGTTAAATTAATAACTATTAAAAATACAATGACCACATTTTTTTTTACTGTGAACACAAAGAGTTTATTTGCAAAAACAGATAACTCCATTTTTTTTACATTTTCAAAAATCATGTTTTATTTTACTGTTATCATGTTTTTATTGTTTTATTGTGTTAGCTGTATTTTTTAGTTGTTTTCACTTAATCAAAATAACCTAACTGCAGTTTGATTGAGATTAACCGAAATGCACAATGAAAAAACATGTTTTTTTAAATTAGTTAAAAACGGAGTTACCTGTTTTCGCAAATGAACTCTTCACATGCTCCAAAATGCATTACTAATTACTCTCAAGTATTACCAAATTAGTCTTCAGGAACTATTAGTAATCTGGAGACTCATTTTTAAGTGAAAAATGTTTTTCACTTTAAAATACTGGTCCAGATCACTGTTATTAACCTATTTATGACAGGCTATTACTCTAAAGAGTTACTAAATTTGCATTATTTGCTAAGTTTGAATTGAGGCACTTAAAGGACACTTCATATTAGGTTTGACATCTGTGCCATTAAATGTCACTGGCTGTTGTGTGTTTCTTGGCCAAAACCATTTGAAAGGCATGAAGTCAATGAATAAATTTACCTCAATACAACAAGGTTATACAGAATGGTGATGTTACATGTGCCGTGGGTATATTTTCATTAAGTGTCTTTTTCTTGCGTTTCAGATGTGTATCTTTGTGCTGTACTGGTTTGTTGTGTTGGGCTCTTGTGCATGTGCATGTTCACTATAGCTGTGAGCTGTCAGTATCTGCAGAGAAAGAGACGATTAAAAGGTATGATTCTCACTGTTGTTGATATAAATCAGTCTGATTACAATAAACAGTTCAGCCAAAAACAAAAAAGCCATCAAATTGCTAAAAATGGCCTCAGGCCATCCAAGATGCAGATGAGTTTGTCTCTTCATCATTTAGAGAAATGTAGCATTCCATCACTCACCAATGGATCCTCTGCAGTGAATGGGTGCCGTCAGAATGAGAGTCCAAACAGCTGATGAAAACATCACAATAATCCACAAGTAATCCACACCACTCCAGTCCATCAGTGAACATCTTGAGAAGACAAAAGCTGCATGTTTTTAAGAAACAAATCCATCAAGACATTTTAAATCTGAGTCCATAATCCATAATAACGCTTCCTCCAGTGAAAAAGTCCATCTCCTGTTGTCTCTCACATCAAAATTTTTGTCTTCTCTCCTGATTCAGACCAGACCACTATTATGAATAAAAGTCATGTGTAAGTTAAAACGTCTTAAGGGTTTGTTTCTTACAAACTTGCAGCTTTAGTCTTCTCAAGATGTTAATTGATGGACTGGAATGGTGTGGATTACTTGTAGATTATTGTGATGTTTTCACCAGCTGTTTGGACTCTCATTCTGACGGCACCCATTCACTGCAGAGGATCCGTTGGTGAGCAAGTGCTGCAATGCTACATTACTTCAAATCTGATTAATAAACAAACTCATTTACATATAGGACGGCCTGAGGGTGAGGACATTTTAAGCTAATTTTCATTTTTGGGTGAACTGTTCCTTTAATCTGCATGTTGATGATGCTCTTCTAATGATCTTTAATATATATATTTTTTCATATGCTTCTTTTTGATAGAAAACTATCATTTGGTCAAGAGCCCACAGAACAGGTGAGAAAACATTAAAAAAAAAATGACAAACACAGATGAGAAGGATAACCTTCTTCGCAAACTGAAACTGTGTCCATGTGTGTCCAGTTCAGGCGAGACGGTCACTAGTGTGGTCAGTCTCTCTCCAGCTCTTCCCAAGAAGGTGAGAAAGTACAAGAAAAATAAAAGCGTGGAGCAGCTAGACGTGCCACCGGAGATACCGGCTAAAGGTAGCGTTAAATTCCCAAAATGACCTATATATGTCACTATACATTTCGTATAAACCTCAGTTTAACAGCTAAAATATTCCATCTCAGCCCCTATTGCAGACAAAATGCGAAAGCCGAAGCTTTTAAAACCTCAACCCAGAAAAGTGGTTTTGGTAAGTTACATGATTGAAATACACATAAATTTGTTATTTGTTCTGCCAGTTGTCGTATGTAATATTTTTATGTGAGCTGTAACCCTGCTGTTCTCCCGAACCAACAGCCCAAAATTGCAGAGGAGAGTCTGACGTACGCTGAGCTCGAACTGATGAAGCCGCTGCCTGAAGCCAAAACTGCAAAGACAGGAACCGTGTACGCTCAGATACTCTTTGAGGACAAGCCTGTGTAGCATTACAATTTCTCAAAGAAAACCTTATTTATAACACAACATTGATTTTATTCTTCACCATTTTTCTAAAGTTTTATACATGTAACGTTACGTGAACTGTACATATTGTATATTCTTTACTTTCTATGTTGTTGTATGTGTGACAAAAAAATTTCATATTTAGCAAATTCAAATTACTGTCATCAAAAAACGGCAAACTGTAACTAAAAAGCACATCAATGCAGTCTCAAAAACAACATTTGCAAAAGGTTTTTTTAAAGGGAAACCAGTTGCATCTGTTATTAACTAATAATTTTGCACAAATACCTTTGAACAACAAAAAAACATAGAAAACTTCTCAGGAATGTTCTGGGTTCAGTACAAATTCATCTCTATGTGCAGCTTCTGTGGCCTGCACTTGATGTATTTCATCTTATATTAATTATTCTGTAAATAGATGTGTTATTTGAGCTGTAAAGTCTGTTTAGGGATGGGACTACCTTCCTAGGTGGATGAACTTAGTTATGCATCGCCAAGTTTTTTCCATTTGTAAATAGTTACATCTCATCTCTTTATGTTTATTTTGCTGGTTTTGTGCTCAAATTATTTAATAGACAAGCTAATGAGTGATTTTATGATATTAGACTCAAGGTAACGTAAAAATGTTAAATATAATGTAAACACGACTTTCATTATACACTGATAAACTGATTTATTGATTTAGCATTTTTGTCTTGTTTTCCATTATAAACATCTACAGGTTTTTACAACTTAAAAAGCAAAATGACATGAGATGTTAAATCTCGCTTTCTGAGAAATGTATGAAAATGAAGTGGATTTATGCAAGAATTCTGCAAGGTCTGAAACACAAACTTTATTCAAATGAAAAACTAGTTTATTTTGCTAAAAAACCCCTCAGTTATCATCCATTTTCATTCATTTTGCTTCTTAAGTAAATGTACAGAATCTTGATTTAAGAAGGTTTAGATCTTTGTGCTGGATTTTTTGCAGCGTAAGTACTTTACGGTTGATGTGATTTTTGTTTGTTTGTTTTCACAAGCCTGAATTATTTCTGTGGTAAAGGAAAGCAGGCCACAGAAGCTCAACTTGTGTTGAACCCAGAAAATTCCTTTAAATCTGTCAAATTGCTCAAGACTGTTTGTTTTCCTTTTCTTTTTTTATGACTTCTTTTAATAGAAGAACGTTTTGGATTTAATAATGGAAAGCTAATGAAATATCAGGGCGTATCCACATCTGGAACAGACATACAGGCACCACCGATCTGACCTCTCAGTGCCTGCCTTTAATCTTTAGGAATAAATAAGACACGATCTCTCACCCGAAGGGTTTTTGACACTATCACAGATGTACGGTGCGTAAGAAAGTTCTTTAACTGTGAAATGTAAAGGGTCTTGAGAGCCCACCGCCTTCACCACTAACAAGAACCATCTGTGAATGACGTACAGAGACCCTCTGCTCAACACATGCCAAAAATATACTGTTTTTCTCATCTGTTTTGTAAGTGTACTGTAAATTAAACATTTCTATGTGAATGAACGCGAGTAAACCTGACTGCTTTTACTGTGTACGTCAACTGTAATGTCCAAATTCTGTATCTAAAAAAGTCATTTTTGTGAGGGTTGATGTGAAGCGTGATTTGTGGGACTGTATCAGGCACATGTGTTTCTGTTTAAATGGGAGGTTTCATTCTGGACGTTTCAGAAATGAAAGCGGTTCCACGCTAGAAAGCAGGGTGAAGAAAAAATACATATCTGCAGTAAATCAAAGAAATGAAGCAGTACATGTGTCCAGTCACTTTTATCTCTTAATATTCCTGATGACTATCGTAGATTTAAAGGAATAATAAAATGAACATTTAATGAGTAGAGCAGTAAAGAAGATTTTAGATTTAACCATGTTTCTTGGCAATCCATAAAATGCAACTCAGCAGCTACCAGCACTTTGAGAGTCTAAAAAAGCAACACAAGCAAAACAAAATGTATTCATGTGGCTCCTGACGACGTCTTGAGGTCTTATGAAGTGAAACGATCGGTCTGTGCAAGAAACTGAACATTATCTGTAATCCAGAGCATTGGACAAACGGTTGAGAATGATGTCCGGTTCACAAATGAATCATTCTTTTGAACCGGTTCTTTTTAGTGAACCAGATGAACCGGTTCACCAAATCAGAGTGAATCATCTGAAACATTGTGGCGTGAGCAGCGCAGATCTACAAGTTACTCAATCAAAACTCACTCAAAATGAGTCAAAATATCAGCATATCTGATCCTATGATGAATGAACTGACTCAGCGCTCCAGTTCCTCCAACAGTCACTGAACTGAGGAAACCGTTCGACTCGGACCGAAGAGCCGCTGATGTGTGCATGTGTGAACTGAACACTTGAATGAAGGGGCCAAATGAAGGGTTTTACGCATGGTTTATGTAAAGCGGTAAGTTGATGTAGGCTAGTTTATTCACTTTATATGATTTAGACATGTAAAACATCCACAATTCACAATCACATCATTATTGGGTGCTTAATATGTGATGTCATTGCGTGTGAACTAGTGAACTGAATCACTTCATTCAAACGAACTGTCCGAAAGAACCAGTTCACTAAAAATAATCTGATTTTCCCGTTTGTCTGAGGCTTTGGATTACAGGTAATAATGTTGTAAATAATGTTCAGATTTTTGCTTCATAATACCTCCCCCTTTCAGAATCTACATAATGTTTTGTTTTTTTTTTGTTTAGTGATAGTTGTTCATGAATCCCTTGTTTGTCCTGAACAGTTAAACTGCCTGCTTTTCTTCAGAAAAATCCTTCAGGTCCACCATTTTTGTGTATTTGAACCCTTTCCAATAATGCCTGTATGATTTTGAGATCCATGTTTTCACACTGAGGACAACTGAGGGACTCATATGCAACTTTTACAGAAGGTTCAAACACTCACTGATGCTTTAGAAGGAAACACAATGCATTAAGAGCCTGGGGGTAAAAACTTTTGGAATTTAATGATCAGGGTAAAATGAACTTATTTTGTCTTCTGGGAAACATGTAAGTATCTTCTGTAGCCTCTGAAGGGTACTAGAATAAAAAAATATGATTTTCAGGCAAAATAAGAAACATGCACATCTCCATTCTGTTCAAAAGTTTTCACCCCAGGCTCTTAATGCATTGTTTTTCCTTCTGGAGCATCAGTGAGCCTTTGAACCTTCTGTAATAGTTACATATGAGTCCTTCAGTTGTCCTCAGTGTGAAAACATGGATCTCAAAATCAAACAGTCATTTTTGGAAAGGGTTCAAATACATAAAAATGCTGAAAAACCTGAAGGATTTTTGTGAAGAACAGCAAGCAGCTCAGGACAAACAAGGGACTCTTGAACTACTATCATCAAACAAAAAAACACAGCCGTGGATCATTCAGGTGACAACACAGTGTTAAGAATCAAGTGAATGTAAATTTTTGAACAGGGTCATTTCAACTATAAATTCAACTACTATTTTCTCTTGTGGACTACATGTAGACATCTTTTATGTGAAATATCATTCAGTTCAGTACTAAATAAACAATAACATGCATTTTGTATGATCCCTCTTGTTTTGGTAAATAATTAACATTTTGTAGATTCTGAAAGGGGGATGCAAAATTTTGACCTCAACTGTAAAGAGGTATTATGAAGCAAAAAACTGAACATTATTTACAACATTATTACCTGTAATCCAAAGCCTCAGACAAACGGGAAAATCAGATTATTTTTAGTGAACTGGTTCTTTCGGACAGTTCGTTTGAATGAAGTGATTCAGTTCACTAGTTCACACACAATGACATCACATATTAAGCACCCAATAATGATGTGATTGTGAATTGTGGATGTTTTACATGTCTAAATCATATAAAGTGAATAAACTAGCCTACATCAACTTACCGCTTTACATAAACCATGCGTAAAACCCTTCATTTGGCCCCTTCATTCAAGTGTTCAGTTCACACATGCACACATCAGCGGCTCTTCGGTCCGAGTCGAACGGTTTCCTCAGTTCAGTGACTGTTGGAGGAACTGGAGCGCTGAGTCAGTTCATTCATCATAGGATCAGATATGCTGATATTTTGACTCATTTTGAGTGAGTTTTGATTGAGTAACTTGTAGATCAGCCGCTGCTCGTGCCACAGTGTTTCAGATGATTCACTCTGATTTGGTGAACCGGTTCATCTGGTTCACTAAAAAGAACCGGTTCAAAAGAATGATTCATTCATGAACCGGACATCATTCTCAACCGTTTGTCCAATGCTCTGGATTACAGATAATGTTCAGTTTCTTGCACAGACCGATCGTTTCGCTTGGATCTGCTGTGGATCATTCAGGTAACAACACAATATTAAGAATCAAGCGTATGTAAACTTTTGAACAGCGTCATTTTTATAAATTCTACTATTATTTACTCTTGTGGACTATATGTAAATATCTTTTATGTGAAATGTTTTATTCAGGTCAGTACTAAATAAAAAAATAACATGCATTTTGTTTTGTTTTTTTAATTAACATTTTGCAGATTCTGAAAGGGGGGTGTAAACCTTTGACCTCAACTGTATATCGTCAGGAGTCACCGGTATTCATTGAGTGTTCCTTGATATGCTTTTTTTTATTCTCAAAAACGGGGCAGCTGCTGACTTGCATTTCATGAATCACTAATGGTGAAAATTCAGCTGAAAATCTTCTTTACTGTTCTGCCTATCTCTTGGATATCCTGAGGGTGATTAAATTAAAAGCACATTTTCATTTTTACATGAACTACACCTTTACACACCTAAGGGTAGTGCTTCTACACTCGTCATCCTACAATTATATCCTTGCTTAAAACTGTTTTTGAACTGCAGGACTCAACCGCTGGTTTACACCCAACAATAGAAGAGTTTGTTGAAATCTGTTTCACTCATGAGTCACCTTTAACGTTTCACCAAATGAGGAAGGAAAACTTTGCTTGTGTTGCTTTAACATGCCCTAAATACACCTAAAATAAGTCTGAGGAGACACACCAAAGCCAGTGAAAGGTTAGACTAAAAGTAGACTCTGTCTAAATTAGCTCATAAAAGAAAGGTTCCTATTTCTTGACCGTCGGATGCGTCTCAGACAAGATTTTTTGAACGTCCTCCAGGTAAATGTTTACGAAGTCGGTCAGCTGAGGTCTGCACGTGTCCTAAAACTAAAACACTGAGCAGAAACCACATCCTTGATTCAAAGAAACTTTCATTTGCCTTTTTTCCAGAGATCATCTCAACGCTTTTAACACCTTCCTTTAATGGAAAATATAAAAAGAGAGCTTAATCAGTTTCAAAACAAGAGATCTACAAGCTGTTTACTAGTGCGGGGAATGAAGAATTCATAAAGCCTGAAGTCACGTCAGTTATAAAGAGAGTTATTTTATGAGGTGCGGATAATCCTGTCAGTGACACTACAGAAGATCTCGGCAGCAGGAACACAGACAGATGGAACATAAGAGCATGTGTTCAACACAGAGACTCTCCAAAACACATCATTAAAATACATTAGGGATGTAACGATTCACTCAACTCACGGCGCGATGCAATTCATGATACTGACTTTACAATAAAACTTTCTCATGATTTTTTTTAACCAAATGATATTTAAGACAGATCATAAATAAAAAGATGCCCTTTTATTATTATTCAGACAAAATGTTACACTTTATCAGCTGTTGCCAGCCAACTTTATTTCTCTGTCATCAAGTCTCCCGTGTCCCATCATGGCTCTTTCGGTCCGAGCGGCTGACTGGAGATGTGACAGAATGAACAGGAGAAAACAGAAAAGGTGTTTGGCTTCTCAGAATCTGTGTATGTGTGTGTGTGTGTGTGAAGCAGTCGTGTGTGAGGAAACTCTGAAACATCCAAGGAGCCCTTAGATCACCTTTCCCACACAGGCAATTTGCTGATGGGCTTTTGTTGAGGATATTAATGTTTAATTTAGTGACAGATGCTCTGAAACAACACCGAGCACAAAAAAAGGATGTAATACAAAAATGTAGTGTATAAAGTTTTAACAAGATACTTAAAAAAAAAAAATACAGTAAAATAACACCAAATAATATTATTTATGAAAAATATTGCAATTTCTGAGTGGGTGGGGGGGGGGGGGGGGGGTTCAAAAATAGTTTTCTCTATTTTAACAGTAAATATAATGAGAATCATAAATATTGAACAAATTTTCTTTGTACATTTATTTAATAGCATTTTCATGTTAATAGTAATTACAAATGTATAATGTAACAAAATACTGAAATACATAATAACAACACTAAGCAACAAAAAGTGCAAAAAGGGTAATTGTTTTTTTTTTTTTTTTTTTTAAATACAGTAAAACAACACCAAATTGTTATTTGTGAAAGATATTAGCAATATTTAAGCAAAAAAAAAAAAATAAAAATATGGAATGTTTTTTTTGTTTTTTTTGTTTTGTTTTGTTTTGCTTTTTAACAGTAAATATAATGTAGCACAAATAAAAATTGATTAAAATATAAACAATTACAAAACCCAGGAAAAAAAAAAAAAAAGTGTACAAAGAGGTTTTCATGTTAATAGTAATTACAAATGTATAATGTAACAAATTATTGAAATACATAATAACAACACTAAGCAACAAAAAGTGCAAAAAGGGTAATTGTTTTTTTGTTTTTGTTTTTTTAAATACAGTAAAACAACACCAAATTGTTATTCGTGAAAGATATTAGCAATATTTAAGCAAAAAAAAAAAAAAAAAAATATGGAATGTTTTTTTTGGGTTTTTTTTGGTTTTTTAACAGTAAATATAATGTAGCACAAATAAAAATTGATTAAAATATAAACAATTACAAAACAAAAAAAAAAAAAAAAGTGTACAAAGAGGTTTAAAGGAGGTCTTTTATAAACACCAAATTAATTTTTTTTTTAAAGTTATGAGTAAATTTACAGTAAATATAATGTAACACAAATAAAACTTATTGAAATACAAATAATTACAAAACCAAGCAAACAAAAAAGGAAGTTATAGTGTGCAAAAAGGTTTAAAGAAAGTCTATTATAAAAAATACATTTTGAAGTTTTGTAATTTCGCTATATGAAAACATTTTTATTCAATGTTTATCAGTTTTAACAATAAATACAATGGACAAACACAAATTAAAAACAAAAAAAAAAGGATGCAAAAACATCTTTTAAGGTACTTTAAAACAGTCAAATAACACCAAAAGATCCTTGATTTTTAAAAAAAAACATTAAAATCTTGAATCTGAGTTCAGATTTAACTGTACTGAAATTAACATGATAAAAAGGCTTTCACCTGGCAAAAGAGACCATCTATTACCATGATTTTATAGAGTATTACGTGTTCCTGCATCATCATTTCTGTTGTTCCTGGAACAACATCCCTATGAAACAATCATAGCCATTATTTCAAACCCTGAGGATGCAGATCCGGAAGAACATCCTACTCAGCAGAATGACACACGTCCTACTTAACAAAAGGAGGGGAAGTATATGATGATCCAGACCAGCCGTCACCTTACCCAAATGACCCAGATAACAAGCCATCTACTGATCAAGATAATTTCAGTGTGACTGAATGACTCTTCACCTCAAGTCATCTGCCATGTGTCTTGTCTGATTCAAACGCTGATTGAGTCATAACTCACCTAAACATCTGCGCAAGCCACTTTACTCATGACTCACCTGAGACTGAGACTGCAGTGAAGAAAAACTAGCAAAGCTGCAGTTCAAAAAAAGACCTTAAAAGATAAAGCATGTCCTGGTTGTTTACATTACATTTATTTCCTCAAAAGACTTTGACTTTCAAGTGATTTACAAAAAATGCATTTCTTTTTGCAGTAGTGACATCCATGCTGCATGGCTTCTGCTGCATGCTTTTAAAGTACTTCTGCACCATGTATTAGTTAACTATACATCAAAGCAGTTTACTGCCCTCTCTTGGTGTTAAAATGCAATGGCAAATGTAGTGATATTTTGCATGACTATAAGTGAAATGTTATACTTAACAGGTCAAAAATAAATCTAGTTGGGATTCGCTACTGTCAGATATATCGAATTTCTTGTATGACGATACCATGGCATACCTGCTGTTTTCTAACAGAAAAACTATTTTCTTCACTTACTGTAAGATCTAGGTGTAAATGATCTGACAGTTTCAGGGCACCAAATATTGGCATGGAAATGGTTGAACTTTCAAACAAATTAAAGTAAAAATAAATAAAATAAAGCAGTAAAGCAAAACAAAACAAAATGAAAAATTAAAGCAAAATGAAGTTAAGTAAAACTAAATAAAATAAAAGAAAACAAAATAAATAAATAAAATAAAATAAAATAGTAAAGCAAAACAAAATAAAATGAAAAAATAAAGTAAAATAAAATTAAGTAAAACAAAAAGTAAAAACAAAATAAAACACAACAAATTATGAAATTAAGTAAAATCATAAAATAAAAGGTAAAACAAAAAAACAACATAATAAAAATAAAGTAAAATAAAATCAAAACAAAGTAAAACAAGGCAAAAATAATAAAGTAAAATAAGATAAAACAAAAAAGTAACAGCAAACAAAATAAATAGAACAAAAAAGTATAAATAGAAAAAAAGTATAAAAAAGGTAAAACAAAGTTACTCAAAAGCAAAATAAAGCATTTAAAAACATTTAGAAGTAGAATAAAACAAAACAAAAAATATATATTAAAATAAAAAAATGTAATAAAATCAAATACAACAATAATAATAAAATAAAGCAAAACAGAAAATATAAGAAAATAAATAAAATTAGGACAAAAAAATAAAATAAAATACAATAAAATAAAATAAAACAGTACAGAAAAACTGAATAAAATGAAAAAATAAGTGAAAGAAAATTAAGTAAAACAAAATGAAGTAAAAAAAAAAACAATATAAACAAAACAATAAATAAATGAAATTTATAAAAAAGTAAAACAAAAAAAATAAAATAAAAAAAAGCAAAGTAAAATAAAAAAATATACAGTAAAACAAGGCAAAAAAAGTAAAATAAGACAAAACAATAACAGTAAAACAAAACAAAAATATAAATATAAACAAAAAATGAAGTATAAAAAGGTAAAACAGTTAAAAGCTAAATAAAGTAAAAAATTTAAATGTAAAATTAAATCAAGGCAAAAAAAATAAAAATAAAGCAAAAATAAGAAAAAAAAAGTAAAATTAAATTAAATTGATTTTAAAAATACAAAAATAAACCAAAATAAAAAGCCTCTCATTAACTGTAAGTGTGGTGTAATTTAAATAACACATACTATAAAAATTTGAGTCTGACTTGCTTTCAGGAATAATTTACGTTCAGCCAGACTATCCATTTCTACCTAGCTCTCTACCAGGTGCTGATCTCAAAAGATAAAGTTTAACTACAAAAACTAACCACATGCTGCAAAATACTATTACAGTAACATGCATACCAACATTTGTGCATGAATATATAACATATCTGCCATCTACTAAAAAAAAAGCCACTGTAAATTGCAGCAAACCAACAACAGAGCAATCAAACCAGCCAGCAGAACGGCAGCTCTCTGTTGCCTGGAGATACAGACAAACAAAACCGTCCTCACGGAGGCCACGCTTTCACACGAAACCCAGAGAGCCGAGCAACAAGCAGTGCCGTCTACTCAGAGGAAATGAAGTGAGGCACGTTTACCCTGCTGGGTTTTACTTACAGGGTTTCCGAGAGAAGCTCGTGCATTATTCACACAGACGGATCCTTGACAAAGACGACCTGTAATGATATGAACACATTACTAGTTCTCTGAGACGTACAGACGGGACTGTCTTCGGCACTAAACTGCTCTGAGAGACACAAATCCAATCACAGCAGGTAAGAAAGCACCATTTCTACATTAAATAAAGCATTTCTGTATTAATGTTGTTATATGCTTGCTATTTTGAATAGAGTTCACATATATTTGCTTTAGGTACATACTATTATTGCACGGTTAAAATTGTAAACTGTTGATTATGTAAGTTATAAGTCTGCAGCACATGTTAAGTCTTTAAAGTGTTTGTTTTGTTTTGTTTTTCATTGCTAGGTTGCACAATGTTAACCTACAGGTTACAAACATAACTCCTATGATATAGTCATTTGCGTTACAAACATAACACTTTACAATAAGCTTCCATTTGTTAACTACAAAAGATATCAGATACAGAACTAACAATTATTAATCATTTCTAAAGCATTTATTAATCTTATGTCAATTTCAATTACACATTATTAAAATCAAAGTAGTATGTCAATGTTATTTTTTTCTAATATGATCTAACAATGAACAGTTGCATTTTTATTAACTGATAATACCAAAGATGAATAAAAACTGTTACAGTTTTGTAAGATGTATCGTTCATGTATCGTTCATTAGTTAATTTTAGTTCGTGCTTTAACTAATGTTAATTAATAGGATACTATAACTTTACTTAATGTAAAGTGTTAGCAATATTGCCTGTATTCAGTCTCAAATAACAAATAGATTGTTCTGTAAAATATAACCGTGAAGTAACAATTAACACATTTGTAACATTTCACGTGGTTTAAATAATATATGGTTACACTTTATTTTAAGGTGTCCCTGTTACAGTGTAATTATACATTTAAGTACTGAGTAATATTAATCAACTACATATACTTACTCTAGGATTAGGGTTAGGATTAGGGTTTGGCTTATGGTTACTTGCATGTAATTATGCATAATTTATTGTTATTATAATAAGTAACATGTAACAGGGACACCTTAAAATGAAGTGTTACCTAAAATAACAATTAGTTAATGCATAAACATGCATTAACAAAGAAAATAGTATTTTAAAACTGAACTTAGATTAATAAAAGCTGTAAGAAAAAAAGAAAATAATAATGTTGATTTCAGTCCAAGTTCTCTAATGCATTAACTGTTAATGTTAAATGTAATGTAACATAAAACAAAGTTTTTTTTAAGTTTTATAAATGAATTTAATATCCGTTAATGTAAACATGAATTAACAATGAAAAATGATATTTTTAAAACCAAACATCTACCTAGATTAATACATGCTGTAAAAACTGGTTGATTTCAGTTTAAGATCTCTAATGCATTAACTGATATTAATGAACCGTGTTTTCTGACCTGCATGGTGCAGTGAGCCGTGTGCTGTGTGCTGGCATACACTCATGTAATGCAAAAACACCGGCCGTTTGATGGCCAGCGTTTGGGCAGCGCTTGATTTCATTAGACAAAGCACTCATCTGTGTGTCCTTCAACAGCAGCGCTGAAGCATGACAGTCACCTCTATCAAACACTTCGGCCCAGAACACTCTGTAATGTGTCTCCAGGGAGTGGATTACTAATCATTAGGATAAAGGACAGCTTGTGAATTTACATTAAAAAAAACCTTCAACACTGTGTAACAACTTTGCTGCAAAAAAAGCAAATTGCCTTGCTGCCTTTATAAGGCATTTTAACTCTTCATAAGAAGCAACATGAAACCCAACTAAATTGACTGACTGATTGAAATTGACTTCAGTAATGTTTGCTCTTAGCACATCGCTAAGTCAACAACAAGAATAAGCTTAAACATATATATTTAACATATTTTAAAACTAGACTACACTAGATAAATCACAAACATCTTTCCTTATGTGAAGGGCATGGAAGACTCAATTCAAGATTCGGTTGTTTTTGTCATTAGCGTGTAAATGATGAACATGCGTTTTTAAACTAATCTATGAGTCAATGATTCAATTTCCCATTCATACAGAGAGTCACTTGCTTTATTCCTGAATGAATCAGCCATTCGAATGAATCAAATCAATGAATGATTCAGTAATTAAATCAATGCCTTGCCGCCATCTACTGGCAGATTTAGTTTAATTTTTAAAGTGTCTTTTTAGTTATTTAAATCAGTTAATATTTTTGTATTCAAAATTTTATATTTAAAACATTAATCTTAACACCAATTTATGAATTTAATTGCACGCATGTCACCTCTGAGCCTCGTTACACATGAAAATTCACCTACAAGCCACTTTAGTGTTCTTCTGTGCACCTCTGTAGTACAAATTAATTTTCTTAATACTGATTTCATTTGATTCGTAACTTATTCTTATTCTACCTATTCTGTTGTTTTAGTTAGAAATTTTAAAAAGCTTACAAAATACAATTTAAAAAAAAAACTGACAAAAGATGACACATTTAATAAAGTGTAAAAAATGCCATTACAAAGGTAAAAACAAAATTTCCCTGTAAATCACTTTAAGGAGTCAAATATCAATTTTTGATCAGATTTTTTTATTACTGATTAGAAGAATTTTGGCTATGCTCCTAAAAAGAAAAGTAAGCGTAGAGCCCTAGCATATTGCTAAGCCAAAAAACACTATACTCTAATAAGCATAAAACAAAGTGTAAAACGTGGCTAAATGCACATTAAAAAAAAAAAAAAAGGTTTAACCACTAGAGTGAGATAAAAACTCACTGCAGCAACATTCATGTTTCGCTTTGCATGTGCAAATTTGCCTGATCCTTGACATCATGGGCAGCAAAGCCGATTTTGCTTTAAGTTGATCTAATTTTTTTTCTTACTTTTTTTTTTCTTAAATGATATGTAGCAAATAAGAATTGCTAAAATTGAGACAAATGCCCTGTTAATAATTTTTAGCTTTGTTTAAGGCAATGAAATCATTAGTATTTCAATAACTGAAGAATGTAACACTATATGAGGTAGAAAGCACCCTTAGATTCAAATTATCAATAAAATTTAAGTTAGATAACCAGTTTAGATCATATTCATGATTGAACCATCCTATTAAAAATATAATATTACCATGTATTAAAATGTCAAATTAAAAAAATTATTTAATATAAAAAGCTATAAATTGTTAATTTTAAATATGAAATTATTATTGCATCTCTTTCAAGCAGTGTAAAAAGCTTTCTGAATCTTTTTTATTATTATGTTTTTTAATTTTACTATGATTCTAAAATGAATTTACACTGAATTTACAGAATAAAAGTGCATTACATTTTATTTATGAAGTCAGAATATGGTATATAAACTCTGCTTAAGTGATTGTTGTGAACAAGTTTTACCTTACTATCCAAATTACTGTTTCCAGATATTGTCCAAAATGTATTACTTTGGCTGAAGCTGGTGAGCTATTAACACATCATATACTGAATGTTTGAACTTTTATGATTTCTTTTCTCACAAAATGTTTTGCTCTAGCAACATTCAGTAAAAGAATACTTTTTCTTTAATATATATATATATTTTTTTTTTTTAAATTGATTTTCCTTCATGTCTGCCTTTAGACCTATTGTACGCCATAGTGCATGTTTAGGGTCAAACAGTCAATTTTTATTTGATTATTTTTATTAGTGCATTTATTGATTTCAGCATATGAAGTCAATCATTTCTCTCACCTCATCCACCATTTTGGGTGGACTTCTCCAAAGAATTTGTCAATGCATTATAGGGTTGATTTCTTGACAAACAATAGATGAGATGATGCTTCAGAATTTTACCAAAACTCCACATCTATACTGCATAAAAATGCTGCTCAACATAAATAAATAATGTTTATGAAGAACTTACATAATGTTGCCTTGTTTCTAGACACAATGGTGAAGGGGAAGAAGAAATCAAATGAACCATCCGGTAGAAAAATCACACTCAAGATGGCCAAGAACGCTCTGAAGGTGACCGTAGATGGCAAGCGTCGCCTCGACCTCAGCAACATGGCGATCGCCACATTTCCAAAGTGCATCCTGAAGCTCTGCGACGTAGATGAGCTGGACCTCAGCCGCAACCTTCTCAAGAAAATCCCAGACACCATCGACAAGTTTGTGAATCTTCGTTTGCTGGACCTGCACAGCAACCATCTGGAGCAGGTTCCTGCGGCAATCAGCCGCCTGCACAATCTCTACAGCCTCAACCTGTGCAACAACCACCTGACCGCCTCCGGCCTGCCGCATGAGCTGGGGCTCCTGAGGAACCTACGGGTCCTCAACCTGGGAATGAACCGCATCGAGACTCTGCCTCCATCTGTGGCTGCTCTCAAAGAGCTGCGGGAACTGGGGCTCTTCAACAACCTCCTGACGCATTTGCCCAAGTGCATCCAAAACCTCCCCAAGCTCCAGAAGCTGAACGTCAAATCCAACCCCATCCCTACGGACGAGTCTCAGGAGGTGGACCGCATCCAGAGAGTGGAGTGTCTGTATCTAGTGCGGGAGGACTGCCTGTGTACTGACTGCCTGAAGAGGTGTAAGGAGGAAAGGGAGAAGTTAGACAGTCGAATGAGTGACGCTTCTACACTAAAGAAGTCTATCTTTGCTGGGCTCATAACGCCAAACTCTGTAGCACAGGAGAACCAGGCTGTGTGGAGGTGAACATGTAGACTAGTCTAAAGTGCCTGTCAATATTAAAATCATTCCAAACCCATCTGGACGGCATGTACATTCTTAAAAATAAAGGTACTTTATTGGTACTTAAAACATGCTAGCAACATGTTAATCATGATAAAAGCACACAAGCAACATGCTGACGACATGCTAATTATGCTGAAAACATGGTAGCAACACGCAAATTATGTTAGAAACATGCCAGCAACACACTAATCATGATAGAAACATGTTAATAATGTGCTAATTGTGTTATAAACATGGTAGCACCATGCTAATCATGTTAAAACATCCAAATAACAATGTTAATCATTATAGAAATGCTACCAACATGCTAGAAACATGTCACCAACAATAACAATATGATAATCATCCAAGAAACATGTCAGTAACATAGTAATCATGCTAGAAACATGCTAACAACACAATCATGCTAGAAACATGTTAATCTGCTAATCAAGCTAAAGCATGCTAGCAACATGCTAATCATGTGCTAATCATGTTATAAACATGGTAGCAACATGCTAATCATGTTGAAACATGCAAATAACACATTAATAATTACAGAAATGTTAACATTTTAATCATGCTAAAAACAAATTAGAAACATGCTAACTACAAGATAGCAATATGTTAATCATCAAAGAAACACGCCAAGAATATGCTAATCATGCTAGAAATATGCTAACAACCTGCTAATCGAATTGAAAACATGCTAGCAACATGTTAATCATGATAGAAACATGCAAGCAACATGTTGAAAACATGCTAATCATGTTTGAAACATTCTAGCAAACATGTTAACAACAAGCTAGTCATGCTAGCAACATGCTAATCGTGTTAAAACATGTTAACAACATGCTAATAATGCTAATAAGCTAATCAACTGAATCCATCTAAAATTTCAAACTTAAGCTTTTACAACTGCTTCCAACTTTCAGGCTACGCTTTCTCAAGCCAACTTCACAGTTTGTTGATTTTAATCCGGTTCTTATTGAATGTGTAATCATAACATCAACACTTATGACTATTGTTGGATACATTTTGTCGGATACATTTTGTCATTTAGATCCTGATCCTGTCTAAATGTGCATATAAATTTGCATTAAACACTACGCATTACTGTTTCATTTCATGAAATCATAAAAAGAATTTAAAAAAGATTGAAATAATTAACAGCTGATGAGATTATAATGTGAATGAAACATAAATGGCTCTCAGGTGACAGAATGTCTGCCAAAAACAGGTTGCTGGGTCTGGGTTTAAGCATGCAATACCTTACATCTCACTGGCTTTTATAGAACATGATTTCAATGCCTTGTGCAATAGACTACTGGCTTTAATACGGCTCATATAAAAATCATATATATTCCATATATGGAACTCACACTTCTCAAACATGTCAGTTTCATTCAGAGGTCCAAACAGATTAAAAAAAAAAAAAAAAAATGCAATTTGGTGCAGATGTTATTTATGTTTATATGTTGTTTACATCACGAAAATTATTAAAGATTTCACAGCAAAAAGATACATGTACCACGAGCTGAAGATGAATGTTTTTACAAGTGCAGTAAAAGGCCTTTTGCTAAAAAAAGTATAAATTATCAATCAGACAATGGAAGGCATGTAGTATACCGTGTTCAGATTGGTCATGCAATAGCTTCGATGTGCCACCAGGGGGCAGCAAAGATCTAAACAGTGCTATTATAAAAAGAGCTACAGTGATATTAGAATCACATCTGGAAAGCGTGAGAACTACACCTGTAATTTTAAGGGGTCGAGATGTTGCTATATGCATTTAATGAAGTTTTAGGCTACAAGAATAAATATAAGTGTAAATTATTTTAAGCTAAAAATCTAATATTCATTCAGGAAATACCAAAAGATAATAACCTACTTAAACTAACGGTTGTCACTTTAAAGGCCGATGTCAATATGAGGTTAATTACTATAAATGGAGAGAGATCTGGGCAGAATGAAACTTATAAGAGCTTGTAAGCTCAACAATTCCTTCCAAATACGTATGGCTGAGCTTCAACAAACAGTTTAATTATTTTCACAATCATCAACTTTTGTTGTGAAGAACAAGGGCTGGTGAATGTAATTATGTGCTTATTGATTTTTCTCATTTCTCTTGAGGAACAGTTTCCTAATTAACACTTGGCTCAATTCTATTGATTCTCCCACATTGGCAGTGTTTTGAAGATCTGCTCAAGACATGACAAGTCCGAAAAGATTCCTCTGTTTATTCAGTGATTCATATTCACACCGAAATCCAAGTAATATGAAATCTCTATATGAAACCATACATTGTGTAATATGAAAGAGCTAAGTACTGCCAAACCAAACCATGCTTATTCCTAACTGGATGAACACTAATAACTGGAGCGTATGAAGTTTGGAGTATTGTTATTTAGTTATCCACATCTTGAGATGAGTCATTTGAAAGAGGTCTGTAATCTGATTACTCCCACCAGAAGTCAAAGTAAACAAAACTCAACACTGCTTTTAGGCTAAATTGGATCAAAGACAAGCTAAAATAGTATGGAAGAACATTTTCCACAGAAAATCGTCCTCAACTCTGGTGGTCCGAGTCTGAGAGCTGTAAAATAACACCAGTAATCCAGTAAAAAAAAACAGCAATGGACTACCTAAAAAACTCAATTTAAAAAAAAAGGAAAGAGTTTTATTCAGGAACATTAGAATACATCACCTTTACAACAGTTTCAAAATAAATAAATACATACATAAATAAATAGTCTCAGACTGATCTGAGTAAGACGTCTGTAAAATGACACCAGTGATGGAGTAAAAACCAGTAATGGATTACTTGAAAATCACTTAAATTAAAATGTTAAAAATATGAGAAGCAAGTCTCTATCTGGTGGTACAAATATGAGGTCTGCATCATTATCATTTTGAAAATCAACTATAAACATCTCCTGTTGCTCCATCACCGCATGTGATGTCTCTGGAGGTGTCCTCCTGAATTATTAATACCTCACAAAATCAATAAGTCATGTGACATTGCATCTCAGTCAACAGAGAAACAGCAGCACTAATCAGAATTCACCTGATTGATCGACGGCGTATTGAACACTTGGTCCCAAATGTCATAATAGACTGACTGAGGGTTTGACACTGAAACATTAATGTGACAGACAACATTTTTCTTAAAAGACGAATGACATCTGTCATTATGAATAAAAATTCAGTGATTCTTTTTTTTTTTATTCTTTTGAGTCACTGCCAGCCAAAAGCTACAACCAAGGCCGTACATCAGCCTGTCTTTTCAGTACAGCTTTTAAGCCTGAAAAGGTTCTTTAATGAAAAAAGCCATATTTTGAAAGACATGTACCAGAAACTGTCCGCTTCGAAAACACATCTCAAGATCAAAGAATCCAGCAATGATGCTCTGATTATCCGACATCCCTGGGAGACTAAACATCCTGACCGCTCGCGATAGACAAAGAAGCCTTTCGAACAAATGGCTAAATTATCAACAAAACAGCTCATATGGGTATAAAATGACCAGAGGATCAAGTGCATCCCATCTAAGTGGTTTAGGACGTGTGCATTTCCAAAATAGATGCATTAAAGCATCTGCCGAAGAGGATGTTTATGGGAAACAAGTCATTTTGTGAAAACGCAGATGGGCATTTTTCCGGGCAGAGTCTGGATTAGCTAGCCTTCAATTCCAGAAAGATCTTCTGAATATATAGAATCAACAAACCATCTCATCTTTAACATAGACGTCATAATGGAGCCTCAAAGTGCAGGAGTCGACAAACACGCGCTGGGAAAGAACAAAGCGCTTTATTTGAAAGGGTAGAGTATATTTGGGAACGGGCAGGTCAGTGTTGGTTATACTCTTCGCCTGAAGCAGCAGCTCTCTGCCCCGGTGGCGGTAGAGGCGGCTGAATGAGGTTTTTATTGCAGTCTCATTTAGGTCTCCATCAGGGTGCTGCAGGCCTCCTCCCGCCCCCATCCTTTCTGAGGAGCAGCTGTGGTCTACAGGGCTGAGCGGATTGAATGGCATTGGTGGAGCCGCTGCTATTATCTGCCATACTGGAGTGGAAGAAAAGGAAGACAAGGGCAGGAGGAGAAAAAGGGTGGAGAGAACGCTAAATGGAGATTTGAGACGGCCAATTTGAGTAATTTTGCAGTTAAGCACTCCACTATCTAGTAAAATAAAACCAGTAATCCTGTAATGGATTAAAACAAGTTAAATTATATAATTAAAAAAAAAAAAAATCTGGAGATTTCGATCTTGATTCAATATCAATTCATATGTATATACTGTACATATAAGGGGATAAAAACTTTTTGTTAAATGCCTGTTTTAACACCATTTTAAACTTGGGTTAAATTCAGTATTTGCTTGCATTCGTTGTATGTACTTATACAAGTATAATTTAAAAAAGGATGTAAGTGATTAACTTTTTAAATTTCACATTTAAAAACCTAGTGTTTAATCATATCAAAATATTCAAATGAAAACCTTACAAATAAATAAATAAATATTCTAGATACATGTATATGTATCTAGATACAGGTACCTAGTGGGCAAACCATGGCATTGCAAATGAAAATGATGTTGCCCTTCCCATCACTCTCCAGAATAAAATGATACTGTAAATGTCATCCACATAATAATCAATGCACAATATGCTGTAATGTTTACTAAAAATTGCTGCCTGTATGGTGCAGCTGTCGTATATCCTACTTAAACTCATTCAAATGTATTGTCAACGCTGGTTCGTTTGAAGCTCCCTTTTCCTTGACCAAAAACTGTCTTAGTGTGGCCAAAACGGAGAGAAAAAGATGCGTTTTCAAACAAAAACGTATTAGTGTGGACATGAGCTTAATGACCAGGTTGCATGACCACACACTAGATATATTTGCAAGGTGTTTTTGAGTCTGTTTTCATTGTAATTGTACTGAAAAGAGCAGCCAGTGCATTGCACAGGTTTGGAATATTTTCCTTTTCAATTGTGTACTTTTGAAAAAAAAATGCCAATGTAAAAATACAAGCAATTTTAAACCATTTAAGTGCAAAGAAGATGTGAAAGAACTCAATTCAGCAGGTTTTCTGGTTTAAAGCATGCCCAAAATGAATTGAGTATTTTTCTCAGCTTATTGCACATATACGGTAAAATACACACAAAATTGTCAACAAAATTACTTCGCCGAATGTTGTAAAAATGTAAAAATTGTATATACACTAATACATTGAGTGAGAAAACATTTAGAAACATTAGAAAACAATTAGATTTAGATTTTGTACTATTTGTCTAAAAACATGTAGTATAGAACAGAGATGATCCAGCCAATTTAAGATATTTATCATCTTTATCCCTGTATGGGTTTTTGTTTTTTTTAATATTTATATAATTGAGCAATATCACACAAGCAACAGCACTATTCTCCTAAATATTAATGCGTGAGTGTGATCGCAAATGTGATATTGATTTTTTACAACAGTTCAACAAACAAGTCAATATTGAGTTACATTTTAGACACTGTTATTGTCTGTTTTTTTTTCTTTCCTGTTTCACAGACAAAAATAGTTCCAAACAAACCTGAAGCAGAACATGTGTGTGTCTCAGAGCAACACAGCGGTGTTTTGTTTCTGAATGAATCATCTGAGTCAATGATTCAATGATCTATTCATTTAAATGAATCAACCATTTTGAAAGAATCGCTTGAATGATTCCATGAATCACTCATGAAGACTGGGACTTGCCACCATCTAATGGTGATTTTAGTGTTATATTTATCCATGACAGGCCTAAACTAGCCTAGTATATATATATACACACATATATAAATACACAGTGAGAAAATTGCCTTTAAAGTTGTCCAAATGAACTTCTAAGCATTGCATATTACTAATCAAAAAATTACGTTTTCATATATTTACGGTAAGGAAATGTACAAAATATCTTCATGGAACATGATCTTTACTTAAAATCATAATGATTTTTTGGCATAATAGAAAAATTGAAAATTTTGACTCATACAATGTATTGTTGGCTATTGCTACAAATATACCCGTGCTACTTAAGACTGGTTCTGTGGTCCAATAAATATATATGAAACAATAAAAACAAAAAATATGAAACATGCTGTATTAGAGTATAACATCACCACCTAACACCTAAATGGCAAAGTGCTACTCACTGGTGGCTATTTGTGAATAGCTTATACCATTTCACCAGTTGACTAGTTACTACCAGATTAAGTACTGGACTGGTCCAACAGTGCACATCTCTGATGGAGATACGTGTGCACGAGAGGCAGGCAGGGTGAGAAATCCCCAGAGGCGGAGGAGCGCGAGTACACATGCCTGAGACCAATTAAGAGGGGGGCGGCTTTGCTCTTCAGGGCAGCCTGCTGTAATCATACACACACTGACTGGTCAATGTAGAGGAGCGCATGATGAATAATGCAACGCCTGGTGGGTGTGGACCAGCGTGCGCACGCGTGCGTCTGCGAGTAAGCAGCGGAGAGCGAGCATGTGTGCGCGTCAGTGTGTGTGAGTGAGGAATCCCTCCCCCAGCCCCCAACCAGCCGGTGCCTGCAACATGAGGTCAGCGAGCTAGCGGGGAAGAGAGGAGAGAGAGCGAGGAGGAGAGGAAGAGGGAGCCACGGAGGAGAGGAGCAGAAGGGAGAATGTACCGAGAGAAGATCTGAGGAGGAGGAATATGCAGAGCAGAGGAAGCGCAGCCCATCGATGGCAGCCATGCTGAGTCCAAAGATCAGACAGACCAGGAGAGGTACAGTACGATACGTTTGTATTTCATCTGTCAGCTCTCAGGGGCCGCGTCACACGCTCTGCGTGCTTTCATCTCACAGCATCTCTGCTTCAGCTGCTCGCAGCACATTGGCCGGATCATCTCTTCTCTGATACTTTAACTGGGCGATTACGCCACCCATCAATATTTATATAAACATATTTTAATATAATAGATATTAGATTTTATTAAAAATATTTTTACATCCAATTGTTTTTACATTTATGCTTTTAAATTATATTTTGCTGCCAATCTGAATTTGATGATAATATCAATTTGCACATGTAAAAAAAAACAAAAAATGTAACATTTAAAAAACAAAATTCAAATTTTCAAATTGAGAAGCAGGTGTCTCTGATATGAAAGCAGCAAATTACTATATTATATATATATACATATATATATATATATATATATATATATATATATATATATATATATATATATATATGTATATATATATATATATATATATATATAGCCATATTTCATTATTTACTGATATTTTGCCATTTTGAAATTATTTCTATGTCAGCTTTTTATTGATTATAAAAAAAAATTATAGTTTCAGTGAGGCATATTAAACATTTTAATATAATAGAAAAATATTACTTTTTCTAAAAAAAAAAAATTATATTGTATTGTTTTTATATTTAAGCTTTTGAAATTTTATATGTTGCTGCTAATTTGAGCTATTTCGATGATCATATCGATTTATACATATAAATGTAACATTTAATAACAAAATTACGGTTTTATCAAATTTAAAAGCAGGTGTCTCTGATATGACAGCAGCAAATTATTTATTTATATTATTTATTTATTTATTTTAGTAATCCTATAAACATGTAATCCTATAATTGTGTGCGCATCTGGTGTACATTTTTGTGACATATACTGGCATATTTCAATATTTACTGATATTTTGCCATTTTGAAGTTATTTCTATGTCAGCTTTTCATTGCTAATGAAAAAATTGTATAGTTTCAGTGTATGTGTTTACATTCCAGTTGATGTAATTACGTTAGACACTCCTATAATATTATATATGAGCACTATATCTGCCTTAATAGTCTGTCTCGGTCGACTACTATGTAAATCAGCTGTCCGATTGATAACTATTTACGCCATCAAAATTCTGATTTAAAACAAGATCAGGATAAAAACGTTTGCTAAACAGGTAAATATGAATGTAAATGCACTCAATAGGTCAGATCTCTTCGCGCTCATTGCGTTGTGGTTGACCATACCTCAACAGCTGAACGTCAACGCACACATTCCACTATCATCCGCAGCACGCTGAGGCTTCAACACACACGCCCACATAGCGCCGATCATCATTCATCAGCAGCCTATAGCACAGGCTTGGGTGAGAAGTGAAATACATGCAGGGGAAGATCAGAAGCACAAGGTTTCATTCATCATGCATCCACTTGATGGATGACACGGCGTTAATAAGCAAAGCTCAATGCATGTAAAAGGCTGAGTGATTTAGCTCTTTATGTTCTCTCAAAGCTGCCTATAGAGCCCTGCCCTTCCCCCACCGGCCTTATGCTACCTGCTGAACATCAAGGCATCTGCTGGGAGAAGATGTTTAACCATGAACTGTGAATTTACACGGCTCTCTGGAATACCTGATCCACATGGGTCAATCTGATAACTGATTTCCAACCGTTTTTGTTCAGATTAATATTTCCAGTCATTTATTTGGTAGAAGACATGGATAATGTGCAGTCAGTTGGTCATTATCGCAAAATAAACCCCTCAGGGTGATTTAAGACCTCTCTGCTTTGTGTCAGGGTCTTGCATCACCCTGAAGGGGTTTGTTTTGCGATTACGACCAGCTGACTGTACATTGTACCTCATTTATTTCCCAATGGGCATTACATTGCATTCATGCATTTGGCAGACGCATTTGGCAGAACTGACTTACCATTGAAGGTATGCATTGTTTCAGTTCATTCATTTAGTGCATTCCCTGGAAATCAAACCAAATCGGACCATGAAGTTGCTAGAGCCCGACTAATTTTAATTTATACATCTAAAATAAATATTTTCTAGATATAAATTGCTTGTCAAATAACAAAATCTCTTTTTTTTTCTTTTTTTTTCTTTTAAATTTAGGAAAAACATAATATTACACATAACATTTTTCACTCACTGTGTGTGTGTATTCATTTTTAATTATAGATTTTTAATGTTTATTAAAGAAGTCTCACTGCTCACCAAGCCTGCATTTATTTGATCCAAAGTACAGAAAAAAAACAGTAACATTTTTTACTATTTAAAATAACTGTTTTCTGTTCAAATATATGTTAAAATATAAATACATAGTAATAGTAATTAATTCCTGTGATCAAAGCTGAATTTTCAGCATCATTACTCCAGTCTTCAGTGTCACATGATCCTTCAGAAATCATTCTAATATGCTGATTTGCTGTTTAAGAAACATTTATTTATTTCTGTTAATAATAATGATGCTAAAAATTCAGCTTTGAAATCACAGGAAGAAATTACATTTTAAAATATATTCAAATAGAAAATGGTAACTTTAAATAGTAAAAACATTTTTTCTACTTTGGATCAAAGAAATGCAGGATTGGTGAGCAAACGAGACTTCTTTAAAACAAATATATAAAAAAAAAAAAAGAAAATTCTTACTGTTCAAAAACTATTGACTGGTAGTGAATATATTCATTATAGGGTTAATATAACAAAATTTCAAAACTATAAAAAAAAAAAAAAAATTGATATTTTAAATAAGACAAATGTTAACTGAAAATCTATAAATACACTTATTTCAGCAACATTTTTGCTTTTGTTTAATTTAACTTAATGGAAGACTACAGTAAAAACCAATGGACTACTCGCACAACTACTTTCGTGTTCTACTTGTTACGGTTCCGGAGTTTCCGGTTAGCGTTCAGCGCACCTACATACAGACATTTTCTCATGATAATGCAGATTATTACTACATTTTAGGGCTGGCATTTCTTTATTCAATTAATCATATTCTCTGCATTAACATGAATCATCTTCAACCTGCTGAAATGTTACTATAAACTTCCCTTCTGTATGTGCATTCTGAATAATAAATAAATATATTTCCCCACTAATGCGCCACAATCTCATGAAGAGTATTTTTCTTTTACCTATTGTATTTTATACCTGATGAATGTACAGTTTTGACTGTAGTAAAACCATGGCTAATTTGTTTGTCCGAGCCCATACCGCTTATTTCATTGTTTAAAATGGCTAAATGAATGTGCGGTAACTGCCTTATTTAACGTTGTTAAACATTTAAATAATTTTTAACAGTACCACGTTGACAGTGCGACTATTAAATATTCTTATTTTGGCATAAGAATACATACAGTGAAATGATGACAGAATATGACACAGAATAGTGATTTAATACAGATAAATAAAGGTTCATTATTATCTTATTCATCAGATCTCACAAACTGCAGCACCATGATTAGGCCACTATAGAGCACTGACACCCTGTGGTGAACAATCACCTATGATTATTAGCCACCGCTTTCTCAGATCGGTTTATGTTGGATTAAAACTTCACGTTCCGCTGATTTTGAAAAATCCTGTACACAGTAATCATCAGAATATGTCTTCTCCTGTCTCTAAAAATGTCTAAATTTGAAATCATCCCACAAACTCTCATTTTATTAGGCGTTTAAGTCAACTAGATGATTACAGCGCACTGAAAATGTACATGACCAGAAATGACTGAGCCGTAAGATTTCAAAACGGAAGTGCATCACGAGGCTCAGTGCAAGTAGTCCATTTAAAAAACAGTATAGACATAATATACTACAGTACATTACTGCAACTCCTAAAACTTTAAAAATGTAAATAAGTATAAACAATAGGGATGCTCATTTTAACCGGTTAACCGTTAACCGAGAGGAAGAATTTTGACTGATTAATACAATCAGTTAAACGGTTTAAAAGGGTTTTTTTATTTCAGTAATTTATCAAAATATTTAAAAATGTTTGCTGGATGGTTAAAATAAAATACAGTTGCATTTTTGAGAGAAAAAAGTTAAATCGCTTAGGCTTATAGCGTTAAGTCGCATTTTACTATTACATTCAGAAATAGACCTGATGCCGACACGAAATGTTTACAAACACTATAAACAAAGGCTAGGCTATTTTAGTTCCCCTCGCTCCACAAAAAAAAAAAAAAAAAAAATACTTTTTAAATTTAACAGCATTTAGAAAAGAACAAGAACGAAAAATATAAGAAGCTAGGCTATATAAACGACAAGCCAAAACGAAGTCATTTAGGCTAAAGCGAAACTGAAACTAATGTTGGGTCTCTCATACGACAAATCCAAATGTTTCCATATTCGAGATGTATTTAAAAAAATATTATTTATTATGTAAACCTTTTGTACTTCACTCACATTCCAATATCCACATAAAACAAAATGTCTGACATATCACGACAGTACGTTGATAACGATTAACCAGTGCGTTTTTTTCCATATGTTTGGTATTTTTTATGATAATGGAAAGGCTGTGTTAAGTTAGCAATGCTTAACTGTGTGTGTTGACTTTTTTCCCTTCTAACAGTGGAAACATCTCCTTCTAGTCATACAGATAATCGAAACTGTAAACGGTTTGCTTTTATTTGCGTACGCTCACAATAAAAACAAATCTTTGTGTATTTGTAAAATAAAGAAAAATAGGATGCTGCTTTCAACTGTCTTCCTTTCACGCAGCACAACAATGAACCAAAACTCTGCATATTAGCTACTTGTTGCACTTTTATTCTATCGTTTTGTTAATTAATTAAAAATATTAATCGTATAGGCCTATTCATTCATTATATATATTTAGCCTTGCTTTATTTTTTTTTTCTACGTTGACAGAAGCACTGCAGGTGCGTGATGCGATGTGTCCATGTGAGTCCTCATGTTCTGTTGTTTTTTTGCGCATGTAAAATTAATCCCTGGAAAACAAATTTTGGTATTTTTAACAGGTCACAGACACTTATCCTTTCTAAAATAATTAAATTCTAATTTAAAATTATCTTGTTGGTTAACGGTTAATAATCGGTTAATGAGCCTACTCAACTAAAATTAAAGTGAAAAAAAAAATTATTCAAAATAATCACAGAAACTAAAATAGCACCTCAATGATAGCAAAATAACACTGATTTTGAGTTCACGTCTTTGAAAACCCACAAACTACAGGTCGTTTCTTGCAGTTGCTAATCTTAACCGGCGGAGGACTTTATCTAAGGTGCCAAATTTTTATGCCACAATCGCGGCGCCAGTACTGACACTGTCATCATGCATAACTTGAAAACATGCTTTCCACTATATTTTAATTGCATCTTTAGAGGCAACTATTCTCAGAGTTGATCCCGTCCGTGCCAAAACAGGCAGTTTTGGTGACCACATCCTAGAAACGCCCAAGACAAAGTGGGAAGGTATGAATCATCGTGTAGAGAGATTTGCAAACTGGGTGTCTGCACTCTGTTCCAATTGACTTCAGCGCTGAAAACACTTGAAACCGACGGGCACAAAACACTCGTGTAAACCAGAGTGCAGTGAAAACTTTTCTGTCATGGGCTCCAAAAATGTACGGCTTTGAAGGTTGGTTTTAAAACAGTAAATGTTTGAATTTCTGCTAAACACATCAAAGCTGACAGTTCCCATTTCTGCATGACATTCACTATATGTATTATATAGTACCTTGCACACCCAAACCAATCGTAGGTGCACTGAATGTAGATGCAGTATGAACTAGAAAAATCCGGCTCTTATTATTACTAACAGCTGACTGTACTCATTATAAATAATGTGTGTGTACATTTGTAAGCCTGAGGGAAGTCGGTTGACCAAAACATTGCTCATTAAAAAATTGTGATGCAAATTTGAGTAGTGTGCAGGATTTATGTTTTTCTAGTTTATAATGCAAAAGTATACACAGAAATAAAATGGATTACTCATCCAAGCGCCATAATGCTGTTTCCCACACCTATGATTAAATAAAATGCAAATTTAGCATTACATTCTTTTTTTAATTACTAAAAACAATAGCTGCAATGATCATCATACCAAGTAACAATCAGAGCTTAGTCATGGCGTTCCAAACCTGCATAAGTTTCTTTCTTCTGTTAAGCATAAAAGAAGAATGTGGATAACCAGAGAGTTGACGGTAGCCATTTACTTCCATAGTATTGAAGTCAATGGCTACCGTCGACTGTTTGGTTACAAACTTACAGGTTTGGAACAACATGAGTGTGAGTAAATGATGACAGAATTTTAATTTTTAATTTTAATTTTAGCGTGAACTGTCTCTTTAAATATCAACTTGAAATTCACATTTGCCAAGTTCATGGTTAAGGGTGCAGAATATGAATTGTGAATCTCACACAGCAGGAAAAAAAAAAAAAAAAAGAACACCTAGGCAGTAGGGTTGTCACGATACCATAAAAATGACTAACGATACTATACCAGCTGAAGTATCACGATACCAAGTAGTATCACAATACCATGCAGTATTCTGCTAATTTAAAATTCAATTCTACAAAATGAATCAAAAATTCATAATTAAAAAGATGTAAATGAAAACAGAAAGGTTTTTTCTCTGAATACTTCATTAATGTGAATCAATGACTGGCTATTGTTATCCATGAAATCATGTGAACAAAATTCTTCATGTAAACAAAATCTTAGCACTGCACAGAGGCTGCATGAAGTGACATTAAGATGTGGTATTTATACATTTAGACTGTATTTATAATTGCATAAATAATGTTATAAGATTAATGTTTTAAATACAAAACTTTGAATATAGAAATATGTTGGAATGTAATATGATGGGAAACTTAAAACCGCCAGCAGGTGGCAGCAGGTGTTCATGATTGAATCACTGAGTCATTCAAAGGATTCTTTCAAAACAGCTGAATCCTTCAGGAGTGAATCAAATGGCTGTTTTTATGAATGGCTTTGTGTATCAATGATTCGCCCAAGCCAACGCGGATTCGTATTCAAACTAAACAAAAACAGCACTCTTAACCCTTGCTCATTTCATATTGCTGAACTGTCAGGAGCATTTTTGCTTGCATATCTTAAATTTCCAAGTTAGCAGCTTGTATATTAAAACGTATATTCATTTAAAATGTTAAAAAATATATACAGTGATTGATAAGAACCAAGTGCAAAGCCGCTGTTAATGAATGGAATTGCATTCGTGATCGCAAAGATGCTTCCAGAAACAAATTATTACACCTGTTCTAAATGTGGGCAAATGAATAAAACTGCGAGAATACTTTCTTGTAAGATATTACAATGTTGAGTAAGTGATTCTTGAGCTGCTATTTTTTTAAATAACATCAGACGGTCTGAATCAGACCCTCTCTTCTGATAAACTGCAGCATGAACAACGACGTGCAAGTGCAACGTCTCATTTCAAACTGAACTGAAGCATAGGGAAACACTGAATAGCACATAAAGCGTATACACAGCATGTACTACACAAAGCACGGCAGAAAGACATTTTGGCAATCAACTTGTAATGTTTCTGCTGGCGTGCATGTTCAAATGAACGTTTTAAACAGCGTTCCTGCCGTTCATACAACATATCTTACGGTACTACCGTATGGACGATACTACCGTTTAAAAAATGCAATGGCACCGCGGGTATTTTTAAGCTTTAGTATCGCGATACTACCGTGGTACCAGTATATCGTGCAACCCTACTAGGCAGAGCTGCAGAAAACCACCTGTTTATATTAACTCACTAATAACTTACAACTTTAAGATGGCTAACTATAAATTACGCCAGCTAAATGCTGCCAGTTTGACCCCTGGTTTTACTGAAGCAGTAAAACTGCTGTCTTCCTCTGGTCTCCATTAGAGAGAACAGGGCTACTGAAGTCACCACACCCATAGACACAGCTAATGTAATCAAGAAGCCTGCAGCTCTGATGAGGAGGAGACATTGTGGAAAAGGCCAATGGAGACAGACCCAACAGCCATCACACATTCGTTTCTCCAAAAGACTGACTCAGTACCTCCACATCTGGACTGAACGTTTCATTCTAGTGAAGACAGCCATTTATGCATAAAAAAAGTCTAACAAAAATGTTTTTAGCACAAAAAAGGCAACAAATTCCTTCAGATTGCTTTTACTGTTGCCCATCAATGGGATGGTACCACTAATACGTACTATTTAGGTACTATTAGGTACCTTTTAAAGGAGAACTTGTTCCACTTCCAAAACAACAATTTAAAAATAATGTACTCACCCCCTTGTCATCCAAGATGTTCATGTCTTTCTGTCTTCAGTCGTAGAGAAATTATGGTTTTTGAGGAAAGCATTTCAAGATTTTTCTCCATATAGTGGACTTCTTTGGAGCCCCAATTTTTAATATGCAAAACGCAGTTTAAATGCAGCTTTAAAGGGCTCTAAATTTTCAAACAATAAAAATTTTTTGTACCTTTTGTTTGTAAACAGCGCTTGACTTACTTGCACTTTCTTAGTCTTCGCTTTGACTGGGTCTGTAGTTCTGCCTACGTTCCGCGTGACCTTTCGACGTAATTCAATAGTACGTAGCGTCGTGGACGCGCATCCCAGACCCTGTGCTACACAAGCTTTTGTGTTTAAAAAGTATACAATTTTTTTTTTCCGAAAAAAAAAAATGACCAATTGTTTCACTAGATAAGACCTTTCTTCCTCGGCTGGGATCGTTCAGAGCCCTTTGAAGCTGCATTTAAACTACATTTTGCAAGTTAAAAATCAGCACACCAATGAAGTCCATTATATGGAGAAAAATTCTGAAATGTTTTCCTCAAAAACCACAATTTCTTCACGACTAAAGACAGAAAGACATGAATATCTTGCATGACAAGGGGGTGAGTAAATTATTTGTAAATTGCTGTTCTGGAAGTGGAGTTCTTCTTTTAAGGAACTTATATGCACCCTTTGGGGTATATTGGGTACAAAAGTGTATTGTAGAGTGATACAACAGCCATTGCATAATCGAGAGCCACTGTATAAAGATGCTAAATTGCACATTTGACCATGGTTTTAAGCAACTTATTTCTAATATAGCTGTATTGGAAATAAGTTGCTTAAAGGTTAATTTTTCTTCCAGAACAGAAATTTAGAGATAATGTACTCATAATCTAGCGAAACGATCGGTTATTTTCTAAAAGAAATGACAATTTATATACTTTTTAACCTCAAATGCTCGTCTAGCTCTGTGTGAACTGTGTATTTTGATTCAAGACAGTTAGGGTATGTCGAAAAACTCCCATCTTGTTTTCTTCTCCAACTTAAAAATCGTCCCCCTTTAAATTTTTTCTTTTTTTTTTTTTTTTTGTAAAGGGCGTTTGATCTTCTTTGCGTGTTTACTTGAAAACACTGGGTCAGCACTTCTGCAGCGATGCAGAACGATTTTGAAGTTGGAGGAGAAAATGAGATGGGAGTTTTTTGATATACCCTAAATGTCTTGAACCAGAATACACAAGAGTTCACACAGAGCTAGACAAGATGAGCATTTGAGGTTAAAAAGTATATAACTTTTTTTTTTATTTTTTTTAGAAAATATTCCTCCTCGGCAGGGATCATTTAGAGCCTTTTGAAGCGACATTTAAACTGCATTTTGGAAGTTCAAACTCGCGGACACCAATGAAGTCCATTATATGAAGAGAAAAACAGTTTCTTTACAACTGAAGAAAGAAAGACATTTACATCTTGGATGACAAGGGAGTGAGTGAATTCTCTGTACATTTTTGTTCTGAAAGTGACTTTTCCTTTAAGACCATAGTCAAATATGCAATTTAGCATCATTATACAACAATACTTGAGCACAGAATGCTGTGACCAATCAGAAGCAAGTATTCTAATATTATTATACTAATGCCCATCCACTCTTTTAGCAGCCTTGGATCCAGAATTTATTTTTTTTTTCGAATCCATTTGTATGTTAAAGAGCTATTAGCCATAAACCCAACCAACCAGCTATGAGGTGAATCACAACATTAGAAACTTTGATTTGAAGCGTAAAAGTATTCGAAAATCAGATGAATAGTAAAAAACCATGTGCTATTTCAATGAGGGAAAGTATTACAATCCCATAAAGCACTGCAAATAATTTAATTTAAACAATGGATAAATACAAAACTATTGATTTAAAGATGTTGAGTGCATGTATAAAAACTAAATATTTCACATTTATTGCAAAATATCCAAGTAGTCTGAGAGCATTGGGAGACGGTCTCTATTAAGTCATTTGCAGTGCTTCATGGGAGTAGCACTAAAGAGTTATTTTGCTGGTTTTGATTATCTGATTGGTGGAGATTTCTTTGCAGAATTATGGGACTTGTGCTGTTAAACATGATTATTTAAAAAATAAGTTGAATTAATGCAGGCTGATGGTTTCAACAAAAAGCATATTGCTACAAAAAGCAATTAACAACCTCGTAGCTCATAGTAAGTTTAAGCGTTTTACGTTATCATTTAAAACTAACTTCTCTATGGAGAAAATATGGGAATTTTACTTCCGGATCCAGACTGTTGCACTCTATATGAATTTGAGACTTAAGGACCACTCAGCTGTCCAGCTCACCAGTGGTTTGGGAGTGAAAAATAATATAATAATATAAATGAGAAGAACACATTGATTTCTTTCCTTTCTCTAAAAGCCACACATGCATTGATTTTAAGTCTGCAGCCCAGAGGCATAAGATGACTTTGTATGCTGAACGGACTCCTATAAATTATCAATGATGACACAGACTGTTCATACAGTCCAGTCATAAGCCTCAAGCGGCACAACCTGCGTGGCCGGTGTCAGAGCAAAATTATTTCCACATCATTTTATATGTTTACTTCCATTAAGGAATAGATACAGGATAGTACTTTCTATTTTTGTTCAATAATACTCTTTGTGCTGTATATAACTGAAGTTGTAGTGCATGGCACCTCTATCTTGACTACATGAAATGGCAAACAGCAGAGGTTTCTATATCAAGTGAGGCTCTGACTAAATTACACTCTGGAGATCCTATTAGAGTAGAGAACTCACTCCCTTTGGGAAAGTGATACAGGAGAATTCCAGATAAATTTACCAGAGGGTAACTGGTACAAACCAGAGAGGATGATTCTTCATATTCTGCTGCAGGAGATGACGCTGAACATAGAGCAAACAATAAACCTCACAGAAGGCTTAAACAACTCAAAAATGTTATGTTATCTGAAACTAAATATTTAAAAGTTTTATTTCAGCTAATAAAAATAATATAAACTATACAAAAATATTTTTTATAAAAATTACTAACAAAAATGACAAACATTTTTAAGTTATCATTCTAAATCAGTTCCCTATAGATGGATGATGATATAAAATGAAAATATATAAAGTGAACAGACTCATCTTTATGAATTTGGGACCTAATGACCCTTCCAACCTCACCAGTGGATTGGGAGTGAAAAATAATATTATAACATAAATGAGAATAACACATTGATTTCTTCTCTTTCTCTGAAAGCCACACATTGATTTTGAGGCGACAGCCTAGAGGCATAAGATGACTTATAAAAATGACTAAAAGACAACTTAAAATAAAATAAAAATGGATTAAAATGATTAAAAAAAACAAAAAACTATATTAGTATCTCAATGACAATAAAAATCTTTTTGAGTCGATAAATCACTGCCTAAGGTTAAACACCGCACCTATCCCTGAGTTACACGGTTTTGGTGAACCTTTCTTTCACCCGCTGAAAACAAAGAGGAATTTTTAAGAAATTGCTTGAATCACTTTTTCCATGTATTTATGCCCTGAATGGAGACTGAAGCTGTCAAGCTTCAAAAAAGACACAAAAGCACTATAAAAGTCTCATAAAAAGTGGTTGGAATGACTCATGAAGCCTTCTGAAGTCATACAATAGCTTACAATTCTGCTTTTGTGTTCCACACAAGAACAACACGAGTAAATGATGACAGTTTTCCCCTCTGCTACTCTAAGTGCCTGTCACCCTTAAATCGTTGAAGTCTAGATACGATGATGTCTTTGATCACTGACACGTACGTCTCTTTTCGTCACCTCCAGCCAGGTCCAAGAGCATGGTGATGGGAGAGGCATCACGTGGCTCATGTCGGCCCACCTCACCCAGTCTCCAAGAGGGGGTGCTAAAGGCTGGCTGGCTAAAGAAGCAAAGGAGCATCATGAAGAACTGGCAGCTGCGCTGGTTTGTGCTGCGTGCTGACCATCTCTACTTCTACAAGGATGAGGAGGAGACCAAACCACAGGTATGTACGGCTTCTGAAGATGCACAAAACTTTTGCCTATGAAAAGAAATCTGGGGTTGAACTACTCTGAATTTGCACCACTGCACTATGGAGGTTGTCCAACGGCTTCTACAGTACACACAAAGTCCTGTACTGTAAGATGAGAGTGAATTAGACACACCCACTGGATTAGACACACCTCTTTTCAAAACTCATGCAAAAATACTGCTGAGTCCTCTGAAATCAAAGATGGGGAGTGTCAACGTCATCTCAGTGTTAGCAATGTTTAAAAAAAAAAAAAAAAAAAGCATAACAACATGAACTTACATGAATTAATAAAAAGCCCATTCATTTTCTCCATAAGAGAACTGATAGTTAACAATCTCTCAAAAACCTTAAAAAACAGACCATGCTTTAGCTGAAAACTTCATTTTGTATCATTAATTTATTTATTTATTTATTTATTTTTTATTGTGTTCAATAGCAGAATTACTGGTAAAAACTACATTATCCATGCAAAAAAAAAAAAAAAAAAAAAAAAAACATTAATTCCCATGAAGCACTGTAAAGCATAAGCAGTGCTAGCTAGTAACTGATTACATGTTTTCTGGATTACATAATCAGATTCCAAAAATTAAGTATTTATAATTAGTATATTAAATTTTAAAATGCTCAATCAAATTACAGTTATTTTCTAATTGATTACATGATTACATATTCACACAGTGGCAGTAAATTATTCATAATTTACTGATTCTCCCCAATTATAAATCCTACTGTGTCACAGCATTCAACTTTGACTATATTCACAACAAAAGAAAGAAAGAAAGAAAGAAATTTCAAAATATATTTTCTTTCTCTTTGCTTTTTTATATCAATATGATACATTTAATGGTAAGTTGAAAACAAGTTTGAAAAAGTAATCTAAAAAGTAGTCAGAATACATTACCTAAAATAAGTAACCTAGATTACATTACTAACTACCAGTGCTGGGGGGTAGTGCGAGTTATGTAATCAGATTCAAGTAACTAGTAAAGTAACAAATTATTTTTACATTTACAAGAAAATACCCGAGTTACTTTTTAAAATAAGTAACGCCAGTTACTTTTTTCCCCATTTATTGATTAAAGGGACAGTGCACCCTAATTTACACTCCCTCATGCCATTCCAAACCTGTATGACAACTGTTTTATTTACTAGGACAGCAAAGGAGATGTTCATAAATACACAAGGGTAAGAAAATGATGACAGAATTGCTATTTTTGGGAGGAAATATTCTATTTAAGGACAACTAAAAACTTGTCCTCTAACAGCAGACAAAGATGACAGAGGTAACACTAATATGTTTAATCCAACAAAATGTGTCAACATAAGGCAATGGAAATACATGACTTCTCAAAAAAGTGGTTCAGTGATCATATTTTGGGTAAGCTGAATTATTGGGGAATAAGTGAAGGATTTATATTTTATTTGAAACAGAAAAATAAATGAGATGTTTGAACAAAAACATAATAATAATACCAGTGTTTCCCAAACTAGGGGTTGTGAGTTGATTAACAGCTAATAATTAATGAAATCATAAACATGTAAAATTGAAATGAATCCACATTTGTACAAACAGTCAAACTAAAGCACATTTAATTTGTTTGCTTGCATGTCATGTAACTGGCATCAGAGAACTGTTGAACATGCAAATGTGTTGTTAAATTATTGAAATATTAACTTAAAATCCCAGGGAATATTTTGAGTTAATGTTTTAAACATATGGGAATCCTTGTACAATACCATTAATGATAGAAAAGGTGGAATATGCAGAATTAAGTATAATAGTTCATTTTTAGAAACATGAAATTTAGAACATTTAACAAATTCATTGGATGGAACAAACTTAAGTACTTTTGATCCACATTGCAGGTATTAAGGCTGAATGATATGTTGCAACACAATCTCATTGCAAAGTGGAATTATTTTATGGTTTGGCAAATTGGTTGCTGATTCATGTGAATGTGTACAATCTTGGTCATGCATTAATGTATGATCTTTTCCCCAGTTACTAGTGGACCTTCATGCTTTATTTTCTAAAAACAAAACAAAACAAACAAAAAAACATACACTGGAAAAAAAAAAAATATATATATATATAAATAAATAAAAAAAACTTAAATAATTTGTTACTGTTACGAATCTGGTCGGTGTCCTGCGGTCCGCTCACCGCCAGACGTCGCTCTCACCCTGTCACTATACACAGACTGCTGCACTACACCTCGGACTACATCTCCCAGTATCCATCGCGCTGATTGCGTCAGCACCCGTGACCAAAAAGCTCTCCTGTCTCCATGTTGAGAGAAATCGGGAGTAAGATGTTATTTTAGTTCTAGAATAAATGTGAACATGCATTAACTCATCTCACAAAAAAACAGATTCAGCATTCCTCAAAATGAATAAAAACAGTGGAATGCAACTCAGAATATGACACAAACCTACAATAATTAAATATGTTAAATAATACAAATATCCTTTATGTATTTAATCCAGTTAATTAACCAGAGTCTTGCTGCTGGCCTTCGATGATCCAATTCAACCATACTAATAAGCAAAAATGACAACATTTATTCTTACTTTTTTTTTTTTTTTTTTTTATTGCTGAAGAGTGTTGAACTTTCTTCTTCTGCATTCTACTGTACAGATGTGAATTTATTTTTCCTTCAGCCTGAGGCTTTTGGTGTAAAAGGGCTTTTACATTTGCCAAAAATATAACTTTTTCGATTAAAAACAATCAAGCAAGCCCTGCCCAGATTTTGAAAGTGATGCAAAAGTAACATAACGCATTACTTTCCATAAAAAGTAACTAGTTACTTTTTTAGGGAGTAATGCAACATTGTAATGCATTACTTTTAAAAGTAACTTTTCCCAACACTGCTAACTACAGTTTTCACCATACAGCACTACAATTTGTAAGTATTCTACCTAGAAATGTATATATGCATATTTTGCAATAAATCTAAAATGTTGTTTCTATTTACATAATGCTTATGGGTTTTTAGTTTTTTTGCTAAGTCGATAAGTATACAGTCTTGTATCTTTGTCTTTTTGTCCAAATTTCAACCAATTTTTTTTTTTTTTTTTTTTTTTTTTTTCCAAATCAGAGTTTCTAATAATTTGGATCACCTTGTAACTGGTTGGTTTGGTTTATGGTTTATATAACTCTAAAACAAAGACTTTTTTAAACATCCCTATTGGAAAAATGAATGGAAAAATACTTCTGGAACAAAGGCCACTGAAAAAGTGAGCAAGCACTGTTGTTAAAATAAGCTGTGTTTGATTCATTGAAAAGAATCGACTCATAAGAGTCACTCATTCTGGAATCAAATATATCAGTAAATGTGTTTTTGTTGTTGTTGTTTTTATCCAAAAAAAAAAAAGAAAAAACAGCTTTGCTTTGCTCATAAACACAAATATTCATGCTATAGATTCACTAGAGGTGTTTTAATGCTGCCATGCAGGAAACATCTCAGAGTATTCAAAGTATTTTAATTTATCTTAATGCAAAACATCCACAATTGAGAGTCACAAGCCACATCTTCAAATGAGTGGCAGATTTCCAACAAAAGGGACCAGAAAAAAAGTCAATAGATCTGACACCCATCACTGATCTGCTTCTTGAACACTACGCACTTTCTAAATTCTAGACAGCACTTTATGTTCAAGCATCATGTGACAAATAGCTATTAGTAAGTGTGAACTCCTCCATTTATGCCCAGCTGCTTCACATTTCCACCACAATCCAAGCTTGCACATTGCTTTTAGCAGGTTTATGACCATCTCATATTAAGCAATCAATACGGTCCAGCCTTAGTAAGTTCGTCAGACAGACTGACGAGTGTGATGAACAGCGTCCCTCACAGGAGACCGTCAATACTCATCCAAGCGCCATTAATCTGTGCCCATGCTGCGCTGGCCAGGATGTGTGTGAAAATGTCAATCCCACCCACTTTTCCTGCCTTTAATCAATGGGATTCAAAGTGGAAGGGCTGTGTAGGCAAATCTCATAGCAAATCACACACTGAGATAAAAGGAGACAGCAGAGACCGGCCCGTATCGAGCGGTGATCTGGGGGATTTCATGGTCGTACAGAAGGAGAACTGGGGCTGCATTAATGGGATACACTCTTAAAAATAAAGGTGCTTCACGATGCCATAAAAGTACCTTTTTTTTCTAAATGGTTCCATAAAGAACCTTAAACATTTCAAGAACCTTTCTGTTTCACAAAAGGTTTTTTGTGGCGAAAGAAGGTTCTTCAGATTATAAAAAGGTAAGAGATGGTTCTTTGAAGAACCTTTGACTGAATGGTTCTTTGTGGAACCAAAAATGGTTCTTCTATGGCATCACTGTGAAAAACCTTTTAAAGCACCTTTATTTTCAAGAGTGTAGTCTTAAAAATAAAATCAAATGCTACAGCATTTTCTTCCATTTTTCTAACTTACGAATATTTTGGATTTCCAGAAATTTATTTATTTATTTAGTTATTAACATTAAACTTGAATTCTGCAAAAGAATTTTATTCTTAAAAAGAATTTCCACTTCTTAAAGTTAAGATAACCTTCAACTTGTCTTAAATCAACAATAGTAAGATGTTTAGTGAATTTTGGGTTATTTCAAATATTAAACATGACAACATAATCCTAGAAACATACTCTGAAATGACACCAATAATTATGCACAACATGACTTTTTACTGAACTTGAAATTTGTGACCTGGGACCACAAAACCAGTCATAAGGGTCAATTTATTGAAATTGTGATTTATGCATCATCTGAAAGCTGAATAAATAAGCTTTGTTAGGATAGAACAATATTTGACCGAGATACAACCATTTCAGTATATGGAATCTGAGGGTGCAAAAAAAATAAATAAATAAAAAAATTCAAAATATTGAGAAGATTGCCTTTAAAGTTGTCCAAATTAAGTTCTTAAAAATGCATATTACTAATCAAAAATTAAGTTTTTATATATTTACAGTAGGAATTTTACAAAATATCTTCATGGAACATGGTCTTTACTTAATTTCTTAATGATTTTTTGGCATAAAAGAAAAATCTATAGTTTTGACCCATACAATGTATTTTTGGCTATTGCTACAAATATACCCCAACGACTTAAGACTGGTTTTGTGGTCCAGGGTCACATTTGGTTACAATTCTTTAATAAAAAAAAATAAAATAAAATAAAAAATAATAGTAATTTTGTTTTTAATTTTAGAATTTTTTTTAGCAAATATGAGGGTGGCCATACACAGAAAACTTGATCAGCAGGAACACCCTCCAAACAGTCAGATAATACCAAAGATTGTCATTTTTTTCTTAAGAAAAATAATATGTTCTTGAGAAAATATTTCAATATGACAATATATATATTTTTTTTTTCCAAGAACTGAACATTATCACGAACCTCCAGGAATATAAGAAATTTCTTCAGTTCTTTCTTAAGAAGGTTTTTTTTTAATCCTGCCCCTGAATTGTGAGATTTATCAGTCATATGAATCATAAAAATTTAATTCTTTCAATAAATCAATGAGGAAGGGGGTGGGGTATTGGAGGGATTAATCAAGATTAAAAAAAAAAAACAAAAAAAACAATGAGTACTGCCAAACAGATTCAGCTGCCTGACTAAAAGCACTCGGGAAATTCTGACCCCAAATCTTCATTCATGTTGCCCTGGTGAATAATCTCTGGATTTCATTCAGTTCTCAGTTTATCTAATTGAAGGAGCCACTCAGAAAATGTGTACGGCAAACTGCCACATCTTCAGGCTTTTGATAATACAATAGGCTCAAAATCCTTGGTTACACATTTCCAGAAGACGAGGAGATTTGATGCTGATTAAAGAATTACATTCAAGTGTACATGGTAATTAGGTCTGATTGATTTAATAGATCAGTAAAGGTTAAGTGATGCATTTCTAACTGTTTGTCTGTGCAGGGCTGCATCTCACTGAAGGGCAGCCAAGTGAATGAACTGACAGCCAACCCAGAAGAACCCGGACGACACCTTTTTGAGATCGTGCCAGGTGAGCAGATTTTCATATCAAATCAAATCAATGTCCTGTACTGAAACCAGCATGTATTTGAGTGTCAGGAAATCAAGTAGGCCTTCAAGAGGTGATTTTGCCCCAACAAGATTTACTGATGCTGACTGTGTGTCTGTTTTATTTATGACGAGTAAATAACACATGAGTGTGACACCCACCAGAGCTTCTTTTTCTAAACAATAAAGCAAAGAAAACCGAATGTAAACTGCATGGCTCTCGCTCAGCTAACCTGAGTCAGTTAACCTCCAAATGCCCTCCAAATCCATTCAGTGTTTACAAGATATTAAATTCTCTCTAAGTCTCTCTAAAAGATGACACCTGATGTTTATCTCTCTTGCTCTCTTTTGCACATTCTAATCACATTAAAATGGAAAATATTGAATTTCTTATCTCTGAAAATGCAGCCCTGGTCTGCTCAAGCAAGAGATGGCTACGTGACAAAAAAGAAGAAAAACTGCAAAATAAGAATAAATTAAACCTGTGCCGATCCTGGTTACAAATGATCTCATTTTTGTTGGCTCACATGCATTTGTTTCCTGTAATTATAGCAATTTTCAAGGGGTGTGAATATTTTTGCATATAATATATAAAATGCGAATCAGGATGCATCAGTGAATCAATGTTTCACCCCTGAAGTGCATCATAAACATTTAGATAACTGAATTTGGAGATAGCCAAAGTAGTGCACCAAACACAATAAATAAAACAGCCAAACACACACAGCATGAGACATTAGCAGTGGTTTTCTACACCCAGGACCACTTTCTCATGTCAGATCAGTCAACACACCATCTCCTCCCCAGAGAAGAGCCCTTAACCACAGACTCCATCTGACCGGCATGCTTCAGCTCCTTTGGGTCAAACAAGCTTATTGGCGAAGTCCCTCTTTCATGCAAAACAAACAATAACATTACACAAAGCAGATTTCAGAGTTCCCTCATGTTTCTCAACTTTAAAAATGAGTGTGGTATTTGCCCGGAGATATCCGGCCCAATGTTGATCGTGACTCTAAAAATGAGTATGTTCCAATAACAATGAAGAAATGGAAAGATTTGATTAACAACTGCACAGACTTGAAAATGAATCAAGGAAAAACTGACATTCACATTTAAAAGCCCAAACTGAATAAAAATGATCCAATTTGGTGCAGATGTTGATATTGCCAGAAAGATGAAACTCTGATTTGTAATGTTAAGTTTGTAATGTGAATCACTGATATCTTCATAACAGTATAACAGACTGCTTGCATATAAATCTCCCAATAATGCCTGAACAATATAATATTTAAATTCTTAAATGCTTGAATGCTTTATGATCAAAACATATAATGCAATGCAATGCAATGATGATTGAGAGATGAACAAATAAATGTTCCTCAAAAGCCTGATGATCATATTTGAAACTAATAATCAGGTAAACCTACACTGCCAGTCAGGTTTTTGAAAATTAAGATTTTTGATTTCTGCTCCTGAAGACTGCAATTATTTGATCCAAGTACAGGAAAAGTACATTTTAAAAATATTTTTACTATTTAAAATAAATTAAAATAAATTACTAAAAAAATAAATAATTTTAATGTATTTAAAAATGTCATTTATTCCTGTGCTTTTAAAGCTGAATTCTTAGCATCATTACATGATCCTTTAGAAATCATTCTGATATTCTGATTTGCTGCTCAAAAACATTTTTTATTATTATTACTATTATTATGTTGAATACAGCTGAGTAGACTTTTTTCAGGTTTCTTTAATGAATAGAAATTTCTGAACAGCATTTATCTGAAATAGAAATCTTTTGTAACATTATAAATGTCTTTATCATCACTTTTGATCAATTTAAAGCATCCTTGCTAAATAAAAGTATTAATTTCTATAATTACTTTCCCAAAAAAATAAATAAGTAAATAAATTACACTGACTCCAAGATTTTTTGGTATAGTATATGTTACAAAAGCTTTTTATTTCAGATAAATGCTGATCTTTGATCTTTCTATTCATCAAACAATTCTGGGACAAAAAAAAAAAAAAAAAAACGTACTCGATTGTTTTAAATATTGATAATTATATTTATGTAAAAATGTTTCTTGAACAGCAAATCAACATATTAGAATGATTTCTGAAGGATCATGTGACACTGAAGACTGGAGTAATGATGCTGAAAATTTAGATTCGATCAGAGGAATACATTATATTTTAAAATATAATCAAACAGAAAACAGGTATTTTAAATTGTAAAAATATTTAATATTTTACTTCTTCATAAAAAATTAAAAATCCTACTGTTCAAAAATTTTTGACTGGTAGTGCAAGTTGCTTCAGTCATATAATTGTTCATCTTGAAATTAAAAATAACAGTTATTCCTATGTTCAGTTTATAAAAACCAGTAAAGAAGATTGTGTACAACAGTAAAATGAAATCCAAAAATATCTAACAATGGCACCATTCATCGCAAGGACTAAAATGACAAGTGCTGATACAAAAATGGGATCTTAACCAGTGGGAAAAGCCTGGCATTATTGGGAGATTTTCATGCTTCTATGTTTGCAAGGCATTTAGAATACAGAATCACAGAGCACGATTGTGAACCGAATCTGGCAGCCTCTGGATCTGTTAACCCATGCTATCTATGCAAAGTTCTGATATATAGTGAGATTCCTACTAGTGAGGATTTCCCCAAGCATCAGGTCCTCTGAGATCGATGCATCTGGTGTGCTGCTTGTTTGCTTAAGTGCACCGAGGTGTTTAGAAAGGACTAACAGAGCAGGCCGTCTCCTTCTGTCAGTCTACCGTGAGAAGTCAGTGGGAATGAGAGAAACAGAAGTGAACTGGTGCTGCTTGAGCTGAACTGAGACGTCAAAAGTATTTTCTACTCACTTGTTTTCCGGGACGTACAGTATGGACTAGCGTGATCCAGATTTTTTTTCTTATCCGCTCTGGGATGTTTGAGATGTAGATGACAGTTATTGAAGATCTGTTTCTGAAAGCGATGATTTGAAGCAAACACATCCACAGCATGAATTCTGCCTTGTGCTTGTGCTACTTGTGCTGTGTTTGGGTTCATGGCCGATCTGTTGGAGTAAGAGACATGGCAGAACATTAGTATTAGAGCAATCCCTCCATTGCATCATGGGGCAGGGCTGCTGTAAGCCACCAAGGCACAAACCTCCACTAAATCAAGGTAATATCTTTGTTCATGCATTTACAGGTAGAAGTTGAAGTGACAAGGATTTTCTTCAATTTTCTTTAATATACTGTTATGATGGTGTTGGGGTCAATAACAAATATACAAAGGGTTAGAAATGCTGGGTTATGGTGATTTGTTATTTTTGTACAGAACAGTTTGTTCATAATGCAATAGTTCAATAATAATGTAAAATGTTCAATAATATTCATTTTCTAGGTATTGTTACTTTTATATGGCTAATAATCAAGATGATGTCCAAAATTATCATCTACACTCTTCTGCATGTAATTTTTAAGGGTTTAAATGACAAGTAAATAGTAAAATTAGACACTGAAACTTTTTACATGTGACCCTGGAACACAAAAACAGTCTTAAATTGTATGGGTATATTTGTATCAATAGCCAAAAATACATTGGATGGGTCAAATTTATAGATTTTTCTTTTATGTCAAAAATCATTAGGACATCAAGTAAAGATCATGTTCAATGAAGATATTTTGTAAATTTTCTACCGTAAATATATTAAAACTTAATTTTTGATTAGTGATATGCATTGTTATGAACTTCATTTGGACAACTTTAAAGGCGATTTTCTCAATATTTTGATTTTTTTTGCACCATCAGATTCCAGATTTTTAAATGGTTGTATCCATATTGCCCTAAGAAACCATACATCAATGGAAAGCTTATTTATTCAGCTTTCTGGTGATGTATAAATCTCAATTTCGAGAAATTTACACTTATGAATGGTTTAGTGGTTCACGGTCACATTTGACAAATCAGATACCTGCAAACTCAAAAAGGAAAAAAGAAAAGAAAAAAACTATTGGACTCAGAAGTTGAAATCTGACATTGGAATAGAACTACATGTTTAGGTAGCAAAATTATTTTAAAATAACATATATATGGTAACTTAAACAAAATAACAGAAAAAAGAAACAACTTTACAGTTCAAATAATACAAGTTTGGACAAAAACAATGTTTATAAAATTATGAACATTGGTCTGAACAAAATCAGCAGCCAAATGAAAATTCACAGTAGATGGCTCTCGTGGAAAAGCAGCACTGTTTATAAACACTACTTTAGTAGGCATTATTTGGTGGTAATGCGTAACCCTGGACCACAAAATCAGTCGTAAGTAGCGCGGGTATATTTGTAGCAATAGCCAAAAATGCACTGTATGGGTCAAAATTATCGATTTTTCTTTTATGCCAAAAATCATTAGGATATTAAGTAAAGATCATGTTCCATGAAGATATTTTGTAAATTTATCACTGTAAATAAATAAAACTTAATTTTTGATTAGTAATATGCATTGCTAAGAACTTCCTATGGACAACTTTATTATCTCAATTTTTTTTTTTTTTTTTTTTTGCACCCTCAGATTCCAGATTTTCAAATAGCTTTATCTTGGCCAAATATTGTCCTATCCTAACAATACCATATATCAATGGAAAGCTTACTTATTTAGCTTTCAGATGCTCTATGGTCACATATTTTAAAAAAATGCCTTTGAAACTTTGAAACCACCTCCTTAAATAAAAACTCCTAAGATTTGAATGAATTACTTAAATGGCCAGTATCAGCAAATTTCACCAAAAGGCCACAGGTTTGCAAGTATGTATTTGGGAAAAAAATACACTTTCGATTAAATCAACAATCTTAAAAAAATGTCAATATAGTCGCCAAAGAAGAATAGCAGTCGTGGATGTTCTCATTAGGGCCTTATTCCTCTAGCTTGTTTGTTTTCATATAGTGTTTGCCTGCTATGTGGCATCTGTTAGTTGACGTTAATAAGGAGCATAATCACTCCTGCTTGTAATATAATGTCTCTAAAGGTCAATTTGAGATAAGCTTCTTCAGTCCTGTGCATAATTACACAGCACATAATCCAGATCACGTGTCCTTGCAACCACAGCAAACTCATGGGTTCGATTTCCAGGGAACACACATAAATATAAAATGCTGCCAAATGCATGGATAAAACAAATGAAACAAAATAAACACACAATTGCATGCTGAGCACATAATTGTGTATGTGTCAAAGCCTGCACTCTATCATGCTTAAATAAACACAAATTGATTGTTTGAAAATATATTCTTTCGCCACAAGGCCATTTTCCCTCCCCACAAGATCAGCAGACATTCTGACACTTCCTAAAGAGACTTGAATGCTAACAAAATGCCACACCATGGTGAGAAATGAGGGTTCCTCATTATGCCTTCAAGTCAGCTTTCACTCTGTGTGAGAGCGTTAGTCTCAGACGTACCGCTGGGTCTGATTGTCTTATTTATCTTAATTGCATCAGTACTTGGTTTTTTCCGTTCAGTCGACACTGCTGTGAACACTTATCTTCTCATGACTTATTCCTCTAGTCATTTTATCTGGCCGGCAGAATATTGGCTGTTCAATGCTTCTGATTTGGCCTTTATCGCTGTGAAGCTTTGAACTGAAGCCATTGTGGAGGTTTTTCTATTTTTTATCCTTTACTGTTGCAAACCCAGTGGGTAATGGGAAGTGTTTTTGTTGCTTTGGCTCTTTCTAAGTCTGTTTTAAATTAATGATTTGTGAGGTGTTCAATTGCTCATTCCAATGACGGCGAGAGGGACTGAACCAGTTTTGTACTAAAACCTTGAAGTACTACAGAAATATATATCTCATTGATACATGGTGACATTTACCAACAAGAGATACATATCAAAACTACCATATAAATAAATTATATAAAAAGTTACGGAGGCTTGTTTCCACCACAGAATAAAAAAATAATTGTGACATTATCGCAGAATTCTGACTTTATTCTTGCAATTGCGAGTTATAATGTCAGAATTATGGAATATAAACTCACAATGAGTTACACTACCAGTCAAAAGTTTTTGAACAGTACGCTTTTTAATGCTTTTCAAAGAAGTCTCTTCTGCTCAACAAGCCTGCATTTATTTGATCCAAAGTACTGCAAAAACAGTAAAATTTAGAAATATTTTTACTATTTAAAATAACAGTTTTCTATTTGAATATATTTAAAAATATAACTTGTTCCTGTGAAGAAAGCTGAATTTTTAGCATCATTACTCCAGTCTTCAGTGTCACATGATCCATCAGAAATCATTCTAATATGCTGATTTGCTGCTCAACAAACATTTAATATTATTATTATCATTATCAGTCTTTAAAATAAATAAATAAATAAATAAATAAATCAGGATTCTTTGAATAGAAAGATCCAAAGATAAGTATATATCTGAAATGAAAAGCTTTTGTAACATTATACACTATACCATTCAAATGCTTAGAGTAAGCTTGGAGAAATTATAGATTGCTTTTTTACTTTTTAGAATAATTTAGCAAGGATGCTTTAAATTGACCAAAAGTGATGATAATGACATTTATAATTTTTTGCAAAAGATTTGTATTTCAGATAAATGCTGTGAACTTCCTATTTATCAAAGAAACCTGAAACATTCTACTCAGTTCACAATTCTACTGTTTTCAACATAATAATAATAATAAATGTTTTTTGAGCAGCAAATCAGACTATTAGAATGATTTTTGAATGATCATGTGACTGGAGTAATGATGCTAAAAATTCACCTTTGAAATCACAGGAATAAATTACATTTTAAAATATATTCAAACAGAAAGCAGTTATTTTAAATAGTAAAAATATTTTAAAATTGTACTCTTTTTGTACTTTGGATCAAATAAATGCAGGCTTGGTGAGCAGAGGAGAGTTCTTTAAAAAATAAGCTTCCATAACAGGGCTCAACAGTAAGGAGTGCCCGATGGCCCGGGGCCAGCATGAAAGACGCTCGGGACAGTTGACGAATCTGTCACTGGCCCAATCGGGCCACAGCCGCATCGTCACGAAAGTTTATCATTTGCACGTGCCTTGTTCAATTAAAATTTCAAGCGATCACAGAGGGACGCTTCTCTGACGGACAGATAGCCTACAAAAGTATGTCAAAATTCCCATTTTGACGAGTAACTTTGTAGGTTTAACATTGATTAATCTAGATTTATACAGTAGAGTACAGATCCACCGATCGACCAGACATATTTCAACCGATCTCTGTTCTGGGCTTGCACACGAACTGCACGCAATAAATTTTCAGAATTCCATGTGTGTGGAAATATTACGAACTCTTTAAACATCCGTTAACAGAGGACAGAAATATGGAGTTATTTATGTGCCAAAATTAAACAAACAAATCCAGCGTTTTGCAAACAAACACAATCTGCTTTGCAAAGAAAAAAATCGACTTTCAAACAAACAAAAAGTAATATGCACAAACACAAGTCAATTTGAGAGAAAATGCAGAGGTATAACAAATATATGCATTGTGTGTTGCAAATATATATATATATATATTTTATGAGGAAAACTTGGCTTTCTCACACGTGTGCAGACAGATTTTCTCACAAATGCGCCCAACGGATTTTCTCACAAATGCAATGGAGCAACTTCCTTTTCCAAAACAGCAGATGGCGCTATCGGTCAATTTACTCTATTCTCCTGAGACCTCAAACAACGTGTTTATATGGTTTACCCTTATGTCCCAGAGGAATATGAGCGGGGAACAGGTGAGTTTCTGTCTTAATATATTTATAATTAACCATTTGATGTTTTCACAATGCTGACTTTACCACAATGTCAGTAAAATTCATAATATCTGCTTTAAAGTTGTTAACGCTACTGATCAGTTAATGGCTTGGCATGGCTAAACATTTAAGCTAGGCCTTTTTAACATTTATCCGTTCTCCGTACCTATGCTGGATCGCGGGATATAAAAAATATACTTTTATGTAATTTGTCCATATACGATTTTTTGTTGCTGTACAGAACATTCAGCAGGTAAGACAGATTTTCTCACAAATGCGCCCAACGTATTTTCTCACAAATGCAATGGAGCAACTTCCTTTTCCAAAACAGCAGATGGCGCTATCGGTCAATTTACTCTATTCTCCTGAGACCTCAAACAACTTGTTTATATGGTTTACCCTTATGTCCCAGAGGAATATGAGCGGGGAACAGGTGAGTTTCTGTCTTAATATATTTATAATTAACCATTTGATGTTATTGTAAAGTGTTACCTGCTGAATGTTCTGTGCAGCAACAAAAAATTGTATATGGACAAATTACATAAAAGTATATTTTTTATATCCCGTGATCCAGCATAGGTACGGAGAACGGATAAATGTTAAAAAGGCCTAGCTTAAATGTTTAGCCATGCCAAGCCATTAACTGATCAGTAGCGTTAACAACTTTAAAGCAGATATTGTGAATTTTACTGACATTGTGGTAGAGTCAGCATTGTGAAAACATCAAATGGTTAATTATAAATATAGTAAGACAGAAACTCACCTGTTCCCCGCTCATATTCCTCTGGGACATAAGGGTAAACCATATAAACACGTTGTTTGAGGTCTCAGGAGAATAGAGTAAATTGACCGATAGCGCCATCTGCTGTTTTGGAAAAGGAAGTTGCTCCATTGCATTTGTGAGAAAATACGTTGGGTGCATTTGTGAGAAAATCTGTCTGCACACGTGTGAGAAAGCCAAGTTTTCCTCATAAAAATATATATATATTTGCAACACACAATGCATATATTTGTTATATCTCTGCATTTTCTCTCAAATTGACTTGTGTTTGTGCATATTACTTTTTGTTTGTTTGAAAGTCGATTTTTTTCTTTGCAAAGCAGATTGTGTTTGTTTGCAAAACGCTGGATTTGTTTGTTTAATTTTGGCACATAAATAACTCCATACAGAAACGCTGAAGACGAACGCAAAGAGGAAAAAATATTGGAAATATTATCCTAAATATTGAAACAGGGTTTATATTAATGCATCTCTGAGGGCAACTGACTGTATGAAGAAATGTTTACATGGCTTTTTCTTTTCATTTGCCTCTGTATAATGCATTTAAAGTTGCCTTCATAAGCACGGAGCTGCTTTGTTTACAGTGGTAACCGAGGAAACGCTGTATAATTTTTCCATAAGCGACACTTGCTGGCAGAGACTAAATTTGCGCTCATTCAGTCCGTCTGCTGTTCTTCCCTAAGCATCGTTTCATTTGTAATAAATAATTTTTGAACAAACAAATAATGTTTGAACTTTATATTTGTTAGGCTAGTAGGTTTTGCTGTGATATCGAAGTTGGAATCGAGAATTGTACAATTTAATTGGTATGTAAAATTTATATGTCATATAAGCTTATTTATTAAAATAAAAGATAACATGGGTCAAAAACATTGACAACAGCAACTATTTTCGTTTTTTGTGGCAAGTAAAGATTTTAACCACTGGCCCAACCGAGCCAGTAGAAAAAACCCTTAGCGTTGAGCCCTGCATAAAAAGCTGATTGAAAGTGGTGTAAAACAAAATTGCAGCTAGTTACACCACATTAAAAAATATTTCAGTAGCATTATACAATGACAATGAACGCATAGAAATTCACATTTCTATGTCTGCAAATATAATTACACATCTAAATCTTGGGGGAAAATCTATGTGCAGTTCATTTGATCTAAAATGCAGAAAGCTAGCAGCTCTTGCATCTGTGGCCATTTGCTATCTTGGCACATCATTTTAGTTGCAAGCAATAACAGCAAAGGTTAAGAATTTTTACATCTTCGGCTTTTTTGCAGTACATATGAATGCCTTACTTTAGAATTTACTCAAATTGAAACTCTTCAATTGAGAAATGTGAAGGAAGATACAGTTGAGGTCAAACGTTTACATACACCTGGCAGAATCTGCAAAATGTTAATTGTTTTACAAAAGTAAGAGGGATCATACAAAATGCATGTTATTACTTTGGTATAATAAATAACATTTTGCAGATTCTGCACGGTGTATGTAAACGTTTGACATCAACTGTATGTAACTTTGAGTTGCAAAAAAAAAAAAAAGTAATACCATCATCTGACAGATTGCCTCTTTTGTTTTCTGTCTCAGCTGGTGAGAAAGACAAGGCTGCCATGAGCCATGAGTCCTTTCTACTCATGGCCAACTCCCAGAGTGATATGGACGACTGGGTGAAGGCCATCAGACGGGTCATATGGGCTCCATTTGGAGGAGGTAAAAACCACAAGAGGAGTCACATGTTAAATACATAACTTACAGTTGATGAAGCCTTAACCATTGCTTCTCTCCGCCATGTTTCATGCATGTTCACATGATATCACCCGTGTTGTCAGTAGTCTAAGCTCACAAAAATATCACAGAGCAGAGTAGGATGCCTGACTATACACAGATTAAATTACAAAGGCCGTGTTATTAATAGTAAGTTCAAACATGTAAAGCAAGTTAAAGTTATCAGCTCTCAGTATAGACAATATAGCAATGTGTCTCCACTTACATTAGCAGCTAGAAGGGTAAACGCCATGTTGATGTTATCTTAGACGTACAATAACACGAAAGAGGTTTTCTTACCTTACTCTCGAAACCGGCGGGAACGTTTCCAAGTGTCTGACGCCAACTGACGCCAAGAAGATGATTCAGTTACCTCGATTTTTAAAGACTGTGCTTTTAAATCAAGTTTGGATCGATGTTGTTAAACTTACACAACTTTTAAGGACTATATCCACGTCAAAACATCATTTCATTGTGGTCTTCTTGTCCTTATAACAACCGCCTCAACAGTTCGCGCTTTTTCTACGACAAGCAAGATTTACCTGAGATAACCCGGATGAGCGGTATGCGCTGACAGGACATCAATGGAAAGAGGATATATGCGTGAAAAACGAGTGTTTCTTTGTACTGCACGGTCTTTGAAATGTTTCGATGCACACTGTAAGTGCGAATCTTCCCGTTGCTGCACTGTCGTTTGGAATAAAGCTGTCAGTCAGAAAAGAAGTACAGGTGAAAACGGCTTGACGGATGTCACGTGATTACTGACAACAAATCTGTTCATCTGTTTTTTTTTGTTTTTGTTTTTGTTTTTGTTTTTTTGCTTGTTTGTTTGTTTGTTTGTTTTTAATTTTTAAAAATCATGTTTTTATTATGTTATTCTGTTTTTATTGTGTTAGCTGTATTTTTTATTTATTTATTTATTTTTACTTAATCAAAATAAACCAACTGCAGTTGATTAGTTGGAATGCACAATGAAACAAGTTATTTGTTATATAAGTTATACAAGAGTTATTTGTTTTTGCAAATGAACTCTTCATTTGTTTTTTGGTATAATTGAATATATAACAAATGAAATATATTAAGTATATTAAATATATGATAAAATATGTAATAAAACAGCCTGTGGTGAATTTTGAGTCAATATTGTGTAAAATGTTGTTGAATTTTAGCTTATATGTTGATATAATTTACATTTAGCATTCACAATTCACTTACATATCAATATACTGTATGTATATGCATTATATATTAAGTATATTAAAAATATAACAACATATAATAAAACAGCATGCTGTGAATTTCGAGTAAATATTGTGTAAAATATGTTTGATTTTCATCTTATACGCAGAGCTGGGTAGATTACTTATAAATTGTAATCCATTACTGATTCCAAATAGCATGACAAAAATTGTAGGCAGTAACTAATCCATTACATTACACATTTTAGGTAATATAATTAGACTTCTTTTTGATTACTTTTGTATTACTTTTGACCTAACTCGTTTATCACATTGGTTTAAATAGGATAATCGTGAACCATATTGATATAAAAAATACAAAGAGTAAGAAAATATATTCCATTTGTTGTTATTAACAACATGAAGTGCATTAAACACAGGGTTGCCAAGTTTTCACAACAAAACCCACCCAACTGCTACTCAAAATGTTTTGAGGGGGGTCCCCCGTTCAAAATTCCTTTCTGGGATGTAAAATACACTGGTAAATTCGCATTTCAGGGGCTAAATATGATGTTATTGGGGTTGAATAAACCCACGGACATCAAAAACAACCCACGGCAACAGTGTTAAAGTAGCCCAATTCCACAGGAAAACCACAGACTTGGCAACACTGATTAAAATTTATATTACGTCATGTTTTTCCAAACTGGGGTTTGTGAAGGAACTGCAGAGGGTTTATGAGTTTAATGAAATACTAATAATTAATTAAATCATAAAAAATGTTAAATTAAAATAATTTAATAAATCAATTAAAATACAAAAAAAATATTAAATGTTTTATTTGTTTACTTGCATGTCATGTGACCACAACCAACATCAGAGAACCAATGAACATGCAAATGTGAAACTTAATTTATTAAAATATTTATTTATAAATCTCAGGGTTTACTTCAAGTAAATAGATTAGGTGAGAGAGGATCAGATGACAAAAAAGTTTGTGAATTTGTGCATTTTAATGTGTTTGAAAGACAAAACATTCTGAATGTATGCAAGTAGTATAGGCTATTTTAGAAAGAAAAATGAAAAAAAAAAGATGAATTAAGGAAAATCAATAAATTGTAAATAATTTATTGCTATTGTGTAAAAAAATGTAATATGTAATATTTTCAAACGTAATTTAATCTAATTACAAGTACTTCATTTTTGAAATCTGATTATGTAATCCAGATTATATGTAATCAGTTACTACTCAGCTCCAGCTCTGCTTGTATGTTGCTATAATTTATGTTTAGCATTCACATTTCACATATATGTCAAAATACTGTATGCATATGTATGTTTTTATGTACTGTATGTTAAAAAAAGAAGATTCTAAAAAAAATTCTAAAACAATTATTCCACTATGAGGAACCTTATGTGCATTGGGACAGTTCTTAAAAGAACCACGTTTTCTTAGTGTGAATAACATTTTATTAATCTAAAGAATATTTTCCACTACAAAGAGCCTTTTGCAATTAAAATAGAAAAGAGTACATGAATGTTCTTCATGGAATCACAGATGTCAACAGAGGACCTTTATTTTTAAGAATGTAGAGTAAATATCATGCCAAATCACTATGGTAATGATCAAAGTACAACAGTATAATCGCTGTGCTGTTATAGTAATGTGTGTATGTGTGTATATCTGTTCTTGCTAAAAATGAACTGCTTCATCTCTACAGGCATATTTGGCCAGCGTCTGGAAGACACCGTACAGTACGAAAGGAAGTTTGGTCCTCGTCTCGCCCCTCTATTAGTTGAGCAGTGTGTGGATTTCATCAGGGAACAGGGGCTCGATGAAGAAGGCCTGTTTCGGATGCCTGGACAAGCCAACCTCGTGAAGGAGCTTCAGGAGGCCTTTGACTGTGGTGACAAACCTCAGTTTGACAGGTACAACTACTCTGAGCACAGACATAGAACCAATAAACTCTCCAACTGTTCATACTAACCCTATAATTGACATTTATAGTAACACTGATGTCCACACTGTGGCTTCCCTGCTGAAGCTGTATCTCAGGGAGCTGCCCGAACCCGTCGTTCCCTTCTGCAAGTATGAGGACTTCCTCACTTGTGCTCAGATCCTGGCCAAAGATGAGGAGGAGGTTAGTGACCGCATGATATCTGAACATACAGCCAGTGTAGATGTGACAAATGAAAGGATCAAACCTGTCCAAATCTTTAACTTTAAGAAACAAATCTACACCAGAATGATTCAAATGAAGTTAAGTTGCACAGTTGTTTTTGTGATTTTGTTATTTTCTTATATATATATAAGAAATATATATAACATTATTAAGCAGGTGGTTGCAAGCATGAAACTTGTCAAATTTATAGCATTAAGAAAAAAACTAAATCTACTCCAGAATGGTTAACATGAAGTTAATCTGCAAATATTAAGTTGCACAGTTGTTTTTGTATATATATGTATAAATGTATAAATATAAATGTATAAATGTACACACATTATATATATATATATATATATATATATATATATATATGAAGAGTTCAGATGCAAAACCAGCTAAATCCATCTGACGTCTTTCTTTAAAAAATGCATTTTTATCAGGCTCAGATGTATAGGTTTCTATGTAAGTACCGGTACTTCTGATTGGGCTGAGGCTGGAATTTTAGCGAGTTTGAAGAAAAAGTATTTGCTGGACGTATAATATGTGTCGAGAGCATTCACTCATGATCATTATCTCAATCTTGACCGAGATGGCTTTTAGCTGGTTTTGCATCTGAACTATTCATATATATATATATATATATATATGTGTGTGTGTGTGTGTGTGTATTTATAAAGTAATAAATGTATAGCATTAAGAAGAATTGAGTTGCACAGTTGTTTTTGTGATTGTGCTATTTTCTTTCAATAAACTTGATGAAATTAAAGCTTGATGTATATAAATAATATTAAAAAAAAAAAAAAAAATATATATATATATATATATATATATATATATATATATATATTTTTTTTTTTTTTTTTTTTTAAACAAGAACACATAAAACATAATTATGCAGGGGGTTGCAAGCATGAAACTTGTCAAATTTGGAAAAGAAAGGAAAGGAAGGAAAAAAATTACAGCATTAAGAGAAAAAAAATCTACACCAGAATGGTTAACATTAAGTTCTAAGTTATTTTTCACTTATTAAAAGGTGGTTAGTCTGGAACCAAATGCTGGTTTATAGTAACAAATTATTAACTTTTTATATATTTATCACATAGAGGTGGAAGGTAGTGCTGAAACTTTTTGGGACTGCTATTAAAAAACTGGGATATATCTAAACACAATAGTTTTTTTTTCTAGCAATAAACATTGCTAGATATATATGATCATACAAACAATGTATAAAATAAAGAAAGATTGTCACAATGTATAACATAAAAAACTGTCAGTAACCTACTGATGATTTTTCCATAAATCAAAGATAGGAAAGTAATACTTTGATGATGATAATGATAATAAAACTAACACATCTGATGTGTTGAACAGACTTTTGAACATTTGCAGTTTTTTAATACTGAATCCAAAGAATGCATCTGCTGTGTTGGAACAAGACGAATGAATTATCATTATGAACATACAGAGCTGCTCTGACCTGTACATACTTACACAATTTGTTTGCTATTGAGCTGTTTGCTAGTATTAGTACATATTTCAGCAGTTATGTTGTCAAAATGTACATTTGTGTGCTCAAACAGAAAGCCGGATCTGTCAGTATGTGGTTTGCTAGCCAATATTCCTCCCACATATTTCACAGCTGACATGATGCGATGCACAGATGCTCATCAAAATTTAATTCCCAGATTACATTGTGCATATAATGTGTGTTTCAGATTTTTTTTAGAAAAGGCTGATTGTCTTCTTTAAATGTGAATATATATATATATATATATACATATATATATATATATATATATATATATATATATATATAATATATTTCACTTAAATTTGAAGGATTAGATGCTTTGGTCGCTTCAATGAATTTATGTTTCCACAGGGAATACAAGAATTAGGGAAGCTAGTGACGACCCTCCCAGCTGCCAATTACAACCTTCTGAAATATATATGCAAGTAGGTCCAACATAATCATTTCAGACACATTTTTGTCAGTTTTCATGGTTTGGTGGTTAAAGTGAGCTCCATCTTTGCAGATTTCTGGATGAGGTGCAGTCTCACTCAAATGAAAACAAAATGGGTGTGCAGAACTTGGCCACCGTGTTTGGACCAAATATCCTCCGTCCTAAAATGGAGGATCCAGTAGCTATAATGGAAGGTATGCACTTCTTATTGAATTTACAACCCATTACTTTGTAAAACAAAACACACTTCAGCACTAGACACCTAAAAATGCAGCTATTATCTACGCACTACTAAATATTTAAGCACGTAGCATTAAACTTTGATGCTGAAGCAAAACCCCACATATAAACTAAATATATATCCAGAAGTACCTCATGTTTCACCTGTTTTAACACATTTCCTTACTTTTTTTAATGTATCAGTGTTCATTTACTGCCTCTTACTTATTTTACACACATTTCCTTAACATTATTAGCACATTTAAATGTACAAATTATTTTATTTCATGATTATTTATGTTTGCAAATTTGAAGGCTTCTGAATATAAGTTGTTTCCTGAATATAAGTTGCTGTTGTTTTTACATCTGTAATGTGCTGTGACTTATATTCCAAAGCAAATTATATAATGCAATTAATGGCAAGCATGCAGATTATGAATTTTTATTTCATGTCAAATACGTGGGCACAAGTTTATTTGTACAGTGCATTTCCCACATGCCAGTAGTTGCAGTTTGCTCTAGATAAATTTGTTTCGACTTGCCATTTATAATAAATGCTGTTTATAATAAATGCACTATAAATAATGTTTGTTCTATACAGATATTTGTTCTGTTTTGAATACTATTACATTTATAAGATACGTGTTTATAGTGTTTTGGGGGGGGGGGGGGGGGGGGGGGGGGTTAAAAATTACTAGAAATTGCTAGTAAATTTTTCTCAAGTAATTACAAAGAAATGGCAAGGTAAAACATTGAATTAATTGTTATATTTTAAAGCAGAAAGACTGAAATAATATTTTCTTGTAAAACATACTCCAATAATATTTGTTTTATTTACAACTTTGAAAAATAATATTTTTACAGTATATTTTACATTATTTCTAAATGTAATAATACAATTTAATTTATAGAGCAATGCTACTTTTTTCCACTCAACAAAGCAGTTTTGACCCAGTGCAACTTATTTTCCACAAATACGTAAACATAATGTTGCACGTAATGTGTAACTACACGTTAACATAAAGAATAAGTTCTGACTTAATTCAAAGTTGTAAATAATAATTTTAAAGGATTATTAGAGTTTAAAAAGATTAGAGTACATTTTACAAGAAAGTACTATTTCAGTTATTCTACTAATTTCATTACTAATACTAATTACATTTTTGTGAAATTTACTAGCAATGTCTGGGTAAAAACTGTTTCTACAACTGTAAAAAAAAATATACACTACCGTTCAAAAGTTTGGGGTCAGCACATTTTTATTGTTTCTTTTTTTTTTTTTAAGAAATTAATACTTTTATTCACCAAGGATGTATTAAGTTAATAATTAAAAGTTTATTAAAAGTTAATAATAAATAATTTACATTGTTATAAAATATTTATATTTTGAATAAACACTGTACTTTTTAAACTTGTTATTCATGAAAGAATCCTGAAAAAAAAAATTACAGGTTCCAAAAAATATTTGGCAGCACAACTGTTGATATTATCCAACATTGATCATTCTAATAATAAATCCGCATATTAGAATGATTTCTGAAGGATCATGTGACACTTAAGACTGCAGTAACAGCTGATAAAAATTCAGCTTTTCATCACAGGAATAAATTCTATTTTAAAGTATGTTAAAATAAAAAACATTATTTTATACTGTAAAAACATTTTGCTTTATTACTGTTTTTTTTTCTATATTTTTAATCAAATAAATGTAGCCTTGATGAGCATAAGAGACTACTTTAAAGACTATTACAAGTCTTACTGACCCCGAACTTTTGAACGGTAGTGTATGTCACTTTGTTTCATAATTAAAGTGTATACTTTTTTCGTTATTTACCTCAAACCAAAGGAAGTGAAATGTGACAACATGCCCCGTAGATGCGGTACACTGAAACATGTGAGGGGCACATTTTAACACGACCATATGACAGCTTAAAATGTTATTTGATCTAATGAAAAAAAAATATGCAAGACAAACTAAAATATGATTAAGTTCTTCAAATGAAATTATGGCATTTTTTAAGAATTAAAAATAATCTAATTTTGGAGTTTGACAATAAACACATCACAACCATGCTTGGGACGGTCCTGTTCGCAACACACAGCTATGCAGTATAGTTCAAAACAATGTGGAAACGCATTCAGACATTCAGAAAAACACTCCCCTCCCTCCAAACACAGCTCTCATAGAACACCAGACACATAAACAAGTCAAAATGCTTTACAATTCTTGAAATATTAATTTCTGAACATTAAACATCGGTTGTTAGTCTTTATTCACCTGTTTCTTGTGTCTTCTCATTCAAATCCATAAAAGTAAATGGCGTAAATTACATCGCTTATATCATAGAATAGTATAGTTTAACGCAGTGTTACAACGTTCCCCATCTGCATGACTGGAATCTAAAACTGGTTAGTGTTTTCTGCTAGTTAGCAAAGGATTAATGAACTCTCTAAACTGTTAAATAACAGATTGTAGATTAAAATAAAAGCAGATTTGTCTCATTTTAAATGAACACTAAAACTGAGATGAAAAATTTACTTTTACTATGGTAAAATAAATATTTAGTGACATCTTCAAAAGGCTTTTGAATTTTGGCACACTTCTTTCTCTGGATATGGCAGCTAGTAAATACCGTAAATTTGGTTATACCAGCATGTGTGGAAATATTTAAACCACGTGTGTTACAATTAACCCCGTGTTAGTTTGTGCCCCGAGAAAATTGAGTGAAAATCGTTTCTACACCAAAATTTCTTAAGTGCACCAATTTTTTTTTTTTCATTGCACTGATCACCGTGACTTTACACCCCAAATTCCGACTTCATAAACACATCATAAATTAGGATGATGGAATGCAGCATTGTGCGCTTGTGTTTTACAGGCACCTCTCTTGTTCAGCATCTCATGACGCTCCTCATCAGCAAGCATGATCGCCTATACACCGAAAAGGACTCAGAAACATCACAGAACCAGACGGAGGTCAAGGACCAAAGCCAGCAACTTCAGCAGTCCAACCTGGTGGACTGGATCTCTGAGGAGGATCTCCACACCTGCCCATCCGCAGCCAAGAACGACCCGACCAGCAGCAGTGCCTCAGCTGTGGACGCCGCTTCAACCTCCAAGCCGGGGCCTCAGGGAAAGGGAGAGACGGCAATCAGCCCTAGTAAGCAGGCCAAGACCATTCCAGGGTGGAAATACACCTTCAAAGGCTCCTCTCCGCGCCCGCAGTCCGCCAAAGTCGGCGGCTCGGCGGTGGACGTGTCCACGGCTTCCAGCGGGAACTGGCTCATGAACGGGTTGTCCTCACTGAGGGGACACAGACGCACCTCGTCCGGCGAACGCTCCAGGGATTCGGGCTCCTCTCAGAGACTGTCTACCTACGACAACGTCACGTCTTCGTCGAGTCTGGGCAGCGTGCTGAGTATGGACAGCACACCGTGGTCCGCCTCATCCTGTGAGATCTCCGTCCCAGACAGCGAGCCGTTGGGGACGGAAGACGGGCCGCAGGCGGAGGCGAGCGCTCAGGAGGAACGGAGCGAGGAGGATGGCAAGTCCAGCGAACAAGAGGATGCCGACAGCGCCGTGGAGAACCGCGCGAGCGGCTTGTTTTGCAGTGACAATGGGAACGTCGCGCCGGTCATTAGAGTCGTGGACGAAGACGGAGATGCAGACGAAAGCCCTTCATCTCTTATCAACGTCGTGGCAGAGCTGAAAGAAGAGCTGAGGAAGCAGAAACAGACTTACGAATCTAGAATTAAAAAGTAAGGCTCCTGTTTCTCAAAATGAATTGTTTACAAATGAGACCCGTATTCAAGCTCCGTTTGGATGGGACTAGTTTCTTTGAGGTTAGGGCAGGTAAATTTGTGTTTCTCAGACATTCAAATAATTTGTATTTTAGCATCATTTGTACTAAAAACTTAGTACAAACTTAGCCATTGACAAATTTTTTTAAGGGCTGTCAAACGATTAATCGCGATTAATCGCATACAAAATAAAAGTTTAAGTTTGCCTAATATATGTGAGTGTACTGTGTGTAATTATTATGTATATATAAATACACACGAATTAATGTATATATTTAAGAGAAATGTTATCTATGTAAAACATATTTGTATTTATATATAATATAAATTATATAAAAATTATAATAAATACATGTACTTGTAAATATTTCTTATATATGTACCTGAATGTGTTTGTATTTATATATACATAATAATTGCACACAGCACACACACGTTTATTTGGCAAACTCAAACTTTTATTTTGTATGCGATTAATCGTGATTAATCGTTTGACCGCCCTAATTTTTTTTAATACTATGGAAGTCAATGGCTACCGTCAACTGTTTTTTGGTTACCAACATTCCTCAAAATCTGTTATTTTCTGTTCAGCAGAAGAAAGAAACTCATACAGGTTCGGAACAACTTGAAGATCAATATATGATCGACAGAATTTTAATTTTTGGGTGAATTATCCCTTTATGTCAGGAGTTTCCAAATATTTTGAAGCCAAGTACCCCAAAATAATATGACATCTTAAAAAGTTTCCCCATTCATAAAATACATGTACATAGTTTCTTGTATTACGACCCATTTATACTATGTGAGAAAAAATATTGTATGTCATATTATGAAGACAACATTTTGTGATTTTAATTTGAATCAAACAGGAATAAAAATAGAAAAAAATATTATTATTGTTATTATTATTACTTATTTAAATTTATTTATGTATTTATTTATTTTAAGTTTTTTTTTCCTTTTTTTTCTTTATTTCTTTATTTTTTTGAAAAAATGGGAAAAAATTACTCTAAAATTTCACAGACAAACTCTGTTAATAATTGTTAAAAAAAGGCTGTTTATTTATTTATTTATTCCATGTATTTATTTTTTATTTTAAATTGGGTGTGCTCTGAAAATTCACTGACAAACTCTGTTAATAATTGTAACAGAAAGACTGTTTAGAATTTAAACCTGTCTGAGTAGAGGTTCTGTAAAATAATTTATTGCCAGAATCTGTACTTTTTAAACTTGTTTTTAATGATGGATCAGGTTTAAGGTTTTATTTCTGAATCATTTCTATCAACATAAATTGAATTTGAATAAATAAATTAATCAATTTGTATTTTTTAGCATAATTTGCACTAAAAATCTCAACCTAGTTCAGGGGGTTTTAAATGTTTGAAACCTACAAACCCCAAAATAATATGATCCCCTTGCAAGGTACACCATTCACAAAATACGAAATACATAATTTCATGTAAAAAGATCCATTTATACTGTGTGAGAAAATACTAAGTGTCCTTTTACAAAGACATTACAAGACACTTTGTGATTTTGATTCAAATGCAGCATTTTTCCAACAAAACCTGAGAAAAATATTAGATAAAAAATAAAAATACTTAATAAAAAATACTTGTTTTAAAAGAAGCTTTGTTTAGAAAAAAATCTGTCCTGTCCTGTCTTTTTTAATTATTTTTTAAGCTTAGACTTAGTTTTAGTAAATTTCTTGTTTAAAGACCCATTTATACAGGTTTTTGTATTTATTTATTTATTCATTTATTTATGTATTTATTATTTTTTTTTATTATTATTATTTTATTTTTTTACCAAAGCAAATTTTAATCATGTGATGTTAGTTCTAATTAGTCTGACCAGTCTCCACAAATCAAAATGAAATGGCAATAATATCAAATTTGGTAAATATCACATTTTTAATATCTTACATTAACTATGAAATAGTTAAGACCAGACAAGGGTTACATTTCCTGTAACCCTACTCTGAAAACCCTTGTCATAAGTAATACTGGTATTGGTGATATGTGTATTGTCCACTCACACATCTGTGTTCTGCCCCCTGCAGGCTGGAAGAGTCGAGTGCAGCCCTGTGCGTGCAGATGGAGAGACTCGAGCAAGAGATGGAACAGGAGAGAAAAAGAAAACGAATGCTTGAGATCAAACTGAGAAACTCTGAACGGGCCCGCGAGGACGCAGAAAACCGCAATCGCCTGCTTGAGAAGGAAATGGAAGACTTCTTCTCCACGCTGGGGGATCTGGCTCTTGGAAGCCGTACCAGTGACATTTAATGCAAAAAATAAACACACCCAAAGTCACGAGGACCAGAGCACTCAGGCGTCTCCATAAATCATGTGGACAATTTTATGTCTGCAGAATGTTTGTGTTTATCAAATCAGACCTAAAGTACAAGTTACAGGCCTTCCACTATCACTCAAATTCTACTGGTTAGTTTTTCAAGCAGGTTCTCATCATTTCAGCAGTGTAGCATTTACTAAAGCTGCTTTACTTCTGACAGCCGACAAAGAAACGAATGGAACGTCTGAATCAGGTCCTGGAATCAGTTTAAATGATATCATGCATCGTTGGCGTGCTAATAATGACAGTTAGAGCAGAGTCATTGGTTTTGGCACATTAAAGGAACAGTTCACCCAAAAATAAAAAATTGCATAAAATGTGCTCATGTTCAGGCCATCCAAGATGTAGATCTTCATCAGATTTGGAGAAATGAGTCATTCCGTCATTTGCTCACCAATGGATCCTCTGCAGTGAATGGGTGCCGTCAGAACAAGAGTCCAAACGGCTGATGAAAACATTATAATAATCCACAAGAGACTGTCAAAGTGACCATCCGTGCCACTTTCATTTAAAAAAAAGTGTTTGAAATGTGACTTTTGTCAATTGATCAGATTTTTCTATTTATTTGACACTGTTTAAGTGTATAGAACGTCTAGAAATGCTCTGTGGATGTTTCTTAAAGTGAGTGGTCATAGATTTTGTAGACTCGCCTCATTTTCTGAACCGCATAGTAGGTAATATTATACATTAGCATGATGGCTGTAGCCTATTGGTTCATTTCCCAGGCTGCTAATATGAATGTTTCAGGTTCAATCTCAAGAGGAAGAGACCCAGAAACTGGACATCACCACTGTGCCCTCAAGCAAAGTGCTTTTTGCTGCTCAACATGTTTCCGTTATCAGTCCGTGTGGATATTATTTGGATTTTACTTGGACGACAGCTTTTACAAAAGACTTTAATGCGTATTTAGAGTATGTGAAGATGTTATACATCATGATTAGACTATTATACTGCGGTCATACATGACGATTAGACTTCTGTGCTGTGCTGAGATGTTACCAAGTGTCACTGTGGTGGTATGTAATTATTCACAAAGGACTAAATTAAATGAAGGAAAAGAATGTACCTCTTGTGAAAGCGACCTTGATGGTTTGTCGTCATTTATACAGCAGTAAGTTCCGGTCCTCGATTATGATCGCCAGAGCCAAGAAGGCTGATAAACCGGACTTTGTGCGACATTACTACTAACAGTAAGAGTAGAACCCTAACATATGCTTCTGAATTCAGCAACTGTCTTTTTAAGAGTGAGTTTGATTCATTCATTCAATCGATTCCTTCCAACAAAGAACGAAACGCGATGTGACTCTGCAACGCGGAAGTAAGCTAACAGTAAAAATACAAACTGTTAATATATAATATATCGAGCTTAAATAACTGGAATATAGTTTTATGTGACCCTGGACCACAAAAACCAGTCATAATGGTCCATTTTTTTAAACAGATTGAGATTTGTACATCATCTGAACGCTGAATAAATAAGTATGTTATGATAGGACAATATTTGTTCAAGATACAAATATTTGAAAATCTGGAATCTGAGGGTGCAAATAAATCAAAATACTGAGAAAATCACCTTTAAAGTTGTCTAAATGAAGTTCTTAGCAATGCATTTTACTAAACAAAAATTTAGTTTTGGTATATTTATGTTGGGCCCTATGATTCCGCGATGCAGAAAACGCGGACGGAATCGCGGGATCCAGTCATAAAAAACGGAAAGTTTGAATGAATAAATCAAAAGTAGGTCATTACACTTAAATCAAACCGCAATATGGGCTAGTATCTGTAAATATTACGCCGCAAAAATACTATTTAAATGTGAATCCTGCATGTTCTGCGTGTCTCTGTTTTAATGAATGGAGCAGACGAGCGCTTTTGTTCAATAGGGTCTGGCTGCAGACATGCACCTGCACACTCAGACAACTAAACTTCCGGAAGTGACGTCACTTGCAGTCGATTTTTATTTTTATTTTATTTTATTTTATTTTAATTAATTAATTTATTTTTATTTTTTTTAATCAAATCTCTTAACATTTTACAACAGTAGCCAGGTGGTGAAGACAAGAAAAAATAAAGTAAATTACAATGCCACTCGCAATCACCACCTGCTCTCTCAGCTACCTGCGACGTCACTTGCAATCCACACAAATGGTGCGTGTTGCCAATGGAGACAAGACGCTGTGGTCGTTAAATGATTAAAACTAATTTAATAGCATAACGTACAGGGTCCTGCAAGTCATCTGTAGGAGATAAAAACAAGACCCGCAAATCCGTGGCCACAGAACAGCTGAATATGAACGCAATGCGCAAAGTCTCTCGTTAAGCTTTTTCCCCCCGTAGAAAACCATTAACACTTGATATGGCTTAATGTTTTAAGATACATGAAGTGCCATTAAAGGATCAAATTTGTAATATAGTTTATTAATTTAATGTGCTTCAAGGCAAGCATATGGACATGAATGCACAAACTTTTTTTATACTTGCCCAGCTTAATGTGGCAAAATGGACTAAGATGATAAAGACCAAATTCAATATAAACCTTACTGCTGTCAAACGATATACCAGCAGATATGAACGCGCCATAAGAAAGGCATTATGTGATATTAAAAGGACCAACTCTGTATAATCAAGCAGACGAGCCCAGAACATAATGCGTTAAATAGACGCGGTGAGAAAAAATAAAACATTTCATAGCGCCCTAAACATGTCATTTTTGTTAAACCTTTTTTAAATTGATGTGAAATTGTGTAAGTTTTATGATTTTAATTAATTAGACATGCTCTTTGGTTAATAAAATGTAATTAAACCATTAAAAAGCAGTTGAGAAACAATAAAACGGAATTCATGAAAAAATAAAACAGATTTCATAGGGCCCTATATTTACGGTAGGAAATTTACAAAATATCTTCATGGAACATGAATTTTACTTAATATCCTAATGATTTTTGGCATAAAAGAAAAATCAATAATTCTGGCCCATACAATGTATTTGCTACAAATATACCCGTGCTACTTATGACCGGTTTTGTGGTCCAGGGTCACATATAAATGGGATATTCATGAGTAGTATGCTAATATTTATAATGAGAGTTATTGGAACATTTACTCAACCATTCATTCAGTATTGCCACTGGGAAAAATACAAATTAAATAATACTGTTGCAAATGTAAGTTCCTCAATATAAAGATTATCTGCAGGTCTTAAAAGTCTTGAAATAGCAAAAAATAAAGCAAAAAGTCTTGTATTCATAAAGCCCTTAAATGTTGCATGCTGTTTTCTGCAGCATTTTTGTTTTGTTTTCCAGTATAAATATGTAAACACATGCTGCTTGCATTGTGGTCAAAATTGCATTTTTTCCCTCATGAAATGAATATACTATATTTCAGTTCAATAATGTTTTTTTTTTTTATTTATTATTTGGTATTTTCAGGGGATTTTATGGTACGAAATAATATTTATGGAATAGCTATGATTCATTTATCACCTGTTACACTTTCTGAGCATAGACCTGAAAATGAAGTTTCCAACTTAAACTAAACCTAAACTAAAAAAGTCTTTAATGCTTTGGAGCACAGACTTAAGTTCAGTCTCTCTTTAACAATGACACTTGGCAGATTATTTCTAAAGTTAAGTTAAAAAGTAAAAAAAAAAAAAGTGAAACTTAAAATTAGAGAAGTTTATAATTATGAAAAATAAACAAAAATACTATATATATATTTTTTTTAATTTAACATGAAATATACATTTTCCAAAACATGTTTGCTCTAAAACAGCATGAAAAACAAAACAAGTTGTGTTCCAAATTTGAGTTTGATACCTCAAAAGAAAAATGAGCTTTCAATTCGATTTGGTTTGGGTGCAGTACCAAAAAGAGGTCATTTTTGACCACGAAACAAGTGTAACTGTTTTTTCAGGACCATTTAACCTTTTTAAATCATGTCTATGTTTTTTTTTGCGTTCACATTGCAAGTTTCAAATATTTACGAAGTTTCACACAATTCAAATAAAATAAAAATACATGTAATAGGGCTGTCAAGCAATTAATCGCATCCAAAATATTTTCTTTTTGTTTACATAGGAGTGTGTATATTTATTATGTATATATAAATACACATACATACAGTATATATATTTTGAAAATATTTATATTTACTTGTATATATTTATATTCATATAATTAATATATATATATTAATATATACACACAGTACACACATTTATGTAAACACACTTTTATTCTGGATGCGATTAATTGCAATTAATTGTTTGACAGCATAAATAAATAAATAAATGCATCAGAGCATTAAATCAAAATATGTTTTCTTGGGATGCAAACTAAAGATATAAAGTCTAGTGTTCTGAAAATGGAAACAAAGTTAAATAATGTATTGTATTCCATTCAGTTTATTCCCTGTAAATGTCTTGTATATTAAACTGGTGTGTTGAAGCAATGAGACAGAGGAGACAGTTCTGATTCAAACTGGGTGTTTATTTGCAGTACATGTACAATTGGTATCATAAGATCCCAGTGCATTCTTTGTAGTAGTGCACTTCTCAGTGTCTGTATGCAGTTTAGAGCACACAGCGCTAGCGATTTTTAACTAACTGTAGGGCTGGCACTGCTAGCAAATATTACATACCAGCACCAAATCTTAACATGTTGGTAATTTTACAGATGCTTTTGAATCGGACTTACCAGGTTGATCAAAGTCCAGTGGCTAAACATGACAACTTGCTAACATCAGCCACAGATTTGTTTTTGGTAAGACGGGTTATGTAACATTGACAATATAAGCCAAAGGAGAAAACAAAAACAAAATAAAAATCCAGATTTAAAAAGACAAAAACATGAATTTATCCGACAGTACCAAACATATCTCTACCTCTGGGTACATAAAACTAAGAAGAAGTCTAGATCTATTGATTACAACTAGCATGACAGCAGTGGGTATTGCACATGAACTGTAAAAAATGAGTACAAAGTAAAATTAAACAAAAAGATCAAATTTACATTTCAGTTCTTTTACTTCTAGGTGAAGTATACATAATGTACAAAACTATACGTTGCCTACTATTGACAATAGTTCACTTTAGAAATAAATAAATAATGAAATCTGTATTAACATCTATCTTACGGGCAGCTACGTCGCAAAAAAAAAAAAAAAAAAAAAAAAAAAAAAAATCTGTAGAAATTTAGAGTGAGGTAGTTCATCAAAGCCTACTTTGATCTGAATTATAACATTTTTGAGAGATGAAATAAAAGCAAATGCGGTGAAAAAAAATCTAACGTTAAAATGTATTAACTTCCCTAAAGAGAGCAAAGAAAATTTAAGAGCACTTAAAATGAAAAAAAAAAAAAAAAAGAACATGTATGCCAATCGTTATGCGAACTCAAACCTTCACTTCCTACAACTCCCATCTATCCCGCAAGTACATTCCATAGCGTTGCCTCATGGGAAATGTAGCTCCCACCTACAGCATCTGATGCAATATCTTGCATATTTCCATAAACAAAATAAAGCTGCAAACCATATACACACACACATACCAAAAATGTTCCAATTTGCAATTACTTTGATGAAAGACCTTGCTTGAAGAAACGTCCCTTTACAGATCAACATACCCCGACCTTTCAATCCACATCACATACGTCCAATACAATAGAAAAATAGACACTCCAACATGATATGAACAGTATTACTTTGAAAAACCTCACCCAAATTTCTTCATCTTTCAAATCATTCAGGAATGAATGCTGGACTCAGGCACTTTCTCCTTTTTGAGAGCAAAATAAAAACCGCAGGTGATGAATTTCCAAATTTCAGCGATGGATTTAGCTCGTAATGTTCGTGTTTCAGAAGCAGCGGCGTTTACACTACATACACTAGTACTGTAAACACATAATTACATTCCAAAACACATTAGAATGGAAAACATGGGCTAATTTTTAGCGTTAGACCGCCGTAAAATGCAGTAGTTCCTTCGGGATCCATTCTGAACCTCCAACCTAACACATCTCCATTCATTTAGCATGACTGCTCCATCCAATACGACGTTATTAAAAATCACCCACGGGAGCCGTTCTTTCCCTCATAGCTCAATGAATAAGATCGCACTGGTAGACGCAGTTTGGTTGTAAATTTAAACCAAGTACTAGAAATCAAAAGCATTTCATATGCATGGGTCAAACACCCAATTTCGGTTTCATATCATTTAATGAAGTGTTCAAACGAGAGCTTTACATCAGGCTGTACGGTGTTGAAGCGTAATGAAAGCTGTTGAAATATGTACAGACTAGATTACATACGGTGATGCCTGAAGAGCCAAATGTGTTTGTACAGAGAGAATACTATGTGAAGTCAATCTTGTGCAGCGACATTAGAAAGAGAAAAGAGTTTAAAATGTGTTTCCGTAAGACAACCAAATAAAACGTTGCGGTTTAGGTACACAGGTCATATTAAAAACCGCCTCTGCCGCCGAACGCACTGCGATTTTATACACCACTGACTCCAAAACAGTAGTAACAGTGAGCAAACACTCGTTTATCCAACAAATGGATGTGCCGTTTAATCAACCTCCACTAAAAACAAAAAGAATAAAACATCTCAAAAAATATATTCCCCATTCTCATCTTTACAAATAAACTCATGGCAAGATGACGTAGCAGTAGCTTCAATCGGATGCAATAAAAACCAAAGCAATCAAAGTAATGCTGGTTTGGTGTAAAAGCGGTTTGCTCTTACCTCCGGTTCTTACGCTTTGTCAATTCAAAAGAAAGTGTCAGTTTGAGACAGAAAGGAGGACGCGTTTCTGGACTGGCGTTAAAGTGGTTGCGCCAGCGCAGACGGGTGGAAGCGGGGAGCGGATGATGGAGGAGGAGGAGGAGGAGGAGGAAGAGGAGGATAGTCATCTGCAGCAGCCCAGCGGTCCTGTGGTGGCCTCCTGACTGCTGTCTGTGTCCGAGGTCAGGGTGGGGTCGGTGGACATGGACGAGACGTCGTTTGTGGAGGACGAGGACGTCGAGGGCTCGTGGGAGTCATTGCTCACTGCTGCACCTGTGCTATGAGAAACACATGCCATTTTTTATCAGACAGGTCCTGCGAAACACTGGACTTTCACACTTCGATAGGAAACGCAAGCTCGGTTTTAACCAATAAAAAAAAAATCTATATGTCTTTATAGCATCAGTTTAGTTCAGAAGATAGGCTAAGACATTAACACTTGTTTCCTCAAATTTTACTTTAATTGTCTACAAGAAGTATTAATATATATAATGTTGCTTTTCAAGTAAACATATTTTGAATTAATGCAATGGCGTTTTAGCGCCATGTTAAATTAAAAAAAAAAAAGTTAAAGTCGTAATATTTTAAGAATAAAGTCGAAATATTACAAGAATAAAGTTGAAATACAACAAGAACAAAATCGAAATACTACCAGAAAAAAGTAGAAATATTTCGAGAATAAAGTATAAATGTTTTGAGAATAAAGTCGAAATATTTTAAGAATAAAGTCGAAATATTTTAAGAATAAAGTCGAAATACTACGATAAAAGCCAAAATACTAAGAGAATAAAGTAGAAATGTTTAAAAAATAAAGTCAAAACATTTTGAGACTAAATTTGAAATGTTTTGAGAATAAAGTCAAAATGTTTCAAGAATACTTGTAGTATTTTGACTTTTTTCTTGTAATATTTTGACTTTATTCCCCATAGTATTTCAACTTTATTCTCAAAATATTTCAATTTTATTTTCTAAATATTACGACTTTAATCTTGTTATCTTAGAATTTTATTTTATTTTATTTCATTTTTTTTAGATGGCACTAAAACACTGTCATAAATTAAAGATGTTAAGACAACAGAAAAAACTGATTGGCAAATTTACAAATAAAACACTAGTCTCTTTGAATTTCCTTAAAAGGAAAGACGGTGTAAGATATTACAGCTTGTTTTACAGAATATAGTATTTTCCCCCTGTTTTAGACGTGAACCTCACTAAATCAGATTTATGCTTAAAACATGAAAAAAAAAATCATGAGGGAAAAAATAAACCTAATTCTAGATATATTCTCTGAAAACAAGTCTTGATGTCTTGCACAATGTTGCTTTTCAAGAAAATGTATCTTGAATTAAAGATGTTTAGACATTTACGAGAAAAACACTGATTGATTTTATTATTAAATAAAACATGACAGTGTCAGACTTATGAATTTTTCATATTCAATTTGCTTCAGAAAAAAATACTTGTTTTAGAGAATACAGTGCATGAAATTCTTTCATAATGTTTTAGGCACACTAAATTCTAATATACTATATTTAATATATAAATAGTAAAACTAAATTAGATTTATCCATAAAACAAGAAAAGTAAATTAATCTAATTCAAGACATATTCTCTGAAAACAAGTCTTAATGTCCTATATAACGTCTCTATTCAGATAAATGAATTTTGCATTAAAGATGTTTAGATGTATTTACTAGAAAAAAGACTGATAAATGGAATATTAATAAAACATTACATAGTCAAACATTTAAAAAATTTTTTCATCTTTTTTCAGAAGTATGATTGTGCAAACATTTTTTTCTGTTTTAAGCATAAACCTCACCATATTTATGCTTAAAACACAGGCAAAAACATGAGATAAAAATAAAGACATATACCATAAAAACAAGTCTTAATATCTTAATATCTTGCTTCTGAAGTAAACGTAAATTCTCAAGTAAAATCTTGAATTTAAAATGTTGTTTTATTTACTAGAATAAAAACTGATTTATAAAGTGACTTTTTAAAATGAATAATAATTGATCATAAAATACAATAAATATTTTCAATTAAGAATGGATTAAATGAGTTAATCCTACAGAGTCAGATTTGTGTAAAAAACAAAACACCGGACTGATCTATTTAGTCAATAAGGTTGACTGGACATTATTCCAACTACATTCTAAATCAAGAATTCATTTGTTTGCCATTCACATTTTTTCCCCATCTGGCAGGTGAAAATTCTTCTGACTTTAAACCTGAATATAATTTAAGACAGGGTTAAATTGGCCCTTAACCTGTGGTTCAAAAAGAGATTAATCCAGGGTTAATGTTGTGTGAAAAGCCGAACGCAGAGCTGGCTTCATAAATCAAGGAGGAAACTAACCTAGCGAGGCCGGCTGTCCTCGGATCACCCCGTTTTTCGTTCGTTCCTCCCAGTCCAGCACTTCCTTATATATCAGCTCTGATCAGAGAACAGATACAGAGGAGCAAAAATTACATTAGGAAACAACTTTTTTTTTTTTGACATTCAATACTGTATTTTATGTTATGCCTATTAAAATCCAAATAAATTCCAAAAAAATAGCCATTATCAAATTGTAATTAAAAAATAAATTTTAATAATTAAATAAAAAAAACATCTTATTTGTTGAATTGCCTAAAATTGGATTCAATTGATTCTAAAAATAGGCATGAAATTATTTACTAGATAATTTTCAATATATATATATATATATATATATATATATATATATATATATATATATATATATATATATATATATATATATATATATATATATATATATGTTTTATTATTATGTCTACCGTTTGATATATAATTAATTCATTAGATTCAACGATTTTCAAGAACATGCAATACTTTTTTTTTTTTTAATAAAAAAAGTATGAAATAATTTTAAAACATTCTTATTTGTTAATTTTTCTGAAAAAAAAAAAGAATGTATATTGTGATATATACACTGTTGGCTTGATATAAAATAAATGAATTTGATTCAATGTATTTAAAAACAACAACAACAACAGGTATTTCAAATCAAAATCAATGATTTAAAATAAGAAGCGCACCTTTCCACTCTTCCACTGTGTGTTCTCTCTCATCTAGCTGTTTATCCGTGATCACCGGTGGAGGCTGAAACCGAGCGGATAAATATCAATCAGATACGTCACGAAGGAACAAAAGAAAACAAGGCTTTGCGCTCCTTCAGTCCTTCTCTCTGGAGAGATCATGCAGCTCAGGCTCCATCTGGACTCTGAAGTCAGCGAGCAGCAATAATGAAGACAGCAGCAGCACTCACCGCTTCCACTTCTGACGGGTCGTACCACACGTTGATGTAGGGGTGCTGGAGGGCCTCGTCCACCGAGATTCGTTTAGACGCATCTATTACCAGCATTTTGGATAACAAGTCTCGCGCCTGGCTCGCTGCAAAATAATTGCATTTAAATCAGACTCTGAACTGAGAGGAAACTGGCCACAGAGAGTCACGCTGGTCTTGGATCACTGTGGCTTGATGAGAGTTTAATGAAGGGAAACAAACAGCAGCGCGTGTCTGGAGAAGCCAAACTGAAACAGACTTACACAAAGCAGCATTGTGCAGGGACCTTTAATTAAAGCAATTAACCATTAGTTAGTCGTTACAGTTATTTTACCACGGTTAAAGACCCCACGAATTGGCTTGATGAGCACAGTGTTAACATTTCATTTTGAAACAGGAGGTGTGGCGCATTTTAAAGGGTTTGAGCCTTTTTTATATATATATATATATATATATATATATATATATATATATATATATATATATATATATATATATATATATATATATATATATATATATATATATATATAAAAGGCTGTAAACTATTGCCTATTAGCTATATATATATATAGCTAATAGGCAATAGTTTACAGCTGTGAACTATGGATTAGTTAGAATACGGAGTTTCACACCGTGTCTAGATTTTAAGCTTGAAATTGGTTTCGGTATTTTATACCTACTTGATGTTCACACAGAAGGGTTTGAGATATTTTTTACTAGATTAAGTTTGTTTTAAGTGGTGCAAGATCTAAAGCATTTGCACATAAGAAAAATATTTTATTTTAGGATAGCTTTTACTTTGATTAAAAAAAATGTTATTTTTTTATTTAAAATGTTTGTTTTTTTTTTCTTATTTTTTGTTGTTGTAATTGTTGTTTTTCCTTATTTCTTATTCTTTATTGTATTTTTCTTACATTTTACATTGCATTCTTTAAATTTTAGTAATATTTAAAAAAAAAAAATATATACATATATATATATATATATATATATATTTAAAGTTTTAATATGCTTTTTGGTATTTGTTTTAAAGTGCATTAATAAAGCACTTATAATTTTAAAGGTGCTATAGTTATTTTTTATCATCATCATTATTATTATTATTATTATTATTATTAATTTAAAATTATATTATATTATATTATATTATATTGTGTTATATTATGTTGTTGTTGTTTTTTTACATATATTAAAACAATAAATAGATTAAGTGTGTTTTAAGTGGTGCAAGATCTAAAACATTTGCACATAGAGGAATATTTTTATTTTAGGATAGCTTTTACTTTGATATGCATTTTAATTTTTTATTTAAAAAAAAAAAGTATAATTCTAATTTTTTGTTGTGTCGTAATTGTGTGTTTGTTTTTAATTTATTTCTTATTCTTTATTGCATTTTTCTTAAATTTTACATTTTTGTGTTCTTTAAACTGTTTTGTAAATTTAAAAATTTCTTTACAAATTTTAGTATACACACATATATATACGTATGTATGTATGTGTATATTATATATATATATATATATATATATATTATATATATTAAAACAACAACTAGATTAAGTGTGTTTTAAGTGGTGCAAGAGATAAAGCATTTGCACTTATTTTAGGATAAATTTTATTTTGATATGCATTTTAATTTTTTATTTGTAAAAAAAATTTAATTCTTATTTTTTGTTGTTTTGTTTTTTTTAACCTTATTTCATATTCTTTATTGTATTTATATTATATTATATAAAAAAGAAAAACATCTGCCAAATAAATACTTTTAGTAAGATGTTTTTGCTACTCACTGCTACTAGTCATTAATGTGATTGCACCTCAACGTCAGATGCAATTTTTTCATTTACATCTATAAAACAGTAAAATACCAAAATGTACCATGTTTAATAAATGATTACAATTATGAATAAAACAATATTTGCAACAACCAAAACACACTAGACTAGCTTCACTACCCTATCTCTTGGTAGTTTCCAGTTGCACATACATCTGATTATTGCATATGTCTTAGAACGTGGCTCATCCAATCAGAACTTTCCATTTCTAAAAGCAATCTACAAAAATCAATATTTACAGAGTAACAGAGCACTATAAATCCACAGAAAGCTTTATAGCAAGCATAAAGGTTAAATAAGCATCCTTCACCTTTGAGTTTGTTGTGGTCGGAGTCTGCGGGAAAGAGCACGTCTGGGAAGAGCTTCTCAAAGCTGTATCCAGCATAGCGGGGCCGGTTCTCCACGTAGGTCCTCACAGACTGGTTGAGCTTCATCATGAACTCCTGAGACGGTGTGCCCAGCTGCTCAATCACCTTGTTCCACTGGTCGATGTCTTCAGACGACATGCTAAGGAAAACTACTGACGCTCTTAGCCGACTGGCAAGTCACATACATATAAAGTTTCACGCTGAGCTATAATTAATGTTTAATTAAGCAGTTAACCTCTTTATTAATTTAAGAATGACTGTAGCACATTTCCTGATCTGGCATGAGGTGTCAAGTGTCAAGTCTTTTTTACAGTCCCACTGAAAGTAAAAATCTAATATTAACATTATATTACATCATACAGTAGTCAACATCTAAAGTGCATCAAAGCCTTTCCTCAAAGTCGTCCTAAATCCAAATCAAATCAATACCCATTCTTGTCTTAGGAAAACTTTGATTATCTTTTTTGATCCACTTCATATGTTGACTACTGTGTATTTATATATTGACAATTTAAATGTTTGTTCATGGTGAGAAAGAAAATTTTACGGTAAAATTAAATTAGGTTTTTTTACAACCTATTTGTGCTAAAAACTCAAGAAAAAATAAAAAATAAAATAAAATAAATAAATAAATAAATAAATAAATAAACAATTTATATATATATATATATATATATATATATATATATATATATATATATATATATATATATATATATATATATATATATATATATGTGTGTGTATGTGTGTATGTTTGGTTTAAACATGTTAATTTTCTTTAAACATATATATGCACTACTAAAATGATCTATTTATATTTTTATTTATTTATTTATTTAACACTTTCAAGAGTGTTACCTTTTTTGGTTTTTGAAAGCTGCATTTATTTACAGTAAAAACAGAAATAATGTGAAAACTTTGCTAAAAACAACCAAAAATATATATTATTTTATAATTATAAAAATATAAATATATAATTATAGAATTGGTTCAAGTTTGTTAAAAATGTCTTCAAACTTTATTCAAAATGAATGTATGTGCACTACAAAATGTATTTATTTATTTTTAATTAAATTTTCAAGATTTTTACATTTTTTGGTTTTTGAAAGCTGCATTTATTTGACCAAAAATACAGTAAAACAGAAATATTGTTTTGCTAAAAACTCAAAAATACATATTCTTTTATTTTTTTTTAAAAATGAAAATCTAATAATAATAATAATACTATTATTATTATTATTATTAAAAAAAAAAAAAAAAAAAATATAATAAAATAATATATATATATATATATATTATATATTTTATATTTTTTTTTTTTTTTTTTTTTTTTTTACATTTAGATATACACACACACACACACACACACTACTACTACTACTACTACTACTGCTATATACTACTAAATTTATTTATTTATTTAAATTAAATTTTCAAGATTTCTACATATTTTGGTTTTTGAAAGAAGTCTGATTGGGCTGAGGCTGCTATTTTAGCAAGTTTGAAGAAAAGCTTGATGGACGTATAATATGTGTCAGGAGCATTCACTCAGTATCATTATCTCATTTTTGACCAAGATGGCTTTTAGCTGGTTTTGCAACTGAACTCTTCATATATACACCACTAAAATTAGGTATTTATTTATTTATAAACTTTCAAGATTTTTACATTTTTTCATTTTTGAAAAAAGTCTCTTCTGCTCACCAAAGCTGCATTTATTTAACCAAAAATAACGTAAAAACAGAAATATTGTGAACTATTTACAGTTACAATATGGCAAATGAACCTTTAAATATGATGGTGGAATAAATTATCATATAATCCATTAGGAAAAAATTGTATGATGTGTAATTTGGATAATGTAACTTCAGAAAATTGATTAAATATGGAAAACAATATTATATAAAAAATGTCTGCTTAATTAAACAGTTATAGATGATGTGGCTCTATTTTTTCCTCTACTCTGCATTTATCTGTAATAAATGAAAACTAACATTAAAAATGCTGCTTAGCATTTTTATGCAATGTTTAAAAAATAGTTATGTGGAGTGGGATTTTAGACTGATGAGATTTTACTGTGGTGAAATGAATAAAATTGACACTTGACACTTAAAAGTGTAAGGGAACAAGGAGTTGTTGCTTTTTTTGAAACTTTTTTTAAAAATTAGACCTTTTTTTTTTTTTACCTTTTCATCAGGTCTCACACATCAATGACAGAAACACATATCAAGGGTAAAATAACTCAACAGAAAACAAACAAACACACAACACTCAGAAATGGGACAGTAAAGACGACCAGGTAAGGATACGGTCTGTGCCGGGAAACAACACACTACCTCTGACCATTTCAGCCATGATGCAGCCAACAGACCAGACATCAACTGAAAAATGAAATGACAACCAAATTAAAGTGCCAAAAATCGTACAAATGAAAATCAAGACAACAGAAAAACAAGCACAAACACACACGTATATAACGAACAGGGTGCATTGATGTGGATGCAACAGAGGTGACAGGTGCATGCAAACATCTCAGTGTGCGTCAGGCAGGATCACAGGCCCATAATCCGTAACGGAGCAAGACACGGACATCCGAGAGGCTCTGCTCATCACAAAATAGCACAAAATCCAAGCAAACAACTAGAGGCTGAACAAGGATACAGTCCCTCCCTGGAAAAAGGATTTTGTGCCGCACCATCTCGGCCATAATGCAGCCAACAGCCCAAATATCCACTACACCAGTGTAGCATAGAGGAAAAAGAGAAAACATAAGCAAAGCATAAAGGGCAGCGCGACTGCTCGAGATTTTTCCGTGCCAATTTTTCCTCGGCGCTACAATCCAGCGCTAAACGTCAGCATTTTTGGCCTTCGAATTGATTTCTGCACTGCAGCGAACCACTTTCACTTCCCAAGTAAGATTCAGTGACTAATGCTTTTCCAATCTAGATGCTCAGTGCTCCAGGCAAACCCATCCAGTGTGCTTGTGCATGCAGAAACGACTCCGAAAACTAGTTCAGCTACACAAAAGAATCCCTCAAGGGAATTTGACGTTACAACACCGAAGTTGTTTTTTAGCAGAACGGTGTGGAGGTGCTCGTGTGGGACTCTTAAGGTGAACATGCTGCAAAGCAGTGACAGCAGATTAGCACTCACCGTTTGCTTGGTAACCCATGCCCAGAATGACCTCGGGCGCGCGGTAGTAGCGCGTCACCACGTAAGGAGTCATGAGGAGGCCGGTGGCGGCCGTCCGGGCCAGGCCGAAGTCGAGGATCTTCAACGTACAGTCGGATTTCACTACTATGTTACTGGGTTTCAGATCCTGGGAAGTGAAGAGGTCAGAGGTCAGCAGGAATTTTCAAGGAAATTGATAGGAAATTTCACAATTAATTGCAAAGAAATGGCAAAGTAACACATTGAACTAAACATAAAATTTTGAATTAGAATGAATGAAATAGTATTTTCTTGCAAAACACACTCCACCTTTTCCATTTTAATTTCTCTGTATTCCATTTTTTTTTTTCTTTTAATTTTTTTTTTTTTATTTTACCCTTAATGGTTAAATTAAATTATAGTAATCATGTCAGATTATTTTAAATAATTAAACTATAAATTGATTTATTTTATTAAAGTTGACCAAAAATTTAAATCTTAGGGTCCTATGAAATCAGTTTTATTTATTTATTTATTTTTATTTTCTTTTTTCCCACATTTTTTTTATTTTATTTCTCATTACATTTCCAAATTCTTTTTTCTTTGTTTTAATTTTTTTTCTGGATTCTGTTTAATAGTTTAACTACATTCTGAATAATCAAAAATGTCTAAAGAATTGAATACATACAACTTTAACAATTTAATAATTTATTAACATTACAATAAATTTCTGATTTTTTTTTTCTGAATTTTTAAGAAATAGTGTCATCTATTTTTATTTTTCTAGATTTGTAGTTGAATATAATTTAATTAATCTTTTAAATTGTAATCAAATGCGCATTTAACCATTCTAATTATTTATTTATTTATTAATGTAGACCGCTAGCACGCAAACAATGTCCTGGGATGTACAGACTTAAAATTGGGAAGAAATAAAATAATTATAAATAAATAAATTTTAAATTAGAAATTAGAAATAAATCATTTAAAAAGTCACATTTTTAGGCATCACCCCCTCCATGAAGCTTGATATAAATAATTGGCAGCAAAATTATGTTGTCTTAATAAAATATTGTATTTATTTTGGCCAGATTTTCAGGCAACATCACATATAACTTTCTTAAATGCAATCCCAAAATGCATCACAAAAGAGCGGAGGAAAATGTTTATTATAAATGTATATCAAGACACAGCCTAATTTAATTTAAAATGAATAATTTAACCCATTATTTGCTTTCTAGGTAATTTTGTGTAATTTCGAATAAATAGATAAATAAATATTTATTAATTTATTTATTTATTTATTTATTATTATCATTATTATTATTACTTATTTATTATATATATACATAACTAAGCATGACAATAACTAAGCATTAGTTTTTGAGCATTAGTAGTTCTTGTGCTTTTACAGCTTTTTATATTTTATATGTGTACAAAGCAAACCAGTTTATTAGGCTTTGAAATATAGCAATACATTGTGTGTATTTGATGAAGTTGAAGGACTTGTAGAGGGTGTGTGTGTACCCTGTGTATGATGCCGGCAGCGTGTAGGTGTTTGATGCCGCAGAGCATCTGATAAAGCAGGTATGAGAGTCTCTCATGGTCCAGCTCCATCTGAATGACCTGGCACAGGTTCGCATCCATCAGCTCCATCACCAGATACCTGCAGACATGAGACGCAAGTATGTGAGGAACAAGCAAATTAACAAGCATACATGTACAAATACTTTGTGTTTTATGCACGATTATTTCAATGCATTTCAGCTGCACGAGCAAACTCATCAATACCTTGTTGCACCTCTTTATGTAACCCATTTGATTTAATCCTAGACCACATTTAGAGTAGGCATCATAGATTTTACAAGGCAAAGGACATTTCATTTCCATGTTAACACACTGTTAAAATCACAGTGGAAACAACTTACACATCCTGGAATTCTTCAAGTGTCTTCTGTGGCGTGAACACATTTAGTAAGCCAATTATCTGTAAAATGGAAGCATTATAATATAATATATTATTACAAAATTAAGTACAATAGTACATATGTACACATTTTTTAAAAAGAAATTAATACTTTTATTTGGCAAGGCTGCATTAAATTGATCAAAAGTGACAGTGAAGACATTTAAAATGTTACAAAATATTTCTATTTCCTATAAATGCTATTCTTTTGAGCTTTTTATTCACCTGTGAATCCTGAAAAATAAAATGCATCACTGTTTCCACAAAAATACTGGGATGCACAACTGTTTTTAACACTGATAATAATCATAAATGTTTCTTGAGCAGCAAATCAGCATATTAGAATGATTTCTGAAGGATCATGTGGAACTGAAGACTGGAGTAATGATGCTGAAAATTCAGCTGCGCATCACAGAAATAAATTACATTTTAACATAGATACACATAGAAAAAAATCTGTTTTAAACTATAATAATATTTCAGATTTTTTTACTGTATTTTTATTCAATTAAATGTGATTAAAAAAAAAGCAGCATATCAAAATGATTACTGAAGGATCATGTGACACTGAAGACTGGAGTAATGATGCTGAAAATTCAGCTTCGATCACAGAAATAAATTACATTTTAACAGATATTTATATTGACAACAGTTATTTTAAATTGTAATAATATATCACAATATTATTGTCCTTTTATACAAGTATAAGCAGTCCTGACAAGCAGAAAAAAACAATTCAAAAACATTATGAATCTCTCAGACCCCATACTTTTTTTTTTATACACACACACACACCCACAGACAGAGCAAAACATGTCTTACGTTTTTGTGGTTGACGCATTTCATCAGGACCAGTTCTCTGTAGGCGCGTTTGGCGTGGGTTTGGTTCTGAAAGGGTCGGCTAAGTTTCTTAATTGCAACATTTCGCTCAAGGACGTGGTCAAACGCTGAGCTAAAACACAGAAAAAGCCAAACACAAGCTTGTCATTCAGCACACATTCTACTTATAGGAACTGTCTTAATGATAGTCACTTTCTTTCATTTTCATTTACAGGCTAATAAATCCATGAAACTTACCAGACGATGCCTTGCGCTCCAGAACCGATTGGTCTTAAATTCTGATAGCGCTTCAAGACGGTGAATGTTGAATCTCCTACATCTATGCTGTAATATTCCTTCTCACGCTTATTCCTGTTCATGGTGAAAACCGTACTGACTCTGTCTTGGGCATTCAAGAAGAACTTCCCCTTCAAAAAACTGAAAAGACAAAAAAGAAAGAAATTAATGAGTACGCTTTCATCTGGTCCTCATTATGCAGTTGAAAAGAAAGAGCAAATAATGTGGTTTGCTAATAAAACACGGTAAAATGGATGAATGCAAATTTATGAGTTATGACCTAGACGACATGCAACATAATGCAACTGTGCATTGCAACTAGGAATGACACATACTGTATATGCATCTTTTTTTGTTGCACCTTGCAATGATTGTAATTTGCTTTTTTCTTTTGTATATAAAACAATTTTAGTTCAGTTAAAACATGTTTTATTTCATGCAAATGCATCAATATCAAGATAAATATTGAATTGCATTCAAATGGTGCAATATATCAATACATTTTCTTCATGTACTGCAATTAAAGTCCATGCAAATACTACAACTCTGTGCAAAGTGGGTGACGAATCTGAGCTGAGAAGCAGCAGCACAGCCTCATCTTAACGCATCGTCAGCGTTATAGTGACTCGAAGCAGAAATACATATTTAAACAGGTACACTGCTCAGGGAACTGAGAAAACAAATGCGCCAGGCTGAGACATTCATTACTCACATGTAGCATATTATGCTGAGGATGCTGCAGTGACAGCAGGGCAGCTGCAAATATGACTTGCCTTCTTTACATCCATATCAGGACAGTCTTTACATCCTCATCTCTCTACATGGGATTTTCTGTTCATGTGCCGCATTCGTGTGATGCTTCTCACTCAGTGCATATCAATAAGATCTACTATGGCGGTACAGTGTCTTTGAGTCGAACAGTGAACAATGGTTTATTTTAACCTTAAAAGATTATTGCATACAGTATGAGTTGTATGTGGATCTGCAGAGCTTTGAATACAAATATATTGAAATGTATATGTGTAGGCTATATTGCAAAAAATAAAAAAATAAAAACTAAAAATAAAATAAAATAAGGAAAATTACATTGAAAAGCAATTACAAAATCACATTTTTACTAGTGCTGTCAAACGATTAATCGTGATTAATCGCATACAAAATAAAAGTCTGAGTTTGCCTAATATGTGTGTGTGTACTGTGTGTAATTATTATGTATATATAAATAAAAACACTTTCATGTATATATTTAAGAGATACTTACAAGTATATGTATTTATTATAATTTTATATAATTTATATTATTTATAAATAAAAATATTTTGTACATAAATAACATATTTCTCTTAAATATATACATTAATTTGTGCGTATTTATATATACATAATAATGACACACAGTACACACACATATATTAGGCAAACTCAAACTTTTATTTTGTATGCGATTAATCGCGATTAATCATTTGACAGCCCTAATTTTTACATTTATTACATTTAACAAAACTACATTTACAAAACTATTTTTTTTGTAATTACAAGAAAAACTTTGACCATTTTAAAGTAAAAAATTGTAAAAAAAAAAAAAAAAAAAAAAAATGTACAAATATATTTTACTTTAAATCACAAAATTAAAAACAATTCAAACATTACAAGAAAGTTTGCCAAAAAAAAAAAAAAAAAAAAAAACAGGAAAAACTTTCCCCACCATCTTAGTTGAAATAAACTAAACGATTTATTTATTAATGTATTTATTATTTGTTCTTTTTTTTATGCATGCATTTATTATTCATGTATTTATTTTGTAGTTACAAGAAATAGTTTGCCCACAATTTTAAAGTTGAAATAAACTATTTATTTATTTGTATTTGTTTATTTATTTATTTATTTATTCTTACATATATATATTGTCTTGTAAATGTGAACATTATCCTGATGATTTATTAACATATTTTTTATGTTACTGTTATTATTATTATTATTATTATTATTATTATTATTATTACGTTGTTATTATTATTATTTTAATATATGCATATTTTTACATTTTTTGTGGAAAGAGACCACATAGGGGAAAAATTAGGAAGTTTTCAACTGTATGAAGCTCTTTGTTTTGGAAAATTTTACAAATATATCTTATCTTAAACCACACATTAAAAATAAAAACAGATTAAAAAAATAATACAAGAAAAAATTTGCTCACCATTTTAAAAGTTGAAATAAACTAAATTATTATTTTTTTATGTATTTATTCATTCATTCATTTTTCATTAATTCATTTGGTCATTCATTCATTTATGTATTTACTTTGTAATTACAGAAAAAGTTTGCCCACTAAAGTTGAAATAAAAATTTTGTTTGTTTGTGTATTCATTTATTTATTCTATTTTATTTTGATATGTTCTCTTGTAAATGTGTACATTATCCTGATGATCTATTAACTTATTTTGTATGTTGCTCTTATTATTATTATTATTATTATTATTATTATTATTACATTATTGATTTATTATTTTAATACATGTATATTTTAATTAATTTTGGTGGAAATGGATCAAGTACAGAAAAAAGAGGAACTTTTCAATTGTATACAGCTCTTTGTTAATGCTTCAGAAAATATTTTACAATATATATCTTATTTTAAATCACTAATTAAAAACAAAGTACAAACTAAATGTTAACTGGTATTAACGATTACGAGACTAAATGTTAACTTCCACCATTCAGTCTCTATTTCAGATGCATTTTGTCCACAGAAATATTTTATTCACTACTGTAAAGTGACGTGACTAGTGGATGCCATTTTTTTCATTATTGATTTTTATTGATTATTTAATTGTTGAATCCCAAACCTGCACTAAATTATATTTAAATCCACGAACATCCATTTCAGCACAACGTTTAACGGTCCACACTTGCGGGATGCGGACTTTGCAATTCCATTTTAATTCATACTTCAGATACTGCATTCTTTAACATCAACGTGAATGGAAAGTGTCAATCATCTCCTAAAATAATATGGAGAACCGCACCCTAATGCCCCGAATTCAACATCTCGCAGCACCATCCACAACCAATGACCTCAGTTTCTCTGATCGGACTCCTCACACCTCCACAGAGTCCATTACACCGAACCCAAATCAAATCAAACTGGTTTATGCAGTGAAAGACTATCTGTACCATCAGAGCACAGTGAGTTATGCATGAACACAAACGGCTCTCGAAACTCAAAGAGCTTCCCTGCACAGACAACATTTCTGGACATAATGGACAATGCTGTCAAGGTGGGCAGCTCACTAGGATTTGAGACACAGCCAATGTTAGACGTGGAGCTCAACCTCACACATCATGACATTTGGAGAAGGAGTAAAGAATGTTCAAATAGCATAAACACCATGTTTATTGTAGCAACGCCATGGTATTCTTTAAAGTAACATGTGTATATGATAATATGTGAATCATCATATGGTAAACGTCCAGTACCATGGTGTATATCAGAGTACCACAGTACTAATACCATCACGGTGCCAGTATCAGCCCGTGTACCTTATCGATATGGTGTATTGTACAACAGACCGTTAAAGTCAATAATCTCTACTAAGTGAAAGAACACTTCAAGATGTTTATTCTCCCAATAACCAGCTTAAACCAGCGAGTCAACGGTGTTTACTGTGGTGCGTTACCCTCCCCCACAACCCACCTTAAAAACATCAGCGGTTAAACTGCAAATGTTTACTCACCCTCTTAAAAGATACACAGCCAGTTCAACAGCGGGTTTCGAAAACGACCGGTGTCTTTGCTCTGAGCACAACAGTATGTTGTATTCGCCCTGTTTTCTACTTGAAGACACAAGCTCTCCGCTCACTGTGCTTCCGTCCACTGGCAGGCCTTGAGCTGCGGACACTTGCGTACTACGTCACCGTGCCTTTGCGTGCATGTGACGTGCGCAGTTTCTGCGTTTCGCCCGACGTCATCGAGGTCTTACGATGACGTCGCGTTGCTTGTTTAGACGTTACAAAAATCGCTGTAGTTAAACTAACGTTAGCTGTTACATAACCAGGAGAAACGATATATAAAGATTTTAACTTATAAAACCACCAAGACTGTAAAACTTAACAAGAAACCAGAAATGAATAGGGTAAAAGCGTAGTTTTTCCAGTTATGTAATTACATTAGCGACATTAAGACAACTGTTTTGTATTGCGAATATTCTAAAATGTTGTTTTAATATACAAATGACACATTATCTAATTAAATATGGGCTCCTTTCCATACATTTACGGAATGCTGACACATTAGAGGCTATAACGGTTTTTTTTATATATGATATATATTTTATTATTTATTATATATTATAATATATATACGTTTTAATATAATTTGTTTTATATTTTTTTAACATTTTTATTTTTTTATTACATTTTTTTTAATTATATAAAATGCATTTTTTACTTTATATAACACTTTCAGCCTTACGTATCAGGAAGACCTTATGTAATTTATCTATAAGTGCTTTTTTTAAAAAAAAAAAAAAAAAAAAAAAGAAATGTATTTTTATAACAATTTTTTTTAAATATATAAAATGCAATTTTTACTTTTATAAAACTTTCAGACTTACGTATCAGGAAGGCCTTATATAATTTATCCAGAAGTGTTTTTTTTTTACATTTTTATTTTTTTATAACTATTTTTTTATTTATATAAAATGCAATTTTTACTTTTATAACACTTTCAGACTTACTTAAGTTCAGAAAGGCCTTATATAATTTATCCATAAGTAATTTTTTGTTGTTGTTGTTGATGTTATTTTGTTTTGTTTTTACATTTTTATTTTTTATAACAATTTTTAAGTTATATAAAATGCAGTTTTTACTTTATATAACACTTTCAGCCTTACTTAAGTTCAGTAAGACCTTATATAATTTATCCATAAGTGTGTTTTGTTTTTTTTTGTTTTTTTTTACATTATTATTTTTATAACAATTTTTTTAAAATGCAGTTTTTCACTTTTTATAACACTTTAAGACTTACTGTACATATCAAGAAGGCCTTATATAATTTATCCATAAGTGTTACAAAGAGGATTTAGATATGTGATATATCAGCACAAAATGGTAAAAATGACAATTGTAATTTATAAATATTTTGGATGCATGCTTTTTAATATCTCAAACTCAAGCAACTCTTGGATTTAAAAAAAAAACAGCAACAAAAAAAACATAATTGTTATGTTTTTAAAATTGTGCATTTAATCAACAGCTCATGTTTAGTATGATAATGCATAAATGTTTTTGTGTTTCTGCTATGTGACCTTTTGACAAAAGGTCAAGGACAAAAGGGTTACAAAAGAGTGACATTATTATTTCTTTAGCGAGTAAGTGCTGATTACAATAATTCAGAAATTCATTTGACAAAAAGAAAAAGATAAGAGGGATCTATTTGAAACTTTTTAATTCTATGTGACATTTCCAGAATGCATCATGTAATGTCATGATGAGAATAGACTGTGGTGGCCAGTGGTGAAATCTACAGAGTCACACCTCACATCTACTGAGTCAGATTAGCGGAGGCCTGGTGGGGAGTGATTGGTCGCCCACTGACCCGTCAAACCTTTGCTCTAATCCAATTGAGTTCTTATGGCTGGACTCTAAGAATAGGACTAATTAAGCAAAACACAGCGCCGACAACATGTCAATGGAGGATATTCCCGGATGATAACGGCGGAGCCGGTGATATTGATAATTATAAAAGTAGTGTGTTTGTCAGTATGTGAGTGAGAGGCACAGAACAACATGCTTGAGAGGATTTATCCTGATCTGAAGATATCCGGAGGACAACTCTGCGTATATCGAATGTAGAAAGGTAAACATGCTTTACAACTTGTCCTTGAACTTTTACGTAGTCAATGTCCTTGAACACAGAGAAATGGGAAGCAATATTCTTCAATATATGATAAGTTTGGAATAGGATGCCCATCTTCTCTCTATTTATTTAATTTAATAGTACATAGATCCAGTTATGTCATTTATGACAGGTGCAGTAATGAAGTTTACAGTGTTTTTCCTATTCATGCATGGCATTAAAAATAGTATTACATATGATTCTTTTCAGTATGCATTTAAATATAGGCCTAATTCAGAGAAGAAGTTAGCCTTTTAAGATGCATTGAATTTAAATCTTTAATCACAGCATCATTCTGTGAAGAGAAAATCGTAACACATGTTCATATCAAAGGTATATGGTGAGGTAAATCTCTTGGAATCAGTGTTTTATAGTAATAGAAAGACCAGTGATTGAAGATAATGACAGTCCTGAGGGGCGAAAGTCATGCTAATCCACTATAGAGGGCAACCGGCGACTAGATGAGTTATTTTGCTGCATAAATGCAAATATCAATATATGAAGAGTTCAGATGCAAAACCAGCTAAATCCATCTGACGTATTTCTTTAAAATTAGCATTTCTTTCTGGCCACTTTGTATAGATTTCTATGTAAGTACTGGCATTTCTGATTGGGCTGAGGCTGGAATTTAGCGAGTTTGAAGTAAAAGTATTTGATGGACGTATAATATGTGTCGAGAGCATTCACTCAGTATCATTATCTCATTTTTGACCGAGATGACTTTTAGCTGGTTTTGCATCTGGACTCTTCATATTCAAATCACTATATATATATTTACCTAGTAGAATAAGATGCTTTAAAGTGTTCTTGAAATGTTTTAGACTAAACCTTTGCAAGCCAATTTCAATTTTAATTAATACTCCAGCACAAGATGAACCGATCGACCTTTCTTTGAGCCTGTACAGCTGGAAAGACCTTCTGCCTCATTCATTTTTGTGGAGGTAATTGTCATATGTTGTAACATGTAAAACAGCATTACAGGTCAGTGAAAGCTGCCTCTTAATTTGCACTTTTTCTGGTGTTAAATTTAGTTGTAGGAGAAAACACATTAGAGCAAATCCACCAAACTCTCTCAAAGCCAATTACTAGAGGAAAAGGCTTGTAGGCAAGTGTGCGAAAACGAGACCGACGTGAAGTAGAGAAAATGTGCAGTGGCTCTTAAGTGCTATGTAAGGTAGTTCCCCATTTAACTGGTAATTAAAGAAGTAATTAATTAAATAGATGTGCTGGAGACTGTACTTTAGCTAATTATAGCTTGCCAATCTACGCAAATGCAATGGAGGTTACATGTGAAGCAATGGTGTGCAGGGTGGACAATTAAACAGACTTGTTTTTTGTCCATACAAATTCCAGTGTTGTTTTGGACCCCACTGACTTTCATACTGGCTGAAACAGTTCTTTAAAATATCTTCTTTTTTGTCAGATACTCTAATAAGTCGAGAGTTTAAAATTCTAAAAAAGTCAAACACAAAATGGTCATAAAATTCGATCTGATCTTTAACTAAACCAGAATAATATATATATACATATATAGTCCACTTAAACATATAAAACACAGTGTGTGAATCCCTAGTTTAATGGCATATCAAAAAGTTAAAGGAATACTTCACCCAGCAAAGAAAATTTGCTGAAAGTGTGGTCATACTCAGACTATCCAAGATTAGGATGATTTTGTTTCTTCATCAGATTTGGAAAAATCTGTCATTCTGTCACTGTCTCACCAATGGATCCTTTGCAGTGAATGGGTGCCGTCAGAATGAGAGTCCAAACAGCTGATAAAAACATCACAATAATCCACAATTAATCCACACCACTCCAGTCCATCAGTTAACATCTTGAGAAGACAAAAGCTGTGTGTTTGTGAGAAACAAATCCATCAAGACGTTTTTAACTTTAAACCATTGCTTCTGGAAAAATATGAGTCAGGTCTATATTAGGAGAGAAATCTGCACAGATCAATCACCGTTTACAAGCCAAAACAGCTCTAAACAAATATGTAGGTGGATTTTGATGTGAGAGACAACAGGAGATGGACTTTTTCACTGGAGGAAGCGTTAATTTGGATTATGAACTCCTATTTTGGCCGGAAACAATGATTTAAAGGAGAAGTTCACCTACAGAACAAAAATTTACAGATAATTTACTTGTCATCCAAGATGTTCATGTCTTTCTTTCTTCAGTCGATAAGAAATTATGTTTCTTGAGGAAAACATTTCAGGAATGTTCTCCATATAATGGACTGCAGTGGTGCGCCCAAGTTTGAATTTCCAAAATGCAGTTTAAATGTGGCTTCAAAGGGCTCTAAACGAAGAAGAAAGGTGTTATCTAGCAAAACGATCGGTCATTTTCGAAACAAATTGACAATTTATATACTTTTTAACCTCAAACGCTCGTCTGGTCTATTCTCAGTGTGAACTGTTTTTTCCAGGTCAATACAGTCGAAAAACTCCCATCTCGTTTTCTTCCTCAACTTCAAAATCGTCCTACATCACTGCAGAAGTACCGACCCAGTGTTTACTAAGTGAACATGCAAAGAAAATCAAACGCCCTTTACAAAAAAAAGGTAACGTTGACGTTGAAGAAGAAAACGAGACGGGAGTTTTTCAACATACCCTAACTGTACTGACCCAGATTACACAGACTACGCATGAGCATCACAGAGACGAGACAAGACGAGCATTCAAGGTTAAGAATTATATACATTGTCAATTTGTTTCGATCGTTTCGCAAGATAAGAGCCTTCTTCCTCGGCTGGGATCGTTTAGCAGGTTTGCCAGGTTTTCACAACAAAACCCGCCTGGTTGCTACTCAAAACTAGACCAAAAGTAGCCCAGTCACGTTTCCACTCCCCCGTTCTGGGGAGTAAAATACAGAGCAATTTTAGCGGGATTCCCCTGGTAAAATTAGCACTGCAGCTGCAAAATATTACATTATTGGGATCGTTTCAACCCACGGCAACAGTGTTAAATTAGCCGATTTCGCGGGAAAAACTTGGGCTTGGCAACACTGTCGTTCAGAGCCCTTTGAAGCTGCATTTAAACTGCATTTTGGAAGTTCAAACCATTTAAGTCCACTATATGGAGAACATTCCTGAAATGTTTTCCTCAAGAAACATAATTTCTTATCGACTGAAGGAAGAAAGACACAAACATCTTGGATGACAAGGGGGTGAGTACATTATCTATAAAAAAAATACTTCTCCTTTGAAGTTTAAACACCTTTATAATGGATCTGTTTGTTAGAAACATGCAGCTTTTGTCTTCTCAAGATGTGAACTGATGGACTGGAGTGGTGTGGATTGCTTGTGGATTACTGTGATTTTTTTATCAGCTGTTTAGACTCTCATTCTGACGGCACCCATTCACTGCAGAGGATCCATTGGCGAGACTGATGGAATGACACATTTCTCCAAATCTAACTCATCCTTTGTGGATGACCTGAGGGTGAGCACATTTTCAGCAAATGTGTATTTTTTAGTGATGCTATCAAGTCCAATACTTTGTGTGATGTGTGTGTCTTGTGGTAGAATGAGCACGTTTGTGACGCTGGCGGAGGTGCTGGAGTCACGGGGAGCGCCTCTGGAGGAGGACGAGGTCTGGGCTCTCCTCTTCGGTGCTGCAGAAGCCTTGATAGACATCTCCAGTAAAGGTAGAGAGATCTTTCAACTCTTTTTCACACTCTCATCCTTCATTGTCAATGAAATGTGTCATCATTTTACCTTCCTTTCTTCATCCAGATCCTGGTAACATGTGTTGTGTCATCAGTCCCGGCTCCATGCTCCTGTCTGCAGTCGGCAGTGTTGCTTTTAAGAGCTGCGGCAGATCTGAGGACGTGGGTTCGTTCGCTTCTCCAGAAATGTCGCAGAGCAACACTTCCTCCAGAAGACAGGCCACAGAGAAGGTGAGCGGGCCTACAGTTATGATATATAGTTTTCATCCTGCTGAAGGTTAAGAGAAGGAGTGCTGAGTGTCTTAAGAAGATGAGCTTTCCAAGTACGGTTTATGGCAAATCAAGTCAAAATGTAGCATGTATTTGCTCTGATTTTAGATGGTGGTTTACTCACTAGGCATGACGCTGTATTGGGCAGTAGATTATCAACTTCCACAAAATCAGGTGGGTTCCTCTTTAACTCTATGTTGTCGTCACAAAAAACCTTCATATTTTGAACTGATTTTTTTACTTTATCAGAACATAATTGGTTACTTTTGTGCCATTTGCTATATGAAAAAAAAAAACATGGAAATGTTTATAAAAAAGCTAAATGATCTTAAAAAATAGTCACTATTGTGATCTTGATGGTCAAAAATTACTGCCTTAGGAAATGAATAGAAAGTATTAAAATATTTAGCAATTTTTGACCATTATAATGTCTCCATATATATCCAAATGGATACCTCATAGAAGTAATTATTGGATCACTGGATTGTAAATGGATTTGCTATGTTTTTAATTTTATTAATGGAAAATAATATCATTCAAATATTTGTATTATGTTATAAATATAAATTGTGCATAATTTAGAGGTGAACATTGATGAAATACTATCATGGTGTTATTAATATATTAAAACAGTATTATTTTATATTAAATTAATGTAATTCATTTTAGTTTAAGTTTTAGTTTTTTTGTTTTTAGTAGCTTTTTCAAAAAAGATATGTCTATATATAATTTTGTATTAGTTTTTGTTTTAGTTGTATTTATTCTAGTAAATTAAGTTTAACTAAATGAAAATGACAAATGATTCCCATGATAACAAGAAATAAAAAATAATAAATAAATAAAAGTTTCAGTTTTTTATTTTAGTTAACATTTATTTTATTTCAAGTAACAAAACTGTTGTTGTTGTTGTTTTTAGATTTAATTTAGTTAGCTATAATAACCTTGGAGGTGAGTACTATGAAACCTACTCAAAATACAAAATATTAAAGAATATTGAAACAAAACACAGTACATTTGTTTCATTAAAAAAAAAAAAATATTATGCTTATTGACTAATCTGTTTTGTATAGAATCCTGTTTCTGCCACTGAATAAAAAATAAAAAAAAGGTTATTGTGACTTTTTATTTCACAATTCTGACTTTTTTTTTTCTGATTTTTTTTCTCGCAATTTCGAATTTACATCTTGCAATTCTGGCTGTTTTTTTCTCAGAACGGTGAGATATCAATGCACAATTGTGAGTTATAAAGTCAGAATTGCGAGATATAAACTCGTAATTCTGACTTCATAACTTGCAATTGCAAGTTTATTAAAAACAACCCGCGGCAACAGTGTTAAATTAGCCGATTTCGCGGGAAAAACTTGGACTTGGCAACACTGTCGTTTAGAGCCCTTTGAATCTATTTTTTCTCGGAATTATAAGATACAAACTTATAATTTATAAAGTTATAAAGTCCAGTTCTGAGGAGAAAAATTTTTTTAAATTGCGATTTTATATCACGCAATTGCGCCTTTATTTCTCAGAATTGTGAGTTTATATCTCACAATTCTAAGAAAAAAAAGTCAGAATTGTGAAATAAAAGGTCGCAATAACCTTTTTTTTTTTTATTTTTTTAGATTTCACTGTTTGTGCATGTTTGTAAGCCATCACTCATTACACTTCATCTCCTCACAGGCCGTCCGGCTCAGCAACAGCCTGAACGGTCTTCTACTGAGCATGTGTGAGGATGTGGCTCACAAACGTGTGAACCTGCTGACAGTGCTGGAGACGTGTGAACAACAGCATAAGACCGCCGTCCTGCCCCGACCACAGAAAACCATCAGACAGATGGCAGAGGATGTGCTGCAGGTAACCGGGAGCTTGGTGGCCCCAGTAACACTCAGCTGTGGTTAAAAACAAAACAGACACTAGCTAGCATGTTTGTAATAGTCGGTTAAACTGAAAATAATGCAGAAATTAATTTTGAAAGCAGAAATTGCCAGTAAACGTCATATATAAGTACAAAGAAATGGTGTAAAATAAGTGTTTTTAAGTATTCAAGTTTCAAAGTATTTGAAGTGGTTCAAAGTGTTTCAAGCATTTGCATATAAATCAGATAATAATGATGGAATTATAAAATGTATAAAGGTAACTGCAAATTTTTTATCTCATTATTCTGACTTTTTTTCTCTTAACTGCAAGCTTGTATCTTACAATTCTGGCTTTTTTTCTCAGAATTGAGATATAAACTCACAACTGTGTGTTATAAAGTCAGAATTGTGAGATACAAACTCACAATTCTGAGAAAAAATGTCAGAATTGCAAGATCTTAAAGAATTGCAGTTGTGAGATAAAAAAAAGTCAGAATGACCTTTTTTGATTTTTTACTTTGTGGCGGAAACAGGCTTCTATAAATAATACTTTTATAAATACATACAATTACATAGAAATACAATAAAATTATTTTATATTCTCAATAATACAGTGAATGAAATTATCTTATAGTATTAATATACATATATATATATAATATATATATATATATATATATATATATATATATATATTGCAAATTAAAAGTATTAATTAATTTATTTTTATTTTTTATATCAATTAATATTAATTTGGTTATTAATGTCTATTTTGTATAATCCAGAAAATCCAGTAATTCATCAAAAAAAAGATGTATTTATTTTATTTTTTTTATTTGAAACTTAATGAATGCAAACATTATTTAACACGTGCACAGTAATTACATGTAACACATTGAAATAGAGGTAGAAAGACTGAAATAGTTATTTTCTTGTAAAACATACTTCACTAATCTTTGTTTTATTTACAGCCTTTAACCCTTTAACTGTCACTCCAATTTTTGAACAGACTTAAATCTTTATAATTAATGAATGAAAACAGTTTGCAATAAGATTTTGATGTACATTTTCTATGGTAATGCAATGTCTGATTTTAAAATGCCTCTCAAAGGATGAATTTTGAGATTTTAAGTTTTGAGCTGATATATAATTTCTTATGATTTCTAAAGCGTGATGAAGAAAGTCTTTTGTGACAAAGGTCAGAACTCATGTTAACTCATGTTATTAAGTGGCACTCTTGGCATATATTAATCTATTACTTTTCGTCATAATTCCTAAAACAAAAATATGGTAAAGTATCTATTTAGGAGTCTTAGACCTTTTTTAACGATGTATAGTTTGTCATGATTAGATTAGGATTTATTTGTAATATGGTGAAGTAAATTTAGGCGTCCCAGAGAGTGGATGGTGACAGTTAAAGGGTTAAGCAACATTTTTAAATGTTCAAAATTTTAAAACAATTTTAGGCAGTTTTCACCTTGAATATGGATCTGACATAATTACTTAACCGCAACAAAGTGCTGTTTTTGTTTTCTAGGCTGAGAGAATCCCAAATGACTCTGCTCATATGATAGACCGAAGCCAGATGGTTAGAGAAAGACTTCGGGGTATGTTTCTCAAAATTCATTATGTGGACAACTGAAGTTTTAAAAATAACCTCACAAAGTGGCATTACTCCTAAAATGAAGGTACATGAAATAAAGTGTAGTTTCATCTTCTGCCTCAGGTGCTTCCTGTCAGAACTCAGTCTGGCCATTGAAAGGAAACAGCACACCGACAGCAGCAGACTTCAGCAGGTCAGCAGGACTCAACTCAGCCGTAACACATAATGTGTAGTAAAAAATGTAAAAATTTAAAATGACATTTCTTGTTCTTAATGATTTCATTGATCATTTAGAGTCTTACAAATGTGCTTAACAGAGTTCAGATCCAAACTCACAACGCTTTATCTTCTAGAAGTCACAGTTCACACCAGAGGAGCAGAAACAGCACGTGGCTGAGCCAAAGTCCTGTTCCCGACAGACGGCGTCACTTCACCTCCTCGAGGTCAAATCAGCTGTTTGGCTCTTCATTTAGCCTTAATGAACGGAAAATAAAAGTAGGGAACTAAATGTGCCTTCATTATCACATTTCAGTTTATAAAATGTTCCATTCAGTATCGTTGAGTATTTCTCACCCCTGTTTGTCTTCAGGATACGGGCCCCGAGTTCATCCGAATGCTGGAGGAGCCTGCGGTGGTTTTAGAGCTGCCTAATTCTATTGTGGTCAGTTTAATATCGCTAAGAGCGAGAGTATTGGCTCGACACCAAGCGGTCTGTTGCATAATACTAAGAAGGGTCACTTCTGCGCTTATTTCCTCTCTCTCACTCTTTCTAAACAGTCAAACAAATGGAGGTCGAGTTCAAACCAAAGGGACTTGACCGTGATGATGCCAAACGGACAGAACATTCTGCTCAAGTGTGATGTCAAGTCTCGAGGAGGCGACGTCTTTGACATGATTATCGCTCACGCAAACCTCATCGAACACTTTTACTTTGGCCTTGCTTATAGTGATGGTAATATACATATGTTCCTGGATTTTAGATATATTTGACTTGCTACAGTGGTATTTTAGCATCACAGAGATACTGTTGTAGATTTTTTATTATTATTTTGAATTAGTTTTTATTTGTATCATTTAAATTTTTAAATATCTTCACAGTTTTTATTCATTTTTATTTATTTTAGTACATCAAGTTAATATATATATATATATATATTTATATATATATATATTTTTTTTTTTTTTTTTTTTTAATGTTTATTTAAATTTTTAATAACAAAAAATGTAATTTTATGTTGATTTTCATCTTAGTTACCTATAATAACCATGGTCTGGTATTTAAATATGATAAATACATTTTATTAAAATAAATATTAATTATCAGATAATTTAAAAATATATAATAACTAATTTATTATATAAATATTTCTAATTCTGGTATTGATTAATATTTTACTAATGAGGTCAGTATGTCAGCTGGGTTTGTTTTATATTTGTTTGTCTATATAAGTTGAAATAAATGAAAATACAATATAACTTAAAAGTCTTTTTTAAGATTTTATTTTAGTTCAGTTAATATTTAATTTTATTTATTTGTAAATTAATTAAATTATTTATTTTCAGTTTTTCATTTTTTATTTTATTTATTTATTTATTTATTCATTTGTAGATAACTATAATAACCCTGCTCTGGTAATTTAAAATTTAATACATATTTTATTAAATGAAATATATTTTTTCAAATATTTCATTTAAAAAATGTAATCTAGAATTATTTGTTTTGTTTTATTTTAATTTTAGTTAACTATAATAACCCTTGTCTGATAATTTAAAACTGAATGCATACATATTTTATTATATTAAATAATCTTTTTCAAATATTCAAATAAATAAAAAAAAATTATAAATACATAAATAATAAAAAATAATCTATAATATATAATTTTTAATATATCTAATTTTAATGCTGATGAATAATTAGGTCACTGTGTCAGATGGTTTTGTTCATAGTTTTATAGTATTTTTTCTCCTTTTTTGCAGATAATGAATTTTTCTTTCTTGACAATGACACAAAAATGTCCAAAGTTGCCCCTGACGCCTGGAAAAAAGTGCCCACTGCCACATTCGTGCTTCATTTCCGCATCAGATATTTTGTAAACGACGTCTCTCTTCTTCTGTGAGTCTCTTCCTTTCCCTCATTTAATGGTGTTTTTATGTGTCACTGTTGTCTCACTCTGCTCTTTATGGCGGCAGACACAAGCTGACCCGTCATCAGTATTATCTCCAGCTGAGACGGGACATTCTGGACGACCGCTTGTCCTGTAATGAGGAGACGTGCTTGTTTCTTGGTGCCTTGGCTCTTCAAGCTGAGTTTGGGGACAGTATGCCTGAGGTGCTCCACAGTATCACTCAGATATATTATTATAGTTTTTGTTAATATTTTGAATTACATTTTATTTTATTTTATTTTAATATATCTGTACAGTTTTTATTTGGCTTACTTATTTTACTACTTCATCTTAAGCTAAACGAAAATGTTGCCTTGACAACTAGCTTAAATTAAAAAAAAAAAAGTTTATTTTTTTGCTTTTGTAAAGTTGTTTGCTTAAAGTAATTTAATATTATCATATTATAAGTGTTTATGCATATATAAATTAATAAATATTTTTAATTGTGTTTTAATTTATTAAAAAATATATTGATGTGTCAGCTGAGTTTGTTTACAATTTTTTTTTATTTATTTATGTATTCTATTTATTTATTTATTTACTTATGATTTTTTCATATCACAGTATTTTATTTAAGTTCATTTTTATTTTATTTCATTTCACATCATGTTCTTTTTGGTTTTAGTTAACAATAATAACTGTGTTACAGATACGACATGACGGCATTTCTATGATTTATTCTCAGTGTTACAGTCATAGCAACTTGCTAATCATGCTAGCAACATACTAGCAACTTGCTAATCATGCTACAAGCATGCTAGCAACTTGCTAATTGTGCTATGAACATGCTAGCAACATGGTAACAACTTGCCAGTCATGCTAGAAAAATGCTAACATTATGTTAGCAACTTGATAATCATGCCAGCAACATATTAGTAACATGCTAATCCTGCTAGAAACAAGGTAGCAACATGCTAGTAACATGTTAATCGTGCTAGAAACAGACTAACAACATGTTAGTAACTTGCTAAACATGCTAGAAGCATGCTAGCAACTTGCTAATCGTGCTACAAACATGCTAGCAACATGCTAGCAACTTGATAATCATGCTAGCAACATGTTAGTAACACGCTAATCATGCTAGAAACAGACTAGCAACATGCTAGTAACTTGTTAATAATGCTAGCAACCTGCAAGCAACTTGCTAATCATGCTAGAAACATGCTAACAACTTGCTAATCATGCTAGCAACGTGGTAATAACATGTTAATCATGTTAGAAACATGCTAGCAACATGCTAGTGACTTGCAAGTCATGCTAGAAACATACTAGCAACATGCTAGTAACATGCTAATCATGCTAGAAACAGATTAGCAACATGTTAGTAACTTGCTAATAATGATGGAAACATGCTAGCAACATGCTAATAGCATGCTAATCATGCTAAAAACATGCTAGTAACTTGCTAGTCATGCCAGAAACATGCTAACAACATGTTAATCATGCTAGTAGCATGCTAGAAACAAGCTAGCAACATGCTAGTAACCTGTTAATCGTTTTAGAATCATGCTAGCAACATGCTAGTAACTTGCTAATCATGCTATAAACATGTTAGCAACTTGTTAATCATGCTAGAAAAATGCTAATCATGCTAGAAATATGCTAGCAAAATGCTAACAACTTGTCAACCATGCTAGATACTTTGCTAGCAACTTGCTAATCATGCTAGAAAAATGTTAGAAACGTGTTAACTACATTCTAATCATGCTAGCAATATGCTAATCATCTAATCTATGTATATAAAGTTGAAAACCTCAAGCTTTTACAGTTGCTTTTTTTTGACAAACTTTTTATCTAGTTTAATATTATCATATTATAAATATTTATGAATATATAAATAAATATTTTTAATTATGTTTTGATTTATTAGTAAATATATTGATGTGTCAGCCGAGCTTGTTTGCAATTTTATTTATTTAGAATTTTAACTTTTTTTTTTTTTTCGTATTACAGTAATTTATTTAAGTTCATTTTTATTTTATTTCACATCATGTTTTTATGGTTTTAGTTAACAATAATAACCATGTTCCAGATTTGACATGACGGCATTTCTATGATTTATTCTCAGTGTTACAGTCATATTTGTGTACTATATTCTCTTCGTCTGATGTCACACTTGTAAATGCTGCCAGGGAAGATAAAAATAAATCATATTACGTCTTCAGGATGCATTGAGAACATATCAGGTCAAATTTATATTAAGCAGATGCTGGATGGTTATGTAATGAACTAATTTTACTGTATGAGTGTACGCTTGTGTTAGAAAGACTAAAAAGTTTTCTGTTTTCTGTTTCTTGTGCAGGTCAATGGAAAGAACTACTATCAGCCTGAGCATTACGTCTCCAAGAGTGTTTTGCAGAAAATGGCAATGCCTTGCCTGAAAGAAGAGTTGCTACGGTTACACGCCAACAATGCAAACATGACAGCAGACGAGGCCGAGCTCGAGTTTCTCAAGGTTACATTCACTTCTGTTCTTACTCGCAGCACATATGTCATTATACGCCATCATCATTCCTTATCAAAGTATTATATGAAGTATATGGTAGACCAGGGCTTATTGTCACATACTTGAATTTATATACATTGTTTGACAATTGTATTTCTGTTGCACATTTAACCATAAGAATGCTCATTACTGCAAAGGGGCATGTTGTCACACAACATGGGGTAAGTTGTCACAATGGAACCAACCATTAAACAGCCTATTAGAGGCTTTTAAATAAAACTGTAAAACATTAAAACAGCTATGAAACAACAAAACTGCAAAAGGTAACATACAGAAATATTAAACCCTATTTAAAAAAAGTCTTGAGATTACACTTTAACCAGATTACATTTTTCTAAATGTATACCAGTGTGGTTTTGCAAAAATTAATTAATCAATTCAAATTAAATTAAATTAAATTAAATTAAATTAAATTAACATTTTAAACCCAATGTTTGATCCAAAACCCTTGCTAGAGGAATCATACATTTGTTTGATGACTCAAAATCTCATAATTACTAAAATATATATAATGATAAGTTTCCCAGGTGATAACTAGTTAAGTAGTAGGTTCTTTTTAAGTAATTTTTAGATTTTCCATATATATTTTTGTATATTTTATCTTTTTGTTTGTTTTGTTTTGTTTTTATTTTTATTTCACTTTTAGTTTTAATTATTTTAGTATTTTAAGTTTAAGCCTTGGAAACTAGCTGAAGTAAAATGTTTGTTTGTTTGTTTATTATTTCAATTTTATTATAAATTTATTTTTTATTTTATTTTTTATTTTATTATTTTTTTTATAAATGTATTATTATTATTTTTTTTTTTTTTTGTCTCTCAAGCAATATTAGTTCTCTATAATAACCATGGTCTGTAAGCAATAGCCATAATAAATATAATAATAAAGAAAATAAATAAATAAATATTCTTTATACAATATAATATATAAAACATTTTTATAAATATATATATTTTCAGATAAATCAATTTTCTTTCTTTGCAATGACACATCTGTATAATTAGCCTTTTGACTCAAAACCTTAGTTACTAAGATAAAAAATGTAACAAAATGCATGCATTTGAAATAAAGATAAATTTTACAAAAAAAAAATAAATAAATAAAAATCACTACAAATATGACAATAAAGTCAGTTCTTGGTTTGATATTTGAACTTCTAATGCATTACATTTCAGACATTTTTAAGTGTGACTCAAGTGTCTAAATTGTTTTGGAGATCTCATTTATTTTAAAATTGAGTGAAAATTAGTAAAGAGAAGGCTGGCAAATGTGACAGCTGCATTTGTTTGTGCTGCATGTGGCAAAACGCTTTTCATCCTCTCGCCATCTTGCATTTATTCAGCCCCATAATGACTGTACAGGCTGCGGGCCAGATATTTTTACAGACTCCATTAGGTCTGCACAGCTTTTCTGGATGCGACGATGGCCGGTGGGTGTCCGGCGTTACATAATCTGTCCAAATGACTCCTCCACAGAGCGTCCAGCAGCTTCCGGAGTACGGCGTGCTGTTTCACCGTGCCGGCCGTGAGAAGAAGCCCGTGTTCGGGGAGCTGCTGCTGGGAGTGTGTGCCAAAGGAGTCATTGTGTATGAAGTTATTAATAACTCCAGAACCACAAGCCTTAGATTCCAGTGGAGAGAGACGAGCAATATCACCTCCGCTGTGAGTCAACAAACACCAACACCTTACTCATGTAGAAAGGCTTTCTTTTAATGCAACAACAAAAATGTTAAAACACTTCCTTCTGTCCAAGACTCACATCCACATTGTCAGGAAGCTATCCATAGGTTGTTGTTTTTTGACAGTATTTAAACAGTTCGACTACATCATAGTCTTTCTTTTTTGTTCCCTATTACATTATTTTACAAATGCAATTCATAAAAACAATTACTTGAATGCCTTTTATGGTGAAAATAATAAAATGAATTTTATTAATTCTTTGAGGGGTTCTTTTAGAAATTTAAGCCTGTAATAAAGAATATATATATATATATATATATATATATATATATATATATATATATATATATATATATATATATATATATATATATATATATATATATATATATACATATATGAATTTGCAAATATGTACTGAATTTGCAATAACAAAAAACGTCATGTTTTTTATTTTTATTGTGTTTTATTGTGTTAGTTAGCTGTATTTTTTTTATAGTTATTTTTGCTTAATCAAAATAACCCAACTGTAGTTTGATTGAGATTAACTAGAATGAAAAAACATGATTTTGGAAATTGATAAAAACTGAACTATCTGTTATTGCAAATGAAAATGAACTTATATATATATAAGAAAAAAGGAAAACCCTGTTAATTTTTTTAAATCTTTACTTATATTTAAGCCATTATTTTTTAAAAACATATGTAGCAAATCAGATAAAAAAGCCCATTTTGCCAAATTGAGTAACTCTAAGAAAATTTCACAATATTTATAATTTAAAAATTAATTATAAGTATGTAAGTATATTTATAATTATATTTATAGGTTTTGTAAGAATTTGAATATTTTTAAAAGAAAATATCAAAATGCTCACCAAGGCTGCATTTATTTAATCAAAAATACAGTTAAAAACAATGATATTAGAATATTTATATTATTATTGTAAATATTATTGCATATTTGAAAATGTAATTTATTTTGTAAATGTCTTTAATGTCACTGGATCAATTAATCACTAATGCCATTCAATTTAATCAAAGTAAAAAAAAAAAAAAAAAAAAAAAAAAAAGATTATTTAACAAAAAAAAAAAAGATTAAGTTATGGACTGAATTAAAAATCTACTGAAGAGAATTATTTAGAAATTTAAATAAAGAAAGTATAATTTCAATCTATCCATTATTCCTAATATCCATTATTTATATATAAATTTTCATATATTAATTACATTTATATAAATATTAACAACCAAGAACCAAGGCTCTGTTTATTTGATCAAAAATAAAGTAAAAACAAAAATATTGCAAAACAATATTACTATTTAAAAGCACTGTTTTCTATTTCAATATATATTTAAAATGTAATGTGTTTTGTAAATGTCTTTACGGTCACCAGATAAATTAATCGATAATACTATTCATTTAATCAATTTAAAATAAAAGTAAATATATATGGATAAATAGAGAGAGAAATTCTTTTTGGAAATAATGATTAGGTTATGAACTGAATTACAAATCTAGCTGATTCTGTTACTCCACATAATAATTCTAATTTTGTTCTCATCAACACAGCGGCGTAAGTTTATCATTGAGAGCAGCACCAGCAAAAAGAAGCACATCTTTCTGACCGAAAAGTCCAAAGTTGCCAAATACCTGTGTGACCTCTGCTCCGCTCAGCACAAGTTTCACAGAGAGATGAGCTCTCGTCAGCTCTCACGCAGCCTCGCTTCAGGTCAGCCGAACGCAGAGCTTTACACTGGCTTTAGTTGATGTTAGTTGATGACAGTAAGCAACACTGTGCTCATGTGTCTGTAGAGGAGAGTATCGTGCAGTACGCAGCCGTGTGCAGGACTCAAAACAACGAGCTCAACGCCGCCGCTGACGACTCCATGAGCAGATTCTGTGAGGACGTGGCAACCCGCATCGAAGCAAAGATCAGACAACAGAAAGACTTACTAGAGCAAACAGGGTGAGAACAAACTACACATTTTTTTTAAACTTTAGCTTTCAGAAAGACAAAATTCAGAATGCATATTTAAGTGTTTACTTTATTACACTTTATCTTTATGCATCTGTAGATTTTAATTACAATGCATATTTTTTCAAAATGGGTTTTTAACAGTTTTATTTCCATCTATATTATCTATATTCTGAAGGTTTTTATTGAGGGGTTTGTTTATATATCATTTACATTGATTTATAACATTTTATTTAGTAAAAACATGGTGAATATGTCTATTTATCCTGGCTGTTGATAGTATTTTCTGATGTATGGAGTAGATATCTCTATCTCGAAAACTTTACCTCTAATATGTCAACAAAATATGTGATACTGGACTACAAAACCAGTCATAATGGTGACTGAATATGATGTACCACTGATGTATGGTTTGTTAGGATAGGACAATATTTGACCGAGAGACAACTATTTGAAAATCTGGAATCTGAGGGTGGAAAAAAATCAAAATATTGAGAAAATCACCTTTAAAGTTGTCCAAATTAAGTTCGTAGCAATGCATATTACTAAACAAAAATTTAATTTTGATATATTTAGGAAATTTACAAAATATCTTCATGGAACATGATCTTTACTTCATATCCTAATGATTAATTGATCATTTTGACCCATACAGTGTATTTTTGCCTATTGCTACAAATACACCTGTGCTACTTAAGGCTGGCTTTGTGTCACATATAACATCAATTTTGAACCCGTCTTTGGATTTATGTTTTGAAAATGTTTACAAATTAGCATATTTAAAGGTAATTTTGTTCAAAAACATTTTTTTGCCAAGCTGGTTGAAAGTTTCTTCAAATCCTCATTTTCGTGTTTGGGTCATTTTGACGCAGAGGAGATTTTTTTTTTTACTTTACCCACACAGGGTATAACAACTTCCCAAAAAATGGTAACTTTTTGGGGATTTTCCCCAACTTGTTACATTTATATGTTGATCCCAGTCAAAAATGGCAAGCCTCCAAAAATTACTTATAAATCTCTCATTATGCTATATTATTGCCAGATATAGGATTCAATCTTTTTATCAACTTGTTTTCTTTCAGTTGTGAATTTCTTTTTTTGATACTGATTGACTTAAGGCCTCGTTGATCTGAGATTATGCACCAGAACATTTCCAAAAAAAAAAAAAAAAAAAAAAAAATCATGAATAATGCTTTTTCAATTAAAAGCTGAGGTGCATAAGATCAGATCAGTGAGGCCTGCGATCAATCTAAGACAAAAAAATTACAAAACTTGTGATAACTGATAGAAAAGAAGTTGACAAAAAGATTGAATCCAAGATTTGTTTATAATATAGCAGAATGAGAGATTTAAAAGCATTTTTTGGAGGCTTGCCATTTTTGACTGGGATCAACATATAAGTGTAACAAGTTGGGAAAATCCCCAGAAAGTAAAAAAACTGTCACCATTTTTTGGGAAGTTGTTATACCTTGTGTGGTAAAGTCAGTAAGTATAGTAATAACTACAGTAATAATTAGTATTTTTGAGACAAAGAAAATCCTCTTTGTGTCAAACTGACCCAACCAAACCAAACACCAAATCAGCTTGTAAAAATCTAATTTTTAAACTTTTTAAAAAATCTAATTTTTAGCACTGCACAAGAGTTAATCTAATAAAGCCTTACTTGCATATTTTCAGACATAACATTTTACAAAACATGTAATACAAAACAATTGTCTTACTGTACTGTGATTAATTAGTTCAGGAAAGTATGGAGATATTTATTAGTTACAATTTGTAATTTTTCACCTGTAGGTCTCAAAGTCCAGCTATTCAGAGAAGCTCCTGTAGCTCTCCGAAGCGTTATTCTGACGTCCCTTCAATGTCCTCACCGTTACGAGGTATGAACTGACAATCAACCCATGATATGAACTTTATTACGCTATTTAATTGGGAAACAGCACAATGCAAAGTGTCCTTTTTCCTCACAGATACTCCAACGAGTGCCCGTCCTCCAGAGAGGGAAATCATCTGCGTTTCCCTCAAAAAGGATCCCAAAGTTGGCCTCGGTAAATGAACTCTGGATATGGACTTATTATAATATGCAGAATATTAATTAGCTCTTTATAAATATTGGCTGTAGGTATTGTCATTGTTGGAGAAGACAACACTGGGAAACTGGACCTCGGGATCTTCATCGCATCCATTGTACCCGGAGGCCCGGCTGATCGTGACGGACGCATCAAACCGGGTGATTCAGATCATCTGTGTTGATAATGTCTAGTCTTGAGAACTAATATGAAGAACATTAGTGAAGCTGAGCTCCGTGTTTCTGTCAGGTGGTCGACTGATCTCTCTGAATCAGCTGAGTCTGGAGGGCGTGTCCTTCGGCGAGGCCGCTGACATCATGCAGAGCAGCTCCAGTCAGGTGGAGCTCATTGTCTCACAGCCAAAAGGTACCGTCATGCTGCACATGTGATATGACATCAGCACACTCGAAAAACAAGCGTTTTGAGCTTAACCAGGGTTATTATAGTTGACTTTTTTTCAAATAAAAACAGAAAAGTTTTAATGCATTTTAGCTGTTCATTGAAAATGGGTTTCAAAGTGCAAGTTTTTCAAAATGATACCGTTATCTTCTCCATGCAAACTACAAAAATGCAAATTTGTGAAAACGGTGACATCATGTGTGATGTGCATGCATATTACATGTTCAGTCTGTAGACGTGCATATGCACGTGGTGTTTCTTTACAAACTAAATGGCTAGCTACTGGCCTGCCATGCATAATACAGCTTTTTTTAGCTGTTTTTTGCATGATCTGTATATTCAGGAATTGTTTTGACAAAGTTGTCATCTGTATGCAAAATTTTTCAAAATTGCGAAGGAAAGCTTTTCTGGTTTTAGTACATCATTGTCTTAACATTTTCATTTAGTTTAACTTAATGTACTAAAATATCTAAAACTGAAATAAAATGTAAAAAAAACTAGACATTAAAAAAAAAAAAAGAGAGACACAACAAAATTACTTAATTTAAAATTAATTAATTAAAACTTTAAATAAAGGCCATTTACACTAAGTGAAAATAGCAATTAGATGCTATTTACACTAGGGTAAAATGGCATATTTTCTTAACAATAGATGCTATTTACGCTAAGTGCAAATACTAATGGGTTCTATTTACTCTATCTTAAAATAGCAGGATTCTCTGATATTTATGCTACTTATTGCAAATTATAATTATATGCACCTCAGTATTGTAGTACATTATAAAACAGTATGCAATAATACCGTACTGAGTGTAAATTATAGTTTTAATTCAAATTATTAAATGGATGCTGCCTTACAATAAGCCCGATACTTTAATTTCAACCTTAATTTCCTTAATTTTTATTGAAAATAAATGCCTTTCCAATATGACATGAGGGAGAAAAAAAGTTCAGCAAAAAGCGGATTCGAACCCAGGTCGAAAGCGTCAAAAAGACTACAACATGCACTTTACCAACTGTGCCATTGGCACTGTTGTTTCACAGGCATCTTTTCTAGTGTTGACTAACCCAATCACATGTTTGTGGGCGGAGTTAGTGTAAATAGCCTCTGCCAACAAGGCGGGCTGTTTGCACTTAGCACTTAAAATAAAAATGGAAAATACAAAAATGAACATAACATTTTTAAATTAACACTAGTTTCACCACATAAATTAACACAACAGTCTGCATCAAACTAGAGGAACTTGATTTTTTAAGTTAATTACTCATAAAAATGAAGATATTCCAACTAATCTCAACATAATTGAGTGTCAGCTCTGGAGCCAGTTAATTTTGTCTATATCAGTTCAAATCAACTCCTAGCACAGTCCTTGATAAATGTAACCTATTTAACATGTAAATTTGACAAACAAGCAAAATATTCATTAGCGCAGTCATTGTTTAGATGGCCAGTGTAGTGTATTGCTATAAAATATATGACAATATCCTAACTATATCCTAACTATATCTACAAAAACCTAAACAGAAACTCTTTTAAATGTGACCCTGGACCACAAAACCAGTCCAGATTTATACATCATCTGAAAGCTGATAAATAAGCTTTCCGCTGATATATAGTTTGTTGTGATAGGAGTATTTGGCTGAAATACAACTATTTGAAAATCTGGAATCTGAGGGTGCAAAAAAATCTAAATATTGAGAAAATCACCTTTAAAGTTGTCCAAATGAAGTTCTTAGCAGTGCGTATTACCAATGAAAAATGTAAGTTTTGATATATTTATGGTAGGAAATGTACAAAATATCTTCATGGAACATGATCTTTATTTAATATCCTAGTGATTTTTGGCATAAAAGAAAAATCAATACTTTTGACCCAATGTATTGCTGGCTATTGCTACATATATACCTGTAAGTCACAAATATCAAACATAACAGCATTAAACACTAACAGGTTATTCTATTTACTAAACATATAAAATAACACGTAATTTCAAGATTTATTCTCCCCATCCAGTCGTGTGCAAATCATGCTGGAAACTGCCTAGTTTTTTAAAGTTATCAAGACAGTTTCATTAAGTTAACAACTTATTAAAACAACATTTTCAGTTTTAATTACATTGATGTAATGTTCAAAATAATGTTTGCAACTTAAAAGGTTTAATTAAAGATTAACTAAACTATTAATAAATTAGAATTTTTAACTTGCAACCATGCATTTATTTAAGTCATGCTGCCCTCAATTTCTTTTTAGAGTGTAGTTTTTAAATTGAAAGCCAGCACTGCTCATATAATTCTGTTCAGAGATGGATAAAGTAAATAATGTGTTGTGGAATGATCAGCTCTGTCTAAGCATGAAGGCGCTGGTCATCTGGCCGAGAGGAACTACGAGTCTCAGAGCACCATACTGGCCAACAGTCGAGCAGGAGACGACTATCTGGACGAGCTGGTCAACGTTATGATGACCCCTAAAGTAACAAACCGCCTCCATGTTCCCGAGGTTCGCATTATAAATGCTCAGGTACTGGAAATGTTAAACTTCCTTCAGGCCGAGGAAATGTGGCTTTTGCTTTTCTATCAATGTTTGTGTGAAAAATTCTAATTGGGGAAAAAAGTACTTAAGTGATTAACGGACTAAAATTTGAACACGATTCAAAAAGGTAAGGACATTTATAATGTTTCTATTTCAAATAAATACTTTGTATTGATCAAAGAATCCTGTAAATGTATCACGTTATAAGAAAGACAGGAGTGAAAGAGGAACTGATAGTTGTGTCTGTTCTGTCTGGTTTTTGTGTATCAGGATGATTATTCCAGGTCAGCGTCTCTCATCAGCCTGAGACCTGAAGAGTTTAATGTGACGCTTCAGAAATCTGCAGGGAGTCTGGGCATCAGTATCGCCGTAAGCACACTGCCTTTTATAGTTTTATAGATTTTGAGACTAAATAATGAGGACCCTAGTAAAAAAGTCATAGATTTAAAATGCACTTATTTTATGCTAAGTATAATATCGCTCAAGACTTACTGATATAAAAATTTTAATTAAACTTTATTCAGAGTACTACTTGTGCACAATGCACATTTCTTAATATTAAGCCTAAATATGTTTTGATGTCACTATTGATGAGGATTGTAAGATCTTTAAATAATATCGGCCTATAAATGCAAAATATTTAAAGTGTACCTAAAGTATACTTGCAATAGTTCCACTTTAGCACAATCAAATATACTTAAGCATATCATTAGTTGGACTTCAGCATTACTTCCACACAGTTAAAGTGCATTAAGTACAAAACGAGTTGTTCCAATTTACCAGTTTAGAACTCTAAAAGTACAATTGCAGGGGGTTTTATTATTATTGAGACAAAATTTACAAAAACAGTTAATTTTATTAAGTAAACAAAGTATCTTTTCCAAGTACACTTTAAGTGGTAAGTATACTATATCAGTGTATTAGTAGTATACTTGTATTTGTACTATTTCAAACCTTCTTGCGACTAAATTGGCTCATCTTTCAGTTTATAAAAGTATACTTACTTATTTAAGTGTACTTTAAGTGTAACACTAATAAATGTAAGTGTTTATTTAGTATTGCAATTATACATCTACAAAATGTACTTTTAGAAACTTTTTAGAAACTAGTAAATTTAACAGTATAACTTATAATATAGTTGTGATATACTATATTACATAAGTAATACTATATTATAAGATAGATTACTAGTTCAGTAATAAGTTTACTACTGTTACACTTGAAAATATACTTTTATAAATTAAAAATTGGGCCAGCTTACGCCAAAGAAACACTACAAGTATATACTAGTGCATTGATACTTACTATGTAAAGTATACTTGGAAAAAATATATTTGAAATGCACTTGCCAGTAGGTTTACTTAATAAAATAAACTTCGTAAGGAAAGCTGTTTCAGCTGTTTTACTAACTTGAACATGTCAGTTTATGGAGTGCTGCATAAAAAGTATTAATAAGCTACTCTGTCAAAAGACTAACACATACAAGCCGGAATACATAATTATACTTTTCTTATATCTCAATGAAAAGATTAAGTACTTTAACTTTTCTGTCGGTATAAGGTAACTAGCCAAGTATACTAATAGCAAACTTCTTTTTTGTATGGGAAGAACACCTTAGCATTCTCAATACTGTTTGAGTTAGCCATTGTTAGCATTGGCTTTCACAGGGTCAGTGTATCACAGAAGGTCAAAGAGAATCGGCAGCCAAAGGCCAAAGAGGAAGAGCCGTCACATGACTACAGCGCTGCGGGTGTGGAAGCACGAATCACAGCCTAAATACGGGCTACGGCTAATCGCTCTAAATGAGGTTAAGCAGCTTGTGAGGCATTCAGACGAAATGTCACAGAGTTTTGAAGACAGTACCTTCAGACACAAAAAACAATGATGAATCCATTATTCTGTGCTGGCCAGGACTGAAAACAACTACACTTCTGAATCATTTTAAAAACAGTACTTGTTATTAGAAAAATATACTTTCTTTGATCCACTTCAGTAGGACTTCACCACATTTTTATGTCATTTCATAATTACTTCTATTGTCTTTGAAATAAAGTTATATAGTAGTAATAGCTTGATATAGTAAAATAGCTGCTGATGCACATTTAGAGTAAACTAATGTATATTTTAATGTAATTTCTATTGGACCTTGTGTGTCATGTGTTTAAATATATTTGCAATTACACATTTTTATGATGAAGTTGCAGTTTAATTCTTAATAGTCCTGACCTTAATGTGCGTGTTTAAAAAACATACTCTCATTCAGTACACTAAAGTGGCTCTAATGTAAAACTGATTGTGCAGACCAAACCGTAAGTCGTAGAGACTTGAAACTTGGAGGGATGGTAGTACTCACACCACCTACAACGTGACCAAGGCTCGCCCCAATCGGCCTGACAGGGGCGCTACAGCGATCAAAAGTATGAAATCGCCAGTTGCAGGCTCAAGTGTCTTATATCGTTGAAATCCTTTGCTTATATTGGACAAAACCTACTTTTGTAAACTATTCCTAGGTTTTTCGCCTGATCAGAACCTAACCAGTGCAGAAAGATTCTCTGGAGAGTGAATATCAATAATTATCCAAAAAAAAGTTTAACTTTCAACTCACTGTGGCAAATGGACAGCAAAACGTTCAAAGGGGGCAGGGCTGCTTTAAGTAAAATGTCTATAACTCCTGAACGGAATGAGATATCTTTGCCAAACTTGGCACATTTATGTAAGAGCTCAATCTGAGGTCACAGGAAAAAAAATCTTGGATATTGGCCACTTGGTGGCGCTATAAGAGGGGGAAAAAAAACATAAAAATGGCTATAACTAGGCAACCATTGAAAATGTTGATAGGTCCAAACTGACACAAGTGTCTATGGGGACATTTGTGTATCTCAAAAAACATGGCCGCCATTGGCCGATGAAGCACCTATTAGACAGGGTTAATGGAGGCTGATCAGAACAAAACTGTCACAGACCGAGTCTGTAAGAAATTTGAAAGAAATCAGCCACTGAGGGGCGAGATAGCATTTTTTGAGGGCGTAAATGATTGTACATTGCACAGTTTTCCGCACATACACGTATAATAGAACTCTTCATTCTGAACAACTTTGCCTCTAGAACCACTGCTGTCAGTCAAACTGTTTTTTAAATGATTGAGAAAATGTGAAAAATACTTTTGCGAACTAGTCCTAGGTTTTTCGCTCAGGAAAAAAACACTGCAGTGCAATTCTCTGGACTCCCTAGGTCAATAATAATCAAAAACACGTTGAAATTTACCCTTTGGAAAGCTATAACGGGGTGTTTTAGGAAAGGGGCCTGTCCAAATATACCCAAAAGCCTATAAAGTCTAAACGAAAACTCAAAACTTCACAAAACCCGCTGAGCACATGCGACAGGTGATTCTAAACTAGCGTACAAAGTTGCAGGGAAATCGGACCACCGCTGGTGCTATAACAGCCATAAATGTTAATAAACATAATATTTCCATGGTAAATTGACAAAAATGCTTTTTTCATAATTGATTTAGGTGGTTACAGGCCTGCTAAATAATATGTAATGTCTTTTTCCTTATGTGCTTAAATACCTAAAGTGCTTGAACCCTGGTAATTGCTGCTTTTTTAAATACACTTTTAAGATTTTAAGTACACTACAAGTGCACATTTAATACATTTAAGTGCACCTCTTTCCACAGGGGGTTCTTTCTTAAATAAAGACACAGACAGGTTAAAAAAGTGAATCTTACACAACTGTTGTATATTATATAAATGTTGTATAACCATGTTTCTTGATGTGTGAATGTACAGGGTGGAGTGAATACGGGTCTCCGTTATGGAGGTATTTACATCAAGAGTCTGGTTCCTGGTGGAGCGGCTGAACAAGACGGACGTATCCAGACAGGTGTGTGTTTCTGTTCTCACTGCTGTTACAGGTATGATGGACTGGATTGAGATTTATTGCACTCACCCGTCAATTCAGTAAATGGTTGTGAAAATGTGCCGGTTTGGTTGAGTCACTTGTGACGACTAGGGAATGACGATAGTGTGTGTGTGTGTGTGTGTGTGTGTCAGGAGACAGGCTGTTGGAAGTGGACGGCACCAGACTGCAGGGATTCACAGATCAGCAGGCGGCTGAATGTTTGGCAAGAACAGGAGAGGTAATCTGTGTCTGTCTCTCTCTCTCATGGCAACTACACACTAGTCCCATCTTTACGTAATCAGCTGTAATCACTGCTCGCTTCTAGCAATTCAATTATTGCGTACTGAACTCAGATTCTGTCTATTTTAAATCAGAAAATAACCTTATAAAGACATTTCTTAGGCTCTAATGATCAACATGTTCAAAACATTGCTGTTAAACCTGTCACACACAATCTACTCCATGCCTTCTTTCATCCAACTGATAGTTCTGAGGTTTTTTTTTTTTTTTTACCAAGTAAAAGGTGGTTTTAATATAATTGTACAAATGTCCACAATGTGTAAGTATCTGTTATACTGTTATGAAGATCTCATTGATTCATCATATTAATATTAGCATATGCATTTGAATTTTTGCGCGGTGTAAGTCTCTGAATAAAACCAAGCTTCATATTCTCACTATATAATACTATATGAGTCATAAAAGCCTGATGCATCAAATATGATACTCAAGAAAAAAAGCACATAGGCATTTTTTTTTACTTTGTTTAAAGGTTCAATAAACTGTTCCATTTCAGAAAAATGGCTATTATTTTATATGCCAGGCTTCATCTGAACTGATGTTTGTGTTAATGGAGAAGTTCACTTCCAGAACTAAAATTTACAGATAATTTACTCATCTCCTTGTCATCCAAGATGTTCATGTCTTTCTTTCTTCAGCCAATAAGAAATTAACTTCAATGGACTTCAATGGTACTCTCAAGTTTGAACTTCCAAAATGCAGTTTAAATGCAGCTTTAAATGGTTCTGAACGATCCCAGCTGAGGAAGAAGCGTCTTATCTAGCGAAATGATCTGTCATTTTTTCAAATAAATTGACAATTTATTTACTTTTTAACCTCAAACACTCATCTTGTCTCGTCTCTGCACATGCATAGTCTGTGTAATCAGGGTTGCCAGGTTTTCACAAAAAAAAAACCCGCCCATTTACTATTCAAAACTAGCCCGTTTTGAGGGCGGTACCCCCTTAAAAATCGTGTTCCAGGGTGTTAAATACACATTTTTGGCGAGGTTCCCCCGGTAAAATTAGCATTCAAGGGGCTAAATATTGCATTACTGGGGTCGCTTCAAACCACGGACATGAAAAACAACCCGTGGCACCAGTGTTAAAGTAGCCCAACTCCGTGGGAAAACTGCAGACTTGGCAACACTGTGTGTAATCCGCTTACAATTAGGGTATGTCGAAAAACTCACGTCTCTTTTTCTTCTTCAATGTCAAACTCGCCCAACATTGCTGTTTTACCTCTTTTTGTAAAGGGCGTCTGATCATCTCTGCATGTTCACTTTGTAAACACTGGGTCGGTACGTCTGCAGCGATGTAGGACGATTTTGAAGTTGCGAAAGAAAACAAGATGGGAGTTTTTTGACATACCCTAACTGTAATGACCGTATTGAACTGGAAAATAAACAGAGTTCATGCAGACTTAGACAAGACGAGCGTTTGAGGTTAAAAAGCATATAAATTGTCAGTTTGTTTAGAAAATGACCAATCGTTTTGCTAGATAAGACCCGTTTAGAGCCCTTTGAAGCTGCATTTAAACTGCATTTTGGAAGTTCAAACTTGGGGGCACCATTGAAGTCCATTATATGGAGAAAAATTCAGGAATGTTTTCCTCAAGAAACATAATTTCTTATCGACTGAAGAAAGAAAGACATGAACATCTTGGATGACAAGGGGGTGAGTACATTATCTGTAAATTTTTGTTCTGGAAGTGGACTTCTCCTTTAATATTTGAATGCTGTCAGGTGGTGAGTCTGGTGCTGGAGCGGGACGGAGGCTCTGTTCTGCAGCGAGACGCTGTAAACCCAGTGTTACGGGACAAACTCACCATCCGCACGCCCAGTCCTGCAGGGACACCGATGAGGAACAGCTGCCCTGCCATTACCATGACCAGACCCTTCGGCCTCAAGCCCAGAGACTACAGCTTCGTGTCAGACGGTAATGAAAAGATGTCAAACTAGTGGGAACTTGTTTAGAATAGCACCATGAACTACAGAACTTGCTAGCAGCTTAGGACTAATTTTGTTAATATTCAGGTGAGAAAATAAACATAAGTTTTTTTGCATTTGTAAATAGACATTAAAATGACCATACAAACTGTTAAATGGCATAGGAAATGTCTCAAGTGTTGTTTGCAGAGGTCTTAATGGATTACTGCAATTCCTTATAATTTCAGTCCATCCATTTATAGTATATGTAGACAACCTTTTCAAACTTCAAAACATTCATAAAGACACAGTAAAAGTATGAATCGAGCAGTTTATATTGAATCGAGCACATATATTAATAAAACTAAGCAACAATAAACATATGTAAATAAAACAGCTTGTAAACAATGTCATGTAATGTTGCATTTAACTCCGTAAAGCAAAGTCTGTAGCTCGATAGTTAGCTGGAAAACACAACTCTAGAGAGGAGCATTTTGATGAATATATGCAGTATATTGCATATTAATTATATTTTTACTTAGTGTTGTCTCCATTATTTAATGTGTTTGAATAAATCTGCCATGTAAACAATTTAAATGTTTAGATTTTAATAACAAATTGGAATTTAAAAATTACCAGTATCCTTAAAAAGTTAAATCCTTTAAAACCTTTTATACAACTCAGTATTTAGTTTTGTTTTGATTAGTGCTGTCAAACGATTAATTGCAATTAATCAAATCCCAAATAAACGTTTTTGTTTACATACTATATGTGTGTGTACTGTGTATATTTATAATGTATACATAAATGCACTCACATGCATGTTCATATTTAAGAAAAATGTTATGTTTGTATATTTTAAAATATTTATATATAATATAATTTATATGAATATAAATGTATACACGTAAATACAAGTAATTATTTTCAATATATATATATATACTGTATGCATGTGTATTTATATATACATAATAAAATATACACAGTACACACACATATATTATGACAAAAAAACATTTTGGATGCGATTAATTTGACAGCACTAGTTTTGATTATTAAATTTGATTATTGATTATTAAAGTTTATTTTCAGTTTTGGTTTTAGGCTCAGTTAAAAAAAAAAAACTTTCATTTTGGTTTTGGTAAAAAAAAAAAAAAAAAAAAATCATATTGGTGCTTCAGAATATCAGGATTGATTTAGCTGTATCTGCCAGCACTCATCGCTATTCAGACCTTGCTTTAAATCACTAATTAGGATTTTTAAATCGCTCTAATTCTGTCCTCAGATAATGTTCAGGAGGTGACTCTCAAGAAGAGACTGAACGGTCTGGGCTTCAGCTTTTTCATCACAGAGCTGGACACGTCCCTCGACTCTGGCTCCATCGTACGAATCAGAACGCTGTTCCCAGGTCAGCCGGCAGAGGAGAGCGGAAAGATTCGGGAGGGAGACGTCATTCTGTCTATTAATGGAGAGCCGCTGAAGGGCCTGTCCTATCAGGTGACGATGGAGCGTTTCTCCATCCATTCCATCCACAGGAATACAGTAAAACGTGTAAACGGCTGGGATCTGTTCATTATGATGCAGTTATTCTGAAATGTTTTAAATGAAAAGATGTTGGCTGAAAGGCCAATCATATTTCCTGTTTAACTAATTATTAGTCCTGTGACCTCTGACCCCACAGAAAGTGCTACAGTTATTGAGGAATTCTCCTTCAGAAGTGCAGCTGCTTCTCTGCCGTCCTGCTCAAGGTATCGAGAATCGATTTAATATTGTGTCATTTGGAAATTCTGATCCGTTTACCTTCTTTAAAAGACTGAGATAGCATGGACTAAATCATTTTGAATAAAAATATCTAAATAATAATTACAGGGCAAAAGTTTGGTAATTAAGTTTGGTAAATTTGGTAATTAATTAAAAAAAAAAAAAAAAAATAGGTGAAAATGTGAAATATTATTACAATTTCAAATGGCTGTTTTCTACATGTATATCTGTTAAAATGTAATTTATTTCTGTGATGTGCAGCTGAATTTTCAGCATCATTACTCCAGTCTTCAGTGTCACATGATCCTTCAGAAATCATTCTAATATGCTGATTATTATCGGATTATTATCAGAAACGTTTATTTGAAAATAAATAAAAATAGAAGTTATTTTAAACTGTAAGAACAATTCACACTATTACTGTTTTTACTGTATTTTTGATCAAATAAATAAAGCCTTGGTGTGCATGTTAAGAGGTTTCTCTGAAAAACCTTTTTACAAATCTTAATTATTTCTTTTTTTTTTTTTATTAACATATTCCAACTGAACAGTGTCACTGAATGGTGTTTACAGTAACTTGGAATCATGTTTTATGTTGTTAAGGAACACTTCCACCTATATCAGAGAAAATAGGCCAACTGACCTGCAGCTGAACCATGAAAGATGTCATATGGGCATTTAATCATCTCTTCTCCTGGGAAGGAAGGTCATAGAAGAATCCTGGTGCATTATGGGAGAGGATGGATCCTTCAGAGGGGTTAGAAAACTCCAAACGGAGCCGAGCTGGGGAGTCCGACTTTCCTTGATGGACCTTCCTACTTTCCAAACTGCTTTCCATAACATTTCCGCAAGGGTTTTGGGTACTTGTCGCATACTCTAACATGCTTGCCTTCTGCTTTCCAGAGTCAGAGTTACTTGATGTCATCCTCCAAATGTTAAGTTGTGACAGTGGCATTGCAGAAATTCACACACACACACACACACACACGTGCAAACAGCTTCTTAATGCTTTCTAGGGATAATCCTGAACTTGTAAAAGCAAGGTCAACATGTGCAGGATCTCAAGCTTCATCTAATCACACCCAGACCAAACATAGGATGCCAGCTAGACTTTACTATCATAAGGACGCTCATCCAATTGATCTCAGATGAATGTACTGGACTAAAAAATATTGTTTGTGTCTACAGGTCCTCTGAAATACATAAAGGATGAGCACTGAGACCTGAAGCGGAAGGAGTGTTTGCAGTCTGTGGTGCCAATAATTTCCTGCATTTACTTGACTGGACAAGAAGCCAAGCTTCAGTAAGCCCTGATTTTACTGATGCACACACATATCAGCAATTCAAACAATAAATGTTGTTCTGATGCTCCTTAGAGTATGTCCGAATAAATCTGTCATGAAAACAAGCTATTACAGCCATTTAAATGTTTCTATTTTAGCAAAAATGCACATATTAACCATCAAATTATAAAAAGCGAATATCAAACTTGTGTGCAATTTATGTATATGTTCACATACAAGTCGTTGATTATTAAATACATTTGATTTATTAATTGATTATTAAAACAGATTGCGTCATACAGCCAATTTGAATGATGCTGAATAGACAGTGGCCTCTTATGCAATTATTTTACCTAATTTGATCAGATTTTCAACTGCTCAGCATTTAAATACATTCTGCAGAATTACACAAATTTCTAACTAAAATCAGTACAGAAAATGTGAAAAGTCACTTTCACCCAAAAGTGAAAATTCTGTCATTACCTGTCATCATAAAATATTATGGTAACCAAATAGTTTCAGGTCCCTTCGATGAACTTCTATAGCATTTTTGTCCATACAAGTCACTGGGACCCAAAACCATTTTGTTACCAAGATTCTTCAAAATATCTTCCTTTTTTATGTTTCACAGAAAAAAAGAGCAATCAGACAGGTAAATGATGCCAGATTTTCATTTTTGGGTGGGTTGAGTTAAAAGAATACAAAAGGAAAAGTTAAAATGTTCACAATTACTGAATAAAAAATAATTGAATTGATAAATAAGCTTTAGTTAACCTGGCCGATTTTTTTTGTTATTATTTTTTTTATTTTTCCCTAACAGCTGGCTCATCCTGTGGCAAACTGTGGCTCAGTTCCTGCAGTTCCAAAAAGTGTCCACAAGGAGGCGTTACAGCGTCATAAACAATTTATGTGAACAAAACGCAAATTTGATGTTATATTAGCCTACCACATACTGAATACTGTATTTAATTATTTAAATCTGAGCAACAAACGGTGCTGATAACAGCTCACTGTGACCCACCAGTTTACCTTAACTGCAATTTGTATAGTGCCTTGCTGTTAAAGAATATTGCAACTTCTACAAATTTCAGATATGCCTGTTTCAGCATTAACGTATTTACTGTATTTATCACAGCTTCAGCCTGTTCCTCAACTGTGCAATAAAGACTGAAATGGTTCTAAACATATTTCATGTTTTTGTTGTTGTTTTTCCAAATAAATGTTTCATGTTAGATTCTATGCCTATTTCAAATCATTGAGATTTACATCTATAGATAGATAGACAGACAGATAGAAGAGATGAAAGAAAGCAATCAAATAAACTGTGGAGAACAGAATTAATGATACATTAAAAAACTTAACAAACTATAGATAGAATGATCAAACTAAAGAACCAGAGATAAAAAGAAGGAACAAACAATGGAAAGAACAAGCAATAAAACAAGAGAACAGATGATGGAACAAACAGCAGATGGATAGAGAAAAACAATGGATAGAATGAAAGAATGGACAATAGAACAAACAATGAAGAGCAAACAAATGAACAATAGAAAAAAATGAACATTAGAGCAATCAAACTATAGAAAGAATGAAGCAATAAATGACAGAATGAAATCATGGAAGAAAAAATGAAAGGCAGATGAATTATAGATCAAATGAATGAATGATCAGTGAATAAACAAACTATGAATAGAATAAAGAGAAAGGACGATAGAACAAAATAATGAATGAACAACAGAAAGAAAGTAGGCTTTGAATAAACTAACAAATGATAGAATGAAAGAATTGAAGAAAGAATGATTTATGGATGGATGGATGGATCAAGCGAGCAATATAAAAAATGAATGAAGAACAGAAAATACGAATTAACCAGAAAAAAATAGAATAAACAAATGGATGACAGAATTAATGACAGATAAAAAAAAAGAAAAAAAAGTGATAAATAAAATCAAAGAAGGAATGAGGATGGATATTTTTCTCCTCAACTCTGCAGTAACCAGTGTTGGGGAAAGTTACTTTTAAAAGTAATGCATTACAATATTGCATTAATTAGTTACTTTTTATGGACAGTAATGTGTTACTGTAACACTACTTTTGTTACTTTTTAAATCTGGCCAGGGCTTGCTTGTTTGTTTTTAACATAAAATGTTATATTTTTGGCAAATGAACATACCAAAAGCCTGAAGGAAAAGTAAATTCACATCTATACAGTAGAACACATGAGAAGAAAGTTCAACACTCTTCAGAACAACAAATGTTAGTTCATCTTGAGTAATTTGTGCTTATTAGTTTGGTTGGATCATTGAAGGTCAGCAGCCAAGACACTGTTTAATAACATGTGATTATATACATAAAGAATAATTGTATTTGTAAAGGATATTTTGATATTATTTAAAGTGCTCCTATTATGCCTTTTCAAATATGATCTTTCATGTAGTGTCATGTAGCTGTATGTGAACATAAACTATCTGCAAAGCTGTGAAGCTGACAGCGCATGATAAATAAAGTTATTGTCTATCTAAAAAAAGAATCGGCTCACCATCGCCCGAACGAGTTGTCAGGAATTCGAATCTTTTTCTGTTACGGCCACACGTCACGAAGTAACACATTTGCATAATGTAACAAACAGTAACATTTACATGTGGTTTATGAGAAGACGCTATATCCTATGCTGTGAGTAAATTTGTTTTATATTCACTTCAAAAAGATGAATCTACAAAGATTGTATTTTCTAAATATGTAGTTGTGTATGTTATGTTGTGTAACAACCCTGCACATGTCTTGCTAACTGGCTAACTCATGCTTTTGTAGTTCTGTTGTTCAGCTGTGGACCCACTGTAGTCTAAAAATTTGTGATTGATGCAGCTTGACTGTCTGTGTGTCTCATTAGTTGGAGTAATGATAAAGGATGACGCACAAAGCAGCTTTCACACCGAATGCGGCAAGCGCTGCGCTATGAAACCCATTCATTTCAATTGCTTGCAATTGCAAAGCGCACATGCAAGGCGCACACGCCGCACTCAAATTTAAAATTAACTGAACTTTTGCGCTCTGAAGGGCTGCACTTGAACCCAGCGGCCAGCGCAGCACTTTCTGTGTTTGGTGCGAAAGCTCCAGGGCTGTCAGTCAGTTATGGCAATGGGCGTTTAGTTTTCCGACATACGCTATAAGCGTGAGACCAATCATAAAGGACTGCGCCATCTGACCAATCACAGCAGTGAGGGCTCATGGAAAGGAGGGGTTTAGAGAGACTGATTCTTCTAACTGCTTCGTACGAGTCGTTTACGAATCATTTAGAAATGAGGTAAACTTAAATCTATTTTTTAAGAAAACTAAAGTGTTTTTTGACCTTGCATACATGTGAACCTGTTTTAGGAGTCTCATAAAACAATATTAGCAACCTTTAAAATGGCATAACACGAGCACTTTAACATATTTAATTATTGCAGGTTTGCGTCATATTCTGAGTTGCATTTCACCGTTTTTCATTTTAAGGAATACTGAATCTGATTTTTTGTGAGTGAGATGAATTAATGCATGTTCACATTTATTCTAGATCTAAAGTAACATCTTACTCCCGATTTCTCTCAACATGGAGACAGGAGAGCTTTCAGTCAATAAATGTCAAAAAAAGAAAAAAAAGAAGTAACTGGCGTTACTTATTTGAGAAAGTATCTTATTTCTTGTAAACTAAAAAGTAATGTGTTACTTTACTAGTTACTTGAAAAAAAGTAATCTGATTATGTAACTTGCATTACTTGTAATGCATTACCCCCAACACTGGCAGTAACAGATGGGGTTCTTGAAGACATCGATCCGTGATCTCTCTCAGCTTCATAACACACTCCTTTCACACTCTATTCTGTGTTTTCAACTTCCTGAGAAACATCTGCACAATCCATTGAAGCTCCAGATGGATCACAGGTTATTTTTACAGAACTGGATTTGCCGTGAGGTGCAGACAAAGCCCTGAAATATGGGCCTTACAGGAACAGCAATCAGCCTGTGTGTCTGTCTATAAACACACAGAGACCAGACGGACTGACTGAACGACTGCTGCGGTCACTGACCATCATGAGCAGACAAACACGACACGCAGGAGAAACCCTTCAACCCAGTGTGTCATTATGCAGAGTTAAAGGAAGTATCTCAGTATCAAAGACTAATTATGAAAATTAATCAATAACATTACAATGTTGAATATATGAAGCTCACAGGATAAAGAGTGTTCCTATGTGGCTTCATAATTACCCATTACCCAAGACAGTCCTCACAGGTAAATACAGTAGATGAGTTTACTGCAGTGGTCAATGGTCTTCTTCAGATAAAATACAACTTCCAGTACAGTTAATACTTCATACATGCTTATGCTTTATACATGCTTTATAGACCCTAAAAATGACCCTGAATGTACAAGTGAAGTGTGACCAGGTGGCAAATGAGCAAATTTACAACCACAAATGCATTTCTCCTACAGATTTTAACTGATTTGCATGAAATCTAGACAAAGAATTTTAATTTAAATATAAAATAGTAACATATTTAATATATTGTAATTATTATAATTACTTTTATTATTATTTTTTAGTAAATGTACTTTTCAGTGTGGTTAATAATAGACTTTAATCTACAAACAATGACAATTAGTTTTGTTTTTGTTTGAACAACATCTGCATTATATGTTTTATATATTAAAATATTTTAATATATTTAAGTGCTCATTTTAAATGTAATTCGATTTGTTTAAATTTCCTCTAACTCTAGCACTCTCTATTCTAATTCTATTCTTTAAAAAATCTAGCCCTTTTAGACTTGTACTCTATTTATTTACTTACTGCTTGTTTTTTTTAAAAAATAATAATAATAGTAATAATAATAATAATAATAATAAACTTCTCTGTTCTTTTTATAAGGCCTCTAACACTAGCTTGCTTTTTCTTTTTCTGCTCTATCCATTTCCTTTTTATTTATTTATTATATAATTAAAAAAAAAAAAAAAAAAAAAACCTTTGCTAGGCTAAGTGAGGCTTGTCATAGCACTTTCATGTTATTGTTCTTTTGTTGATTTTGATTGCTTCCATTGTCCTCTTTTGTAAGTCAATTTGGATAAAAGTGTGCTAAATGTCTAAATGCAAATGTTTCTTTTACTTATTTATTTATCGTATATAACTGGACACTCAACCTCCTATTTTAAATGTCATATTTTAAGACTGAATTTAAGGCTGAAAATCTGGATCTTGATTTGGACAAGGTAAAAAAAAATCTATACTTCAAAAAATAGTACTGATAAACTAAGGAATAATAAAAAAAAAATAATAATATTTTTTGAATGCAACCTACATATAACAAGAAGGAAAAAAAAAACTTTATTTAAAAATAAAATAAATAAATAAAAACAGATGTTCCACAAACATGCGCTCGACAGACGTCTTTGACCAAAATATGTTTTTTTCAGCGTTTCGTGCAAGTGCAGTGTTTGAAGATGCTGTGTAAAGTTCAAGGAGATCCAGCTTGCAAACACACATCTTGAGTCCTCAGTGGTCTGTTGTGCTTCATCCAGCTGTTCTTAAACACAAGACCGGTTCCATGTGAACGGCCCCTTACCCTTCAGGAACGCGAAGGACCACCGAACAGAGCACGAGAGGAGTTTAACGGTACCGAGGCGCCGTGTTCCTGTGCTTTTACGGGCCTTACATGATGACACTGTGGGTTTGTTTTACATCCTCTATAACCTCAATATTCTGTAACGTTTCCCACAGGAGCCGCCGGTGAGCCAGAGGAATAAATCACTCTGCTGTATCTGTCAATGGCGCTTCATAAAATGGCTACGGCTCCCAATAAACGTTCACATTCATTTCCACACTGGGATGCTTTTGGGTGGCCTTACATCTTACAGTATGGATGCCCGTTTTTTTATTGTGGGGAAACTGTAGCCGTCGCTGTAAGGAGGAAGTGAAGCTAATTAGAGTTAACCTGGAACGAGGACTGACCTTACCATCTGGAACGGACCGCACACATGTCTGCTATCAGCCACCGACCTTACAGCGACAATGCAGACGCGACTGACCGCGTGCAGCTGATCTGAGACCAGCTTCGCAGAATGAGCCTGTTCCAGATATGCAATAGGTGTAAATCAATGCCATTACAATCCAAAAGAATCACCAGTGTGATTAATAAACAAGCAGATCAAATAAAGTGACCCTAAAAAATATTTTAAGCCATTATGTCATATTAATGCCTGAATTGCACTGAAAACTGACGGCTCAAACTCAGTTTGATATGTTTTTATCTAATGCAACATTTTAACTTGAGTGTGTCCAAATACTTCAGTCCACTAGTGTTGCAGTGCCATACAACATTAGTGAGCTGCATAAAATAACCAATATTTTTAGTTCAAAACTCTGGGGTCGGCAAGATTGATTTAATGTTTCTGCATATTATAAATATATATATATATATATATGAAGTGTTCAGATGCAAAACCAGCTACATCCATCTGACGTCTTTCTTTAAAAAATGCATTTTTATCAGGCTCAGATGTATAGGTTTCTATGTAAGTACCGGTACTTCTGATTGGGCTGAGGCTGGTATTTTAGTAAGTTTGAAGAAAAAGTATTTGATGGACGTATAATATCAAGAGCATTCATATCTCATTTTTGACCGAGATGGCTTTTAGCTGGTTTTGCATCTAAACTCTTCATATATATATATATATATATATATATATATATATATATATATATATATATATATATATGATATATGGGTCAAAGCATAAAAACAATAACTGTAATACTGCTTTAATTTTTTTTTTTTTTTTTCAAAAAAAAAAGAAAAAGAAAAAAATTACAAATTTTCTCTTTAATTGCATTTTTGTTTTTCTGAGTTAAAAATAAATATAATACATTTTTCCTAATTTACAGAAGACACCAATAAAATGTTGCAACACAAATCAATTTATGACATATTAAAAGATTAATTACTTTCACCTCAAATACTAATTAGTTGTACTTTTTAAAAATTTGCCACAATCCTAGGTTTTGCCTATTAGCCCAAGATTTTTTTTACTCATTTAAAACACAGTAAAATTTAATATGCTCCCTTATTCTTTTATATATTTTAATATGGTCATTTTTAATTAAGTCAGAATATGCATGTTGTTCGAATTTTTACATAAATATTGTATTACACTGAATGACAATGTAACATTATTTCAACCAAATGTTGACATATTATTGTTCAAAAACTTCTTTGAAAACTTAAAAGTAGACACTTTGCTTACATTCAGTGAGCTTTCTATGGACATAAAATCACTTTTGTAAATTTCTTTTGATGTGGACATCTTAAAGTCTTTGACCCATACACACACACACACACACACACACACACACACATAAAAAAAAAAAATAGTAAAATCAGAAATATTATGAAATATTATTACAATTTCAAATAGCTGTTTTCAAGTGTCAATATCTGTTAAAATGTAATTTATTTCTGTGATGCGCCGCTGAATTTTCAGCATCATTACTCCAGTCTTCAGTGTCACATAATCCTTCAGAAATCATTCTAATATACTGATTTGCTGCTCAACAAACATTTCTGATTATTAGCAATGTAGAAAACAGCTGTGCTGCACAATATTTTTGTGGAAACTGTGATACAATTTATTTTCACACTTCATAGATGAATAGAAAGTTCAAAAGAACAGCATTTATTTGAAATACATTCTAAACGTCTTTACTGTCACTTTAAAACAATTTCATGCATCTTTAAACAGGACAGAAAAGGTTAGACACATCCAGATGCTGCTGGTGCTTTTACTGTGTGAAGATGGAAACATATTTAGGCCTACAGTCTAGATCAAATGAGCATTAATTCTTTATTTTACAAATGTGTGTGGCCTTTTCAAGCAAAAAATAACAACAATAATAATTTGCTGATGCTTAACCAATGCAAAGGATGTGTTTATCCTCAAGTAAATTACCAGCAGATGGTGCAAATGAGCCATGAAGCGTTATTTTGAGAACGATAACAGATGATCAGCTTAAAGTGGAAACTCAGGGTTTCTTGAGTCAACACAGGGTCAAATCTCACGTTTCAGTATGTCACTTTTATAAATCCTCTGTGAAACGTCGGCTGAGGCGGGTCCATGCAGCAGTCATTTTTACTGAAGGAATAATTCACCAACACTAAAATCAAGACATCATTTACTGTTATTTTTCAGCTGAATTCCTCATTAAGACATTTTTTTAACTTTAAACTGTTGCTTTTGGCTAAAATAAATCCATAATAACACATTTTCTTCAGTGAAAAAGTGGTCTTGTCTGAATCAGGAGAGAAATCTGCACAGACCAAGCACTGTTTACAAGACAAAACAGCTCTAAACAAATGTGTGGCTGGATTTTGATATGAGATGGACTTTTTCGCTGCATGAAGCATTATTACAGATTATGGACTTTAGTTAAAATTTTAGTTAAAAGCGTGTTAATGATGGATTTGTTTCAGCTTTTGCTTTCTTTAGATATTAACTGATGGACTGGAGTGGTGTGGATTACTTGTGGATTATTGTGATGTTTTTATCAGCTGTTTGGACTCTCATTCTGACGGCACCCATTCACTAAAGAGGATCCACTGGTGAGACAGTGATGGAATGACACATTTCTACAAATCTGATGAAGAAACAAACTCATCCTAATCTTGGATGGCCTGAAAGCAAACAAATTTTCTGCAAATGTTCATTTTTGAGTGAATTATTCTTCTTTAATATTAATATTAATTTCTTCATATTCATAGTATTCTTCATCATTTTAATATTATTTTGAGTTGCACATGAGAAAAAAAGGTTGACATCTTCTTGGTTGCACTTTTCTATCAACCCAGCCCTTTGATTTGTTGAAAGAAAAGTCAATATTATTTAATTTCCAGGTATTATGATGCAAGTAAATGTCCTCATTTTGCTACACTCCTATAAAAAGATATATATGACTCTTTAAAGATAACAGCATGTGTTCAATGGTTATTTATGGTGCATCAAACATGCACTATCACAATGAACGTTTTATCTATATGATAAATGCAACTTTCTCGTTCCAGCGCTCTAATCTCCTTTTAGCTCTCAAAGGCCAGAGCTCCAAGAGCAACAATAATAAATGCATAAATGGAGAAACAAAAATGAGATGGTTTATTTCTCACTGTCGTTTTGTTATCCGAGAGACTGTGAGAACATTCACATCGATTCCAAATACATGTCAAACATGGCAGCTACAGCAGTACGTCTGGCTCCGCATGGAGCTCAATTATCTCTCTCTTCAGAACTTCATGGAGTTCTTTCTTAAATCTGGTGCGATGAAACCTCATATTTCCATTACTTGTTGAGTGACAACAGACGGCAGGTCATGGATGCAAAACACGACGGCTGGAAAGAGCTCCATCTGCCATTACCTCACTGGAATAACAATACTGTTATAGTACACAACCACACTAAGATTCGACAGGAACCGTTTGGGTTAGTCTAAGTAAGTTGGGTTAGTTTTTTTTAAGAAATTGATACTTTAATTTGGCAAGGGCACGTTAAATTGATCAAAAATAGCAGTAAAGACATGTTACAAAAGTTTCTATTTCCAGTAAATGCTGTTCTTTTGAACTTGCTGTTTATCTGAAATACTGAAAAATAAAAATGTATGACAGTTTCTACAAAAATTATTGGGCAGCGCAATTGTTTTCAACTTTGCTAATCAGAAATGTTTCTTGAGCAGCAAATCAGCATATTAGAATGATTCATAAAGGATAATGTGAGACTGAAGACGCTGAAAATTCAGCTGCGCATCACAGGATAGATACACATAGAAAACGTCTCAGGTTACGTATGTAACCCTGGTTCCCTGAGAAGGGAACGAGACACTGCGTCCTCTAGGGGGCGCTCGGGGGAACGCCGTCAGCGTGACCCGTGTCTGAAGTCTACATACAAAAACAACAACAAAGTTGGCCGGCGACAGCCTATGACGTCACTACCGGTGCGACCACAGTATAAAAGGACACCGGTAGAGCAGGACGGCCGCTTCTTCGTCTGAAGCTCACATCCTGAAGTATGGCCCCGAGCCTAGAGGACGCAGTGTCTCGTTCCCTTCTCAGGGAACCAGGGTTACATACGTAACCTGAGACGTTCCCTTTCGAGGAACTCGAACTGCGTCCTCTAGGGGGCGCTAGGGGGAACGGTTATACCCACGCTGCCATGCTGAGGGGACTGCCTGACTTCGGAGAGACAGGCACTAAGTACCAACTCCCTAGGCCTTAAGGGAGTTGCCCCTAGGATAAAATGACGGCTGTCAGTGACATATCCCCTACGGCCAGAGCTTAGGCTGCATACCCAACTTACCTGTAGGGCAGATATCGGCCCGAGGTAGAGCCCAAGCTTGGAAACAAAGTATTTCCTTTAAGGGGATACTGCCAGAAGCCTAGGATACCCAGGTTGGCCTGTCACACAGGAGCTACTGCAGCCCTGCACGACTCCCTCAGAAGTCGTAACACAGAACGCAAGAGGTAGCTCCCTGCTCAACCCGGTTGAGCGAGCATAAAATGCGCACCAGAACTAGGGTGCGTAAAAAACCGTTCTTTTAGCCTGGCAGAAGCTCTGGAGATGGACCCGAGACGACCGGGTTTTAGACCACCTCGAGAAAGGGTACGGGCAATAGCGCGTGAATCCCTACCATAACGGATTTTAGAATGGACGCAGAACACCGGTGCCTTCCATACCACAGCGTGGATTTTAGAAAAGTGCCCAAAGGTTAACGTGTGCACTTACCATATACATGGATTTGAGAAAGCGCCCAAAAACGTGTGGGCCTTACCATAAAAATGGATTTTAGACGTACCGTTGAGAAACGGTGGAATAAGAAGACCCTCAGGGTGAGGGGAGCACTGCCGACTTAACAAGGCTCTAAGGGGAAGGCAGTAGGGGCGCATCTAGCCGCCCAATTAGGCAAAGCTCAAAGCAAAAACCCTCAAGGAGGGGGGAGCACAAAGATGCCAAGCAGATAGAGGCCACGGCTATCTATCCACTAAAACTGCCAGGAGCCGATACGCTTAGCCACACAAGATAAGGCAGTGTATCGCGACAGGCTTCTACTCCCATGGAGAGGAGGAGCCACTGATCCCCCCAGGGGGACAAGCTCAGAGACCCTTTCCGTAGAAAGGGGAGCATCACCGCGCCCTGTACAGAAGCCTTGGATGAGATCTGACCCGTGAAAGTTCCCTTTAGCCTGGGGGAAGGCAGTAAGGGCGAACCTCAGTTGCTCAATGGAGCAGTGCTCAAGTAAACCCTCGATGGGAGGGGAGCACCCTATGCAGTAGCCGCAGCTAACTGTCTAATAATACTGCCCTGAAGCTGATATACGTACCAAGAAAAGGTAGTGTATCGAGATCGGGTTCCACTCCCGAGACACAGGAGGGACACCTGACCTCCCCAAGGGAGACGAGCTCTAGCAAAAACCCTTTCCGCAGAAAGGGGAGCATCGTCGCTCCCTCCCAGGAAGAGATACGGGGATCAGAAATGACGGGGAGCCACCTCTACAAGACTGCACAGAAAGCAGTCACATCCCCAGCCCTCAGGCTGTTCTGCGGGTAACCTCTCAAGGGGCATAAGCCCTTCTCACCCCACACAGACCTATGCTTACCTCCTCGATGAAAAGCATGGGCCCTGCTCTACCAAGACCCGCAGAGCCTTGGGACCAAGGGCCAAGAATGCTTAGCTGAAGGCTCCTCGGAGCACTCAGAGGGTTTCCACAGAAACAACTCTGACTTGAGAAACAGTGAAATAGCGTGACCAAGCCCACTCCTCGGAGGGGCGACCGCTAGATCACCAAATGGCATAGGTAGGAGGTCTGTGTGAAGGGCGGAAACCCCGCAACCGAAGCCCCTCAGGGTGGGACGAAGACAGAGGGTCTCAACCCGGTGGTCAATGTGTCTATCCAATGTGTCTGTCCAGGAGCTCCCTGTGAAGAGGGATTCTGAAGAGCTTACCCAGACGCAGGACCGAAGTCCTAGTTTCCCTCAGTGCTGTAAAGGGAACCTGAAAGCTTCCTATTCGAAACGGGATGCAGACCCAGGCAAGCAGCCCATAACCATGATTGAAGATCAGAGGGGGGTGCTCGAAGAGGACCTACCAAGGAAGGCACAAAAACAGGACCCAAATGCATACAGCATGGTAGACACATTAAACATGAGTCGTACTCACCCCACCATGGTTCCTGCGCATAACTCCAGAAGGCTCAGAAGATCCTTTTGAGAAACCATCCAGACCATTACTATGACCTGACAGGGAGATTGACAAGAGACTAGGTTATAGGGGAGTAGACCACACAGCAAATCATAAAAAATGGGCTGTCTACCCCGCTTTCTTTTATAGTAGGGGAAGACAGCACTCACCTGGTTACCTCAAAGAGATCGCTTATTAGAAACCCTAAAAAGGGGAGCGACCACCGAGCTAGAAATATGAATCCTAGAGACATAAAAAATGGATCGAACTCACCCATCCATGGTTTCCGCGCATCAAACTGTGAGAAGAGGCCGAAAGGCCGAGCCAGACCATCAGTAAAGGTTGCTTTTAACAAAAAAAGCCAACCTAAAACATCATAGGTCCGGCGGGGGTGCGCAGAAAAAGTATCACCTAACCTCAGTCAGGTGGAGAGACTAATATGAAGGGGGAATTAAGAGGAGGGAGACAGGAGCCCCCAAAGGAAGATAAGCAGAAGCTATCTCCTACTCTGACCCCGGCGAGCACGCTGTCTCGTCTGGATCACTTCCCTCAGGTCCTGTCTACCTCCTCTAGACCCACGCTTCCTCCTGGAACCACCCGCAGGTGGGGGAGGGGCGCGAGTGGCCACACTAGTCTTCTGGGCCTGTCTTCGTCCCTCGGAACGAGACGGGCCAGGACCCCCATACTGTTCGGGCTCAGACCTGGACCTTCGTGGAATGAAGGTTTTGAAGGCCGCTGAGCGCGCCCTCGCCTTTCTGAACTTCTCCACCACCGTCTCAACGGAGGTACCAAAAAGTTCGGAAGGCGAGACAGGCGCATCGAGAAGAAAGCCCCTCTCTTTCTTCCCGAGGTCAGCCAAGTTCACCCACAGATGTCTCTCCGTAACCACCATGGCCCCCATAGACCTGCCCATGGCAGTGGAGGCCTGCTTGGTGGCACGGAGAGCGAGATCCGTGGTGCGGCGCAGCTCAGCAACCTCGTCCGGGGAAAGACCCTGACCCTTATCCAGATCTTTCAGCAAGTCAGCCTGGTAGGCTTGAAGCACCGCCATAGTGTGCAACGCAATGGATGGCAGGGAGGGAGTCTTCAGGGAAGATGCCTTACCTACAGAGAGATAGCTGGCCAGCGTCTCTTCTACAGGTGGCATCCTCTGATAGCCGTGTTCACGCATCCCCTCAATATTCGCATAATTAGAGTGCAGAAAATTATGGATGCGTGAAGAAAACGGCCTCCTCCATACCTTCTCGATCTCCGTATGCAGATCGGGAAGGAATGGAAGACTCACCTGGGCCGGGAGGTTATGATCAGAAAGATAGCGCTCATCGAGACGACCCCGAGGCGCCACCTCTCTGGCTCGCTTCCACGGCAAGTCAAGCCTTACCGTGGCGCGATCCATAACCTCCAGCAGCTCCTCATATGCAGGGCAGGAGATTAGAAAGGGTTCAGCCTCAGCTTCCTCATCTTCCAACATCTCCTGCTCTTCTTGGGAAGGACCCAACAGAGCACTAGCTGCTGGATCGGATGATGTAAGAGAAACAACATCATCGTCAGCCAGCAGCTCGTCCTCGCCCGCGACTGACGCGCGTGAAAGGGAAAGTCCCTTTTTTAGCTCGTCAGCGAGGTCCACCTGGGATCCCCACGAGCTCATTTTTCTCCGTGCCTCGGCAGCAGAGGGACCTGAGCCGCGGGGAACAGATGGCTGTCCCTCTTCCCTCGAGAAGAGAGACAGATGAGAACGGAGCTTTCTCATGGGAAAAAGCTCACAGTGCACGCAGACTGCCCCCTCGAGGACGTCGCGTGCATGCTCCTCGCCCAAACAAAAGACGCAAAGATCGTGCGTGTCATCGGGTGTCAAATAACGAGGACACGGATCCACGCACTTTCTAAACGCCTTACTAGTGCTAGCCATTATTTCTCCAAAGAAAAAGGGGTCTCTTACCGTTTTGCTGCACACTCCAGACAAAGAGTCAATGAAGACGAAGAAGAGGCCGTCCTGCTCTACCGGTGTCCTTTTATACTGTGGTCGCACCGGTAGTGACGCGCGCAGAGCGAGCGCCGGCAGTGACGTCATAGGCTGTCGCCGGCCAACTTTGTTGTTGTTTTTGTATGTAGACTTCAGACACGGGTCACGCTGACGACGTTCCCCCGAGCGCCCCCTAGAGGACGCAGTTCGAGTTCCTCGAAAGGGAACATCTGTTTTAAACTATAATAATATTTCAGATTTTTTACTGTATTTTTATTCAATTAAATGCAGGAAAGCAGCATATTAGAATGATTTCTGAAGGATCATGTGACACTGAAGACTGGAGTAATGATGCTGAAAATTCAGCTGCGCATCACAGAAATAAATTACATTTTACGATAGATACACATAGAAAACATCTGTTTTCAACTATAATAATATTTCAGTTTTTTACTGTGTTTTTATTCAATTAAATGCAGGAAAGCAGCATATTAGAATGATTTCTGAAGGATCATGTGACACTGAAGACTCGAGTAGTGCTGAAAATTCAGCTTTGATCACAACAATGAATAAATGTTTTTACTGTATTTTTGATCTAATAAAGGTCAAAAAAGATTCATGGCAAATCACTATTCAAAGACCATTTTTCTTCCTTAAACTGATATGTTACTATATTTGTGGGAAATATAGGATATTCAGTGAGGAGGGGAAAAAATGTTGGGCTTGATTATGTCCATAAAATTTTGTGAAAATTGGGCAGCACATTCTAGAGTGGAGCCAGACCAAATGCGACTTTATAAAACGATTACATATTATGTGTCTATTGGCTAGCATTATCCATTATCCAATCCAATTATCCTTTTGCTGAAAATTACTGCTTTTCAAATTTCTCTTTTGCAAACAAAATCCCCCAGGAGTTTCGTATATCTTCTCTACAGTTTCAGAAGAGATTGCAATTATGTCTCAAACTGTACTTAGATTTGCCAAGATATAGACTTACACATCAGAGATTTCAAAATAAACCCTGAACTCAACTATGAACTCAACTGTTTTGACTATATTTATTCTAAAGAATTTTAAGACCTTAATCTGACACAAAGCTGATACTTAAATGAAACTTAAGAGAAATCTCAATTAAGTCTGATTATCTATGAAAGAACAACCTCTGAGAAACTAATGATACATGATTGATGATATCTTCTTAAATAATTATTATACTTTATAATCCAGTTGTCTAAGTCCTAATCTAGCTGTTTAATAAATCTAGCATTACACATTACGAATATTGTTGGTGTTTTGCTTTTGTTTCTCTTTCATAAGTTGTTTTGAATGAAAGCCACTGTTAAATGCATAAATGTAAATGTGATAATCATGCTCATAATTGAGATTATTTATTTATTTATTTATTGTTTTAATTTTTTTTTTAAGTAAATCAAAGCCATAAACTTAAACAAGTTGTGTACCAAATTTGAGGTCAATAAGTGCAAAAAAGATTTTGTTTGGGCACAGTCCAAACGTTTTTGCAATCTGAAATTAGGTTTCCAATCATTTCCAATATGGCAATTTTTGACTGCAAATGTATAGGTATAAGTGTCAAAATGACAAAAAAAAATGTTACTTTAAAAAAAAAAAAAAAAAAACATTTATTAGGACAGTAAAAAAAAAAAAATAATAATAATAATAATAATAATAATGGTTTTGGCACTTGCTATTTGGGAGAAAGAAAATTAAAAAAATTAAAAACTGAAAATTGAAAATCATGGACATGATTTGAAAAGATTAAACATTCCAGAAAAAAAGTCACTTATACCTATACATCTGCAGTCAAAAATTGCCACACTGGAAATGTTCGGAAACCGAATTGCAGCTTTCAAAAACGTTTGGTACTGTGCCCAAACAAAATCTTTTTTGCACTTATTAACCTCAAATTTGGTACCCAAATTTTCAGATTTATGGCTTTGATTTACACTCAGTTTTAAAGCAAAACAAAATTCAATTGTATTTTTGTGCTAACTTCTGCATCTTTTAAGTTTGCCTTTTTTTTTTTTTTTTTTTACTTTGAACTTTTTAACTTAATTTTTTTCTTCTTTTAAGAAGAGCCCAATCTTAAGTCTGATCTCCAAAGCATTCAAGATTTACGACAGTTTAAGTTGGAAGTTTTTTACACGTCAAAAAATTATATTCTTAGTATTTTTGTCTTGTTCTCTAGTATAAATATCTAAACATTCTTGAATCAAGATGCACTTACTTGACAAGTAAAATGATGTAAGATATTATGTCTTGTTTTCTGAAAAAATCTAAATTTTGTTAGTTTTTGTCTAAAACAAGCAAAAATATCTGCCAATGGGGTAAGAAAAATAATCTTAATTCAAAGGCTAAAAAATATTATTTTTCTTGCCCCATCCACAGATATTTTTGCTTGTTTTAAGAAAAAAATTTTGAACAAAATTTTGATGACATTTATTTCAGAAAACAAGACATAAGTAAGAAAGTAAGAAAAGCATTTTTTGCAGTGCTCAAAATGTGTTTAACAAGTAATAAATGGATCATAACCATTCTGTAAAATCTTCTAAAAATTCAAAATATTAAATAAAAAACATTGTTAAACTAAAATATAATGTAGTACATTAATTTAACTAAAAACAAAGCCAAAAAAAACAGCACCTCCAGGGGGTTAAGCATTATGGCAAAAAAAAAAAAAGAGCCGATTTACAGCTGGATCACATGCACAATTACATTCTGTGTGTTTTAAAACAAAGTATCACATGCACAGCATCACCACACATTCACAGCAGTGTTGCTCTCACAGGCCGCTGATTTGGACGCAGGCTCTGTGGTGGGCCTGCGTTATCAGGGGAACATTTTTGTGGCCTCCAGGCACCCGGTATGGGTGGTCAAGAGGACGACCGCAGGCCTCCAGTCTGGCAAAACTCCCGAGCCGCATACACACCCCTGCTGCTCCCCAAAAACAAACAGCTCCAAAACAGCCTTTGTCTTTACATTACACACTTCCATTCCTCACGCTGTGCTCTGGTGGCTTAGAAACAAAGCATCATATCAACGAGGAAAACCGTAAACAGGTCGCATCTATCGCGGAGGTGTGCGTCCCGCGTGCAAAATATGCGCTCGTCATCGCCGTTGCAACAATTATGGTCAATTTTGGGTGCAATTTTGCAAGTCAATGGGCGATGCAAGTTCCCGTTGAAGAAAAACAGCCTGTGGCGACTTCTGGCCAAACGTCAAAAAGTTTGTGGCTCTGGATCAAGTCTTTCGAAAAACTCATGCAATGTTTTCACATGCAATATCAACTACCCAGCAACACCGAATCGCCGCTCTCGCATCATAGCTGTTATTCATTACAGATTTTCCATAAACAGATAAATAAGTAAAGCTTTGATTTTTTTTTTTCTTTAAGAAATCCCTTTTTACTTTTCTTGTTTAGCTGATGTTATGGCACGGGCTATTTTCTAAGATTGAAGCAATTGAATTTTGTTTCACAATATGTTGCTGCTACAGCTTTGTGACATATGATACATTTTAAATTTACCGCAGCTTTTCATGTTTTCCAGTTCAACATATTGAAATACTTCAAAAGCTCGTCAAAAGCTCCTACCTGAAAGCTTGAAAACTCTAATAATACAACTGTGATTAAATAAGTGCACACTTTAAATGTTTGAAAAACTGAAGCAGACATACTTTACATTATATGTAATGCAAAATGTGTATTTAGACCTTAAATAGAAAATATGGTGCAACGGCTGATTGAAGACAGTTGGAAAATATCAAGGTACGTTCAGGCACTTTCTAAATCTACTCGTAAGAGCTGAACGACAGCGAACGGTGTCTGTAAACTATAACTTTTTTGAGGCACTGACAAATTCACCTCTACCTTTCAACAGGCAAGAAAACAGGCCGAATGCAACTGTGGCTCTTTTGTGCTCGTGTCCGATCAAGCAGAACGATCTGGAGAGAAGAGATGGCTTTAATGGATGAGGGAAGAGAAGCTCGTAAAGAAAAAAAAAAAAAGAGCAAACTTTATGACTCTGACTGTCAGAATAACGAGACAAAGCAGAGGAAGAAAGCAGCTTTTACATGCGCTTCGGGTGAATCCTAATGATTCACCATAACAAGAGTTTCTTTTGTCCGTTTCTCTTCGTGTGCAGTGACATGTTCAGTATATTGAAAGGCCTTCATAATCACCACTCCTACGGCAAACACGGCTATTACCTAGAGCTCCTTTAAGAGCGTCTCGGTTCTTTGGTCGCTGCATTTTATGCTTCTGTGCTGTTCCTTGGTGTCCATCCAAAGTCAAGTCACATCACAACCCCTGGCATATTAAAGGGAGGCTTTGTGAAAAAGAAGTGCACTTAATTGTATTGAATGTGCACTTGCAGTGTATTTAAGAAAAAAAAAAACTGTACTTGCAGATAATAAAAAGTACACACTTTCACAACGTTTCACACTTTTAAAAAGTGTAAATAATGTCTAATTAAATGTTTAATGTTTTAATATTTTGACATTCTTTAAAACACACTTACTTTGATGTGTTGACTAATATACTAAAGTATGTGATTATAATTTTATCTGTAGGGTGTTATTTGATATAACATTTAAAATTAAAATTAAATTAAAAATGTTAAATAAAAAAATAAATTGCAAGATAATGTATAATTACAAATATATTTAAATATAGCATACACTGTAAAAAAAAAAGTAAAAAAAAGTAGTTTCAACTTAAAAAAGTAAGTGCTCGTGCTGCCTTAAAATTTTAAGTTTAATCAACTTGAAATGTTAAGTTGTACTACATGGAAAATGTAGATATTTGAGTTGAGTGAACTTAAAATTTTAAGGCAGCACGAACACTTACTTTTTTTTAAGTTGAAACAATTTTTTTTTTTTTTACAGTGTAGAACTTTCAATATAAATTGCATTAAAGTATATTTTAGTTAACTACAAATGCTTCTCAGTAACAATATTTCAACGGAAGTAGAAGTACACTGCAAAAAAAAAAAAAAAAAAAAAAAAAACATTTTCTTACTTAGTGTTTCTTGTTTTCTATATAAATATCTAATGATCAAGATGCATTTACTTAACAAGTAAAATGACTTAAGATATTACATCTAATATCTGCCAATGTGGTAAGAAAAAATATTCTTAATTCAAAGGCTAAACAAGATGATTTTTCTTGCCCCACTGGCAGATATTTTTGCATGTTTTAAGCAAAAACTAACAAAATTTTGATAATGATTTTCAGCAAACAAGACATAATATCTTAAGTCTCTGTACTTGTAAAATAAATTCATCTTAATTCAATAGTTTTTAGATATTTATACTAGAAAACGAGAAAAATGCCAAGTAAGAAATTTTTTGCAGTATAATTACAAAATGACAGTAGTAGGTAAATTTTTTTATTTATTTATTTTTTTTTTTTAATTTTACTGATTGCATTTCATATGAATTTAAACTAATACATTCTAATTTAACTGTAAATAACATGCAGTTAAAGTGCCCTTATTGTGGATTTTTGGAAACCTTTACCTTTCATGCAGTGTGTAACACAGCTTTAAGTGAATGAAAACATCCTGCAAAGTTTTAAATCTAAAAGTGCACCGTGTATAAAGTTATTGTCTCTCAAAAGAAACGGAAAACACTGTGAGGGTAAATCTGTTAGGGTACAGTTAGGGTATGTCTAAAAACTCCCATCTCATTTTCTCCGCCAACTTCAAAATCGCCCTACATCGCTGCAGAAGTACCGACCCAGGGTTTACAAAGTCAATGTGCAAGAAGGGTCAAACCCCTTTACAAAAAAAGATAAACAGGATGATTTTGAAGTTGGAGGAGAAAATGAGATGGGAGTTTTTAGACATACCCTAACTGCCTTGAACCGGAGTGCACAGAGTATGCATGTGCATCGCAGAGCTAGACAAGACGAGCATTTGTGGTTAAAAAGTGTATAAATATAAATTTTTACACTTTTTATCGTTAGATAAGACCCTTGTTTCTCGACTGTGATCATTTAGAGACATCTGAAGCTGCATTGAAACTGCATTTTTAACCTTCAAACCATTGAGCACCACTTGAGCACCTCTTTTCGACTGAAGAAAGAAAGACATGAATATCTTGGATGACATGAGGGTAAATTATCAGGACATTTGAATTCTAAAAGTGGAGTAATCCTTTAAAAACTGTTGCTCTCATGTACTCTGTAGCATGCAAAATACGTATTTATTTGTGTGTTTTGTGTTCAATCCACGCAGCTTGTAGGTCTCTGGCTAAACAGCTAACAGCAATATCTGTTCGCTCACAGTTGTCTAGAAATGTGTGGATGAATAGTGAATGTTTGTCGCTCTTATTACTTGGCGTTCTGATAAAGACTACAGCAATACGTTGGTGTACAAACTGCAGTGGTTTATCAGTACGTTTCTGCGTTGGGCTAACGCATATACCATGGCTGTTTGGGTGTTTAATGTAATGGTGATGGGCGTTCCGTTTCCAACATGCGCTGCACACAGTAGACCAATCACAACAGACTGGGTCATCGGACCAGTTACCGCAGATTAGCGTCATGCAAAGAAGGGGTTTGGAAAAAATAATCGTTGAGCAAACTGTTTGGGAGATGTTGAGCAAATAAGGTAAAAATAAATGCATATTATAAGACAATGAAAGTGTTTTCTGAGCTTGCATGCCTGTCAGCCTGTTGTTGGGGACTCCCAAAACCAAATATAAACCTTTCACAATCCATAGTTGGGGCACTTTAAAGGGTTAGTACCTAAAAATGAAAATTAGCCCATGATTTACTCACTATCAAGCCATTCTAGGCTTTCTTCTTTCAGACAAATACAGTCAGAGTTATATTAATGGCTTTATAATGGCAGTGAATGGCTGTTGAGATTTTGAAGTCCAATAAAGTGCATCCATCCATCATAAGAAGTGCTCCACACACCTCTGAGAGGTTAATAAAGGCCTTCTGAACCGAGTCGATGTGTTTGTGTGAGAAAAATATCCATATTTAAAACTTTTCTTTCTTCTGTGGAACACAAAAGAACTGTTTTTGTCCAAACAATGGCAGTCAGTGGGGTCCAAAACAACACTGGACCTGATTGACTTTTATTGTATGAAAATAAAAAAAGACTTTTTTTCAAAATATCTTATTTTTCAAACAGGTTTCCAAAGATTTAAGAGTGAGTAAAAAAATGACACAATTTTTATCTTTTAAGTAAAATGTCCCTTTAAGATGGAGATGTAGATCTGCATGCTATTGGATGAAGCAGTAGATGCTGAAACTGCACCCAGTACAGTTGCCATATTGTTTCTCTTTTGATTCCCAGAAAGAGAAGTGACAACATGACAGAGTGATTGGGGACAAATTCCTGCTCCTGCCTAGACAACTTCCCAGCAGGGCGACGTCTGCTTTGTCTTCGCAACAGAGATCTTACTGTGATGATGATGATGGTGGGCACTCTCTTTCTGGACCGTCCCAGAACCAGCATCCATGAAGAGCCTCAAGATCCTTCAACTTCCTCTTGCAATGAAAACATAGTAATATATATATATATATATATATATATGACTGTCATGTGACAAACTGATTGCGTAAATGAACTCTGAGTGTGTTTGTAAATTGATACCCTGATGAAGGCAAGTTAGACGCAAAGCGTCTGTGCACAAATGTGTTATTTTTTAAAACTTTAAAGCCATGTGAACAAAGGCTTCTTATATTTTTTCACATTATACAAGTTAAAGGAGAAGTCCACTTCCAAAACAAAGATTCACATATACATACATACTCACCCCCTTGTCATCCAAGATGTTCATGTCTTCCTTTCTTCAGTTGTAAAGAAATTATGTTTTTTGAGGAAAATTTTTCTCCATATAATGGACTGATATGGTGCCCCGATTTTGAACTTCCAAAATGCAGTTTAAATGCAGCTTCAAACGATCCCAAATGTGGAAGCCGAGCCGAGGAAGAAGGGTCTTATCTAGCGAAACTGTATTGAAGGCTTCTGCAAGAGGGACTTTTGTTATGAAACTGTAGTTGCAGTATTATTGCGAAAGTAGTTCGTTAAGCCGCCGTTGTTTTGCTGAGTTCGCGTGATCTGATCAAGCCACCGGCTGAAAGTATGAGGATTTCAGTTTGTTTGTGGCGATTGCTGCAGATTCATCATCAAGGTGTTAGTCGCTGACCACAAAGTAAGCGAGTTGATTGATATTTGTGTTAACAGGGATCGCAACAGTGTTATATGCGTCCGTATTAGACGAACATGCCCAGACATGTCCGGTTATGATCATTCTGTATTTCTCAGTTTGGTAATATCCCTTAACATGTATTTATTCATTCATAATCTAGATGTAAATCAGTGCTATGGGTACTTAAAGATATTCTAATGACGCAATGTAGTTTTGTTAAGCTGCTACACTGCCGAATGAGCGATTCGCGTTATGGTTATGCAAATGATGCTCATCTGCGCTAAGATTCTGTCCATATATGGAAGTTGTATGTTCATAGCGATGATTATCACTTAAGGGTTGTAGTTCTCTGTAGAATATCTTCTTTTTCTTCATATAACCATATGTCTAGTCGAGAACTATCACGTATGTGAATTGGGAATACTTTGGCTTTGTTATGTAATAGTAAATCTGTTTCTGTTGTACATATAATTTTAGTTTCATTTTTATTCCTTTCTTTATTGTACCAATTGTTGCAGACTATCTACACATCTTGACTGTACATCTGTGGCCCTACCTTCTTCTGCCAATACACAGTCTAACTTTGATCCCCTGTCTCCTCATTTTTGGTGCTCTGACCGGCACCCAGGGGGGTTTACTCATCCAGTACCTCACAAAACCATAACAGTCCAGCGGTCTCTCTAACAGAAACGATCGGTTATTTTAATGAAAAAAAATACAATTTAAATACTTTTTAATCTCAAACGCTCGTCTTGTCTTGCTCTCCTTGAATTCTGTGTATTCTGGCTCAAGACAGTTAGGGTATGTCGAAAAACTCCAATCGTATTTTCTCCCTCAACTTCAAAAATCATTTCAAAATCATCCTACATCACTGTAGAAGCACCAACCCAGTGTTTGCAAAGTGAACATGCAAAGAAGATCAAACACCCTTAACTAAAAAAGGTAAAACAGTGATATAGGACGATTTTGAAGTTGAGGGAGAACATGAGATGGGAGTTTTTCTACATACCCTAACTGACATGAACCGGAATAAAACCAGTCCAGGCAGAGTAAAACAAGATGAGTATTTGACTTGAAAAAGTATATAAACTATATTATTTTTTTTAACAACGGCGGCTTAACGAACTACGCTGCCTTCTTTCGCAATAATACTGCAACTACAGTTTCATAACAAAAGTCCCTCTTGCAATAGCCTTCAATACAGTTTCGCTAGATAAGACCCTTCTTCCTCGGCTGGGATCGTTTACAACCTCATTTGGGATCGTTTGAAGCCGCATTTAAACTGCATTTTGGAAGTTCAAAATCGGGGCACCATATCAGTCCATTATATGGAGAAAAATCCTGAAATGTTTTCCTCAAAAAACATTTTCCTTTACGACTGAAGAAAGAAAAACATGAACATCTTGGATGACAAGGGGATGAGTACATTATCTGTGAATCTTTGCTTTGGAAGTGGACTTCTCCTTTAAATATCAAAGCATGCATACTAAAATTGAATGTCACAGTCGACTACAACATCTGCAAGAACCAACAGTATTTTTTTAAATCTAAATGCGAATGCAAACGAGACTTTGTGAACAAGCACTTGAATTTTGGTCTTTCCATCACATGACTTCAGATGACGTCAAATATAGTGCAAATTTGCTGAAAACTGATGTATAAACCTCCAAAACAACCCAAGGCCCAACTGGTTATTCACGGAAATTTCATCCAATTAATCATGAAAAATGCATGACATTTACATGCAAAGGAAGGAAAAGCAAAGAAATAAGGCGTCGGTTCACTGAAGCGGGTCGTGACGGGATACAAGCCATAAATTTGACTGATTTGATGGAAATGATTTTATTTTGGCATAATGAGTGGTATACTTTAATAGCTAACATTAAAACTAAACAGCAGCAGCGCTGGAGTAGGAAATAAAGAGGCCATGGAGACTTTAAAAAAGCAGGGGCTTTGAGTCAATGCATAAAGAAAGGCCACGATACAGGAGAGAAGACTAAAATGTGGGTGGGAAAATACGAGATAGGGAATGATAAATAAGTTTGTGTGAAAATTATCCAGAGTAGGTGTGAACTGGGGGTTTCTGGACGCTTTCCTGTCGTAATATCTCACAGTTTGCTCTCGTTATTGTTTCTCCGCCTGGTGGTCTAAGCTCAGAAAGCTCTAGTTCAGAGGATAAATCTGGGTATGTAAGTAAAGCCGCACCAAGAGATTCAGTAGTGATCTTAGTTTTCACCACTCTGAGATCCGCATGTCGCCCCCAAATACCCGTTAAGCCTCCTCCAGACAGTGACATATTAGTGTGCAGGAGCCAAACCACATCAGTGTGCCATTATTAACAGCAGATTTTATGGTTCGCAAAAGCCGAGAAATACGCTCCTTGTTTTTCCAGCTTAGCGAGAGTGTGAGCTCGTTGAGAGGTCGTTTCAATCTCCTGACTTACGCGACGCCGTCGTTTCTTCAGCCAACTCAATATACGGAGGAATGAACTTTAAGACACCTTCTCGCCGACGTCAGAGCAAGCACATGCTATTCGCATCGGCGGCTAAAACTGCAAGGAGCCGCAGTCGGTCGTACTCCCACCGCATGCCTTCGGTTCTCGTGAACGACGTCACCTCTTTCGCGTCAACCTGCAAATTGATCTTCGTTGCATTATCAAGAGGTCAGACTTGGCTGTGCGTACAGTATTATTCAGAAGTATAACTGAGGAGGGGAATGATGAAAGACATGCTCCATACGTTGCTTCTGAGTTATTAAAACTTTGCTTGAAGCAAACGCATCGTCATTCAGACTCATGCAGGGCCGGACACTCCTATGGGGAGTCATCTTGGGCCCTAATTGGGGCCCCGTGAGGTGGTTCATAACAAATGAGAAGATTCCTATTTCTAGGCACTTCATTTATTCAACACTGCTATTAATCGGTCATACGTCACATTAAAGCACAGTAACCGGGACTATTAAAACAAGCACATACTTTAGATTTAACTCATATTATGCACCAGTTCTTGTTAGCTGACTTTGAATTTGTTGCATTAAATACACATTTAGAGAGGCTGTATATTTATGCAGATGTTGTAAGGTAATTTAAAAGAAGTAATATGTAGCATTTAAGTCTTAAAATCAAATATAATGCACCAACAAAAGCACTTCTTAGGGCAGGGCTCAACAATAGGGATGGAGATGGGTTATTACACTTAAACTAAAACCAATTTAAAATAAATAAATAATTGCATTTCAGGTAGTTGCCAAGGCAACATTTCATTTTCATTTAGTTTAACTTGAGATACTAAAATAAATAAATAAATAAATAAAATAAAATAAAAATTAATAAATACTGCATATTGCATAAACATATAAAATAACACTAATAAAAAATGACAAATGCACAACAAAATTAATAAAACTTTAACTTTTCAAAATGAAATTGTAAAATAACAAATAAAAATTAATACAAAGTATTAATTAAAAAAAATATATAATAGCATCTTGATTCTAAAATACCACTGGAATGGAGCCATCAAAAATCTGCTGTATGATGCAAAATCAAGTTTATTTTTAATTATTTATTTACTTTTGCATACAAATAAATGGTTACACCTGGTTGCCGGTAAATGGAGAAAGAGTACACATAGTTCATTAAGAAAAACTAAAACCAATTTAAAAAAAAAAAAAAAAAAAAAAGAAAAAGATTGTATTTCAGCTAGCTGCCAAGGCAACATTTCTCATGTTCATTTAGTTTAACTTGATGTACTAATATAAATAAAAAATAAAACTAAAATAAAAATCAATAAACACTGCATAGTACATATAAAAAAAACACTAATAAAAATGATAAATACACAACAAAATTATTAAAACTAACTTTTCAAAATGAAAATGTAAAATAACAATAAAAATTAAAACAAAGTATTAATTAAAATATATACATATAATAGCATCTTAATGATACTAAAATACCACTGGAATGGAGCTGTCAAAAATCTGCTGTATTATTCAAAATCAAGTTTATTTTTATTTATTTATTTACTTTTGCATACAAATAAACGGTTACACCTGAGTGCAGGTAACATGGAGAAAGAGTACACAAAGTTCATTTCCATATAATACTGACATACTACTAAAAATGTCATCTTAATGTAGACATAGTTTGGTTAAAATTGCAAAAAAAAAAAAAAAAAATTAAATAAATCCTTGAAAGCACTGGTAAGAATGTGTTAAACTATAAGATAATTTTTCAGCAAGAGTGCATTTATGAATTTACAGAGTTATATTATAGTTATACAGTTTTCAGCTTGTTTCGTATTCTCTTTCGGGAAAAGAAAATAAAGTAATTTTAGTAAACAGCTTATAAAGAAACCCTAACATTTAATGATAAAAATACATATTTTTGTTAGGCACGATGTGAAGCGGAGCCCCTTAGCTGTTATAAATTCATGGTTTCACAAAACAAAACAGAGCAAATAAAGTGTAATGATATTAATAAAAACATTATTCTTCCACCAAAAAATGTAGTTCCTCAGACACAGTTGTGGTTGCAACAAAGTGGTTGCTGAGCAACACATGATGTAAACAAAGGTGTATCGTTGTAGAGTAATTTACAACAGCTTTGAACTCGGCTTAACCAATCAGAATCAATTTCCTTTTTATAATAAGGGATATATATATATTTCGGATTCTTATATTTTGTGGATTGTTTCAGAATCAGTGCACTTCTGAATGGGTTTTCCCCCACCTCAAATTATTTTACACTGGTGGGGCCCGTTTTCGTGATTTGGCCCAGGGCCACAAAAACCCACGGACCGGCCCTGATCCAAACCTCTTCAGAGCTTTAAAAAGCTTAATATCATCACTGACATTGTTTACTAAAGTCTCAATTTTTTCACATGAGAATTCATAGAAGCTCATGGCCAACTGGACCGCCTTGTCTGCTTCAATCCCAGCACATATAAGTGTGGTGTGGTTTTGTGGTGAGGGGTGAATATTCTAACCTGCACACACCCACCAGCCTGGCTAATAAAACATTCATAGGAGGACAGGAATTTCCCTCTGTCTGTGGTAACTGGCTTCCTGACGGGACCCCCTACTGCCCTCCATTCTGGGTGCGAAACAATGACCCAGTGTTTCATCACAAATACAGATATCAGAAATACATCGCAGTCAACCAAACACATTCATTCCATTAATTATCATTTAACATAACTGCAGTCCATTCTACATATGTGAGACGCAAGATAGATGAGTTTGTTTCTTCATCAGATTTGTAGAAATGTGTCATTCCATCACTGTCTCACCAATGGATCCTCTGCAGTGAATGGGTGCCGTCAGAATGAGAGTCCAAACGGCTGATAAAAACATCACAAAACACTCCAGTCCATCAGTTAACATCTTGAGAAGACAAAAGCTGAAACAGATCCATCAAGACATTTTTAACAAAAAGTAAGAAGTCCATAATCCATAATAATGCTTTCTCACATGGAAAAAATCAATCTCTTGTTGTCTCTCAGATCAAAATTCACCCACATATTTGTTTAAGACTATTTTGGACTGTTTTGGATGTAAATAGTTAAATAGTTAACCTGTGCATATTTCTCCCCTGATTCAGACGAGATGACTTCTTCACTGGAGGAAGTGTTATTATGCATAGAGGACATGCATTTCAGTCAAAATCAACAATTTGGAGTTAAAAACATTTTAATGATTGACTACTGTGTAGATGTGGATTATTGTGATGTTTTTATCAGCTGTTTGGACTCTCATTCTGACGGCACCCATTCACTGCAGAGGATCCACTGGTGAGCAAGTGATGGAATGATGCATTTCTGCAAATCTGATGAAGGAACAAACTCATGCTAATCTTGAATAACCTGAGGATGAGTACATTTTATTTAGTATACCACCTTTCCACATTATCATAATAACCATTTGACCACACAGGGCTTTACGCTCGCCTTTCTCTTTAGGAGCACAGTCAAAATTTCAAGAGCACCTTCTAAACAATAATCAAAAAAAAAAAAAAAAAGAATTAGCCTTTCCATTGATATTTGACTCTTCCAAGTTGATATTTGACTCCTTAAAGTGATTTACAGGAGAATTTTGTTTTTACCTTTGTAATGGCATTTTTCTAACTTAATTAAAAGTATGTCATCTTTTATGTATTTTTTTTTAAATTTCTAATTAAAACAACAGAATACAAGCAAATAGAATAGGAATAAGTTACCAATCAAATAAAATCAGTTTTAACAAAATTAATTTGTACTACAGAGGTGCACAGAAGAACACAAAAGTGGCTTGTAGATGTATTTTCATGTTTAATGAGGTTTAGAGGTGGCATGAGTGCAATCAAATTCATAAATTCATGTTGAGATTAATGTTTTAAATATAAAATTTTGAATACGGAAATATTAAATGATTTAAATAACTGAAAAGATACTTTAAAAATGAAGCTAAAACTGCCAGTAGGTGGCGGCAAGTCATTGATTTAATTACTGAATCATTCATTTGATTTGTTCGAACGGCTGATTCATTCAGGGATAAAGGAAGTGACTCTCTTTATGAAAGGGAAACTGAATCATTTGACTCACTAGATTAGTTTAAAAACGCAGGTTCATTCATAAACTAAACGCTGTGTTTGAGGTTTGAATGGAGATGTGCAGCGGCTCAGGTGTGGCTTGTTTCAGACTTTTTTTGACAACGAAACAGAGCAAAATCAGGCAATAGTGTTATAGTCAGACAATGTAAGTGGCTTAATATCAACTTCTTGTTTATTAAACTGTTGTATTAAACATTATTTTTTTCATAGTCGCATGCAGTCGTTTTCAGTCACAAATGCGACTGAAATGGTCACACTGTAGAGCCCTGCCACAGTTTTTCAATGAGATCAAAAATTCATGAAGTAAAAGCCACACGAAGGCATTACATGAGGTGTTGACACATGCAGCTACTCGTTTTCTCACAAAACCGCAAGTATTGTTATACCAACAACAGCAGCAATACGGCGCGCCGTAGTAAATCTTTCTGAAAACCTCCGCCTCACGTTGAGTTCATTCGCATCCAACACCGCCGTGACCTTTACCTCGTTAGACGCCTGCAATCACACCGGGCTAAACGCTCACAGAAAAAATGTTGTAGCACGGGTTGCCAAAATTCATTTAATTATTTTAGTTTTACAATGCCAGAGAATCGACTGTATGGCTGACATTTCCTGCAAACAAAGAAACATTTGTTCAAGTACTGGTAACTCATAAAACTCCATTGAAAAGGAAAAGGAAAAGGCAGGAAAAATATCCTCTTTTTTATTGAAATCATGTGACGGTTATGGATTTGAAATGGCAAAGAGTGGTTGTAATTAGGGCTGATTTGATTACAAGCTTGCCCATCAACTTTTCTGACTGAATTTTCCCTTAAGGAGCTGTTTTATGTCTTAAGCATGGATATCAGCCTGAGACACATCATAAAAACTCACGGCGTTATTTACTGCCAGTAATTGTTGCGGAGCTATTGAAAAACTCGTTCGTCTCGCCAGATGTGCGCAGATTGGCCGACCACTTCTGAACCATTTCTAAAACTCAAAATACAGACCACTGTATAACACAACTCCCTCCATCCATCAACGCGGTGAAGTCATTCATTTACAGCAGAATTCTTTCTCACAATACACAGTCTAGAGCTTTGAAGAATCCCATTTCGATGAGTTTTTAGAATGATTGATTTTCGCTTCTGTGATGAAACGGTAGATTCGTTTGTATGGGATCTGCAGATGTCAACATTCTGCCGCAGTAAATCACACGGATAAAGACAGAGACAGATGTGAGACAGCCGAGCGAAAAAATACCAATGTCCTGACTCCAAATGGATCGCGATCACTGGGAAAGCGAACTGTGCCTTTATCATTTTGTGTCAAAGCGCAAAAATCAAAACCTGGGAAAAAACAAAGGAGTTTTGGAGTCTGGGACGAGAACGCAGTTCTAGTGGAATGCATGAGAGGACATGTAAGTAGGGCTGGTTTTGAAAATAAATGCAGATTCTTTCAAAAACAAAAACAGGTTCACACTCGCATCATATGTTCCTGTTTAAAGATGATATCTGCAATCTCTGCCACTCTCATGTGCACTTTCAGACTGAAACATGCGGTAAACAGAGTCAGCGCCTGGAAAAATAGATCGAACTAGACTAAAGATGACTTGCAGTATTGATTTAGAAGCTTTTATATTGAGATGTTATCGCTTACATAAGCCCAGTCGTGACCATTCAAAATAAATACAGTCAGACCAAACGTTATTCAGACACTAGACAGAATTTTTGATATTTTTCTTACTAGTGGGTGCAAGACACTATAGTTCATTTATCTAATTGAGGATAGCAAAATAAAGTAAACTGTGACATATTATACCCAAAATTATTCAGACACTTTTACCTGACCATGTTTGGCTTAAGTGTTTTTTGTTTGATTGCTAATGCGACCTTTTTATCCCCCCACAGGCTGAACAAAATTAAGCAGTGCTTGGTAATTGGTCAATAGTATTGATAGTTGTGTAAATATTATCATACTAACATTTGTCTGAATTTTTGGTTGATTGTAATCCATTACAAACCTTTCTATCAAAGTTATCTGACATTATCAAAATGAATTTGTTCTGACGCAGTTTAACTCTTGAGTTATTCTCATATTATATTACTATCTTCTAAACTATAGCCAATAAACCGTGGCAGTGTGAGAAATGTTAAAGGTGTATGAATAAATTTTGGTTTGACTGTATACAAGGTTACAATTCAGCTATGTAAACAGCTTAAACCTGTTCTTGAATAAATAAGTGCTTCTGAACAAATTGGTTGAGTGAATGGTACAATGACTCACTTACAACTACTTATGTTTTTTTAATTGGCCCTTTGCAAAAACCTGCCCTCCTTAGTTACTGTTGCTATGTCCGATAAACAATGCACTACACATCGTGTTCTGACGCAGTAAAAAAACCACTGCAGAGCAAAGAGGAAACTGACAACACGCTGACAGACAAGACAGGGCTTCTGGTATGAATCAAGATCTCAGTTTTTTAATTTTTTTTTTTAATTTTGTCTTTTTTATAAGAAATTCCTACAATAAATACCGTTTTGTGGCTCTTTAATGTGTTGTGACACACCACAGTATTGCCTAAGTTCAAGCAGCACACATAAACCGATCGTCTTTTCATATTTACTTAATGCACAAAACAAACATGAATGAACATCATATTTTATTTCAACTGCAGAAAGATGTCTATACACAACATTTTTCAAGTTTAAGTCCACCGAAGTTGATCTACTCTTCAGTCTGATTTGTTCGTCAGGCAAGGTGGTGGATTCAGCGCTATGATTGTTCAGATTGCCTGTCATTCAAGCTCTTTGCGAACGGTCAATTAATCATTGCTTTGAATAAATCAGCAGATCGGTTGAGTGAATAATGCAATGACTCATTCATAAATACCATCTATTTTCCCTGTATGTGTTTTGAAAGAATCATTTGAGTGAATAATTAAATGAATCAGTCATAAAGACTGTTACTTTTCTCCACCTAATGACTTTACAATGTAACCTGCAAAAAGAGTCCCTGGAAAACCTAATTCAAGGACCCAAAATAAATACAGTGCAAGAATGTATGTATGTGCACATATTTTCATTTTTATTTTTTTATTTTATTTATTTATTTTTGTTGTTGTTTCTATTTTCATTTTAAAATTTTAGTCATTTTGTTGTTGTTGTTGTTGTCATTTTTATTAGTTTTTTTTTTTTAATAGCTATTTTAGTACTTCAACTTAACATAAAAATAAAAAATGTTGCATCTGGCAACTAGTGGAAATAAAATAAGTTTAGTTTTATATGTGACCCTGGACCACAAAACCGTAGCACGGGTATATTTGTAGCAATAGCCAAAAATACATTGTATAGGTCAAAATTATCTATTCATTTTAATGCCAAAAATCAGTAAAGATAAGTAAAGATCATGTTCCATGAAGATATTTTGTAAATTTCCTACCGTAAATATATTAAAACTTTTTGATTAGTAATATAGATTAGAATTTAGATTTTTTTGCACCCTCAGATTCCAGATTTTCAAATAGCTGTGTTTCTGAGAAATATTGTCCTATCCTAACAAAACTTATTTATTCAGCTTTCAGATGATGTATAAATCTCAATTTCAAAAAACTGACCCTTATGACTGGTTTTGTAGTCCAGGGTCACATATATGTATTTTATTTCAGTTAATGTTTATTGTTTCAAATAATGAAAATGTTTTTATATGGTTTAGTTTTAGTTAATGATAATAACACTGATGCGGCATAAGTTTAAAAAAAAAAAAATAGTATAAATGCATAACAGTTCTTAAAATGAATGTTACACATGCCACACTTTTTATGCAAATCGATTTAATAACCATATAAAAAAAAACAGTATAAATGCAAAACAATTCTTAAAATAAATGAACGCTAAATAAATAAACACTTACACTTATGCAAATCGATTGAATAACCATATTACAGCCAGTTCCCATCAATCATGGTCAGTTTAAGTTATTAGCTCAAGGATGCAATTGTGATCCTTCTTTATTCATCACTTCTTTAATCAATTTAGGGATTTGAACTTACGTCTTTTCAGCAACCCAACTAGATTTTCAACCAATACCAAGTGTACCAGCTGACGAAAGCTCGTTAACCCCAGTCTCAGCTGTTCACTCGGTGCTCAGATTCCATATTTCAGCCCCTCATCTGGTTCAAATATCTCTCTTTGATAAACTGGGCAAGTCTCCACCGCTGCAAAAGTTGCCCATGTGGTGTAAGTCCTGGAACAACACTGTATTTATGACTGCCTGTGGTCAGGATTTTGTAGTTCATTATTTCATTTTATTATTCTTTTTTTAACCGTGTTCTGGAGTTTCACAGTATTGTCTACCCTTCTTTGGCAGCGGCGCTCGTATAATCTTTAGCAGCTCCTCAAGATTCTGGGTTCAGAAGGGACCGTCGGATGTTATGATGTCTGGACAAAGGTGTAGCTGTACTTCATTGTTAGCTTTGAAACACGATCCAATAAAACCTACCTCTGGAGATGCCATGACGTACGTTTCGAGCGTTTCCTCTCATATCTACAAGGTCACACTGAGTGTAAGTATAGAATTTGGGCTACGAAAAGACACAAGATAGCTACGTGAAAGAAATATCCTTCAACCGCAAGCTTCCTCCGACCGAACGTTTGCCAAGTCGCAAATTAACATTGATTTAGTAACAACAGAAGCCTTTTGTTTAAATACCTCCCCCGAAACAAAAAAGACGGGAAAATCACAGCGCTCGGGTTTCCGTCTTGTTATTTTTCTGCACATAAAAATTTCATGATGAAATAAAGCAGTCCGTGCTTAGGGTGAAGAGATGGATGACTTACTGGATTGGGCTCAGTTGGTCAGAGCGCCTGACTGATGGCCGCTGCACAAACATTGTCATCGCTCTGATGAAGCGCGAGAGCTGTTTAAACAATCGCTTGTCTTACACTTCATTGTTTCGCACACACAACCCACGCAGCCGTACAGGAGGAGAACGAGAGAAGCGAAACAAAAGGAAACGTCCTCAAAGAGACGTCTGAATATTAGATGCTTATCGAGAAGGAAAGAGAAAGGAAAAGAAAAGCGAAAAAGACATCCATATGGAAACGAAGAGGTGGAATGTTATCCATCCCCAGACAAATAAATTACCGACTCTGTCTTTGGGAACCCGAGCCTGACGTCTGGGGAATCTCGAAAAGTAACGATAATCAAATATATCAGCTGCTGCGTTTCTATTCATCCTGCTGCGGGCTGTATTTCACAGAGCCGCTGAATGGGAATAGCAACAGTCTACATCATCTCTGCCCAAACGTCTGATCAGCTTCACATATGCTGGCTGGACCTTTGCTTTTGCTGGCCTCCGGTTCAAAAGAATTCATTGAGGAAAGCGAGAAAGAGCAGGTGGAGAAAGAGAGAATGAGGTAGAGGAGGAGTGCTGAGTGTCTGAAAGCTGGTGTGTTGCGCAAGTGTTTTCTGCAGTTCATATCTATCTGTTAGTCTGTGATCTATCCATCTATGAAGGGTAACAACAGCTTCAAAAAGTGATTTTTCACTGTAGTTTACAACAAGCATTTGCATCTGCATTTTGCATGGGTTTAAATTAAAATGAAAAATGTTATAAGGGAAACAACTTCGTGCATCAACAAAAATACAATTGTAAAAATGAACTTTTAAAAATGATTTTTAAAAGTCAACAAATTTGTGACAGCCAAATGTAACATTTTGACAAGCCAAACATGTCAGTCTCTGAGTAACATGTTATTTAAGCCAAAAAAATGTTACATTCTGTAAAGTAACTAATGAACTACGCAAAAAGCATCTTGAACGTCATCAGCATGTTTTATAACTGTGCAAAAATCAAACATAGTTCACTTCTCACGCATGTTATCATGTCACTAAAAATATTGACATAACACACTCATGTCCATCAATCACTTTACTAAATACTTGCCGGCTACGAAATAAATTATTGTCTTAAGATCCACCTGCTTTCAAATCCACATCATTTGAAAACACAACATGTTGTCAAAAAATAACATGCACAATACATAGCCATTACTTACGAGAAGCAGAAGTCCAGGGATTGCATGCATTTGCTGGAAAACCAACATTGCATGATGTTTTGATTGTCTCAACACTTTTCTAAAAGAAGGAGAAAATAGCTGTCTGAGCGGCTTCAACATGCTGTCACATACATAATACATATTGCAAGAGAGTATAAACTTGCTCACTGAACTCACTGAAATTGAATTGGAAAGATCATGGAACAGGTCATATACTTCACAGTACATTCTAAAGACGGCAAACACCAATCCAAACGAAAAACTTGACTGTGTTAGTAAACATCGCTCAGGATGTTTCAGACACAGGAAGACTTTGACAGACGTTTCTTTCTTCTTTTATGCACAAACCACATTCTTCATTCTGACATTCCTGCTCTAAATATTTTCAATAATTTTCTAATCTAATCTTGCATTTTTAATTGATTTTGTAATCAAAAGTGATTGAATGAGGAGCACCCTGGTAGAACTGTATGATTTCACACTTTAAGAAAAAAAATGCAGAAAACAGATAATGTCCTGTCAGAAAATTACATTTTTTGTTCATTTATGGACATTTCCTTTTACCCTAAAACACACTTCTAGAACAGAAATGTACAGATCCAAGATGTTCATGTCTTTCTTTCTTCAGTCGTAAAGAAATTATGTTTTTTGAGGAAAACATTTCAGGATTTTTCTCCATATAGTGGAATTAAGTGTCGCCTGCAAATTTGAACTTCCAAAATGCAGTTTAAATGCAGCTTCTAAATGATCCCAGCTGAAGAATAAGGGTCTTATATAGCAAAATGATTTTTTTTTCTTTTCTTAAAATCTATTTATTTTCTTTAGGTTATTTTCTAAAAAAAATCTACAATTTGTATACATTTTAACCTCAAATGCTCATCTTGTCTAGCTCTGCGTGAACTCTGTGCATTCTGGGTCAATACAGTTAGGGTATGTCTAAAAACTCCCATCTCATTTTCTCCACCAACTTCAAAATCGTCCTACATCGCCGCAGAAGTACCGACCCCGCAAGGAGGGTCAAACACCCTTTACAAAAAAAGGTAAAACAGCGATGTAGACGATTTTGAAGTCGGAGGAGAAAATGGGCTGGGAGTTTTTAGACATACCCTAACTGCATTGCACTGGAGGTGCACAGAGTATGCATACACATCACAGAGCTATAGACAAAACGAGCATTTGAGGTTAAAAAGTATATAAATTGTACATTTTTTTGGAAAATAACCAAGCGTTACACTAGATAACACCCTTCTTCCTCAGCTGGGATCATTTAGAGGCCTTTGAAGCTGCATTTAAACTGTATTTTGGAAGTTCAAACTCGTGAGCACCATTGAAATCCACTATATGGAGAAAAATCATGGGATGCTTCCCTCAAAAAACATAATTTCTTTATGACTGAAGAAAGAAAGACACGAACATCTTGGATGACAACGGGGTGAGTACATTATCTGTACATTTTTGTTCTGGAAGTGAACTACTCCTGTAATTGAATTTAAAATTTTATATGTGACATTTTAAAGCTACTCCAAACATTTTGTTCAATATTAACGCAATGTAAAACGAATACACAACACATGAACCTCGGACCAAAAAAGAGTTTGCATGCAAAAAGGAAAAGCGACAGCACCCTTAATAAAACAACAATCACCATAGCTTGCATAGCATAAGATTTGATGTGCATTGACTAGTTTAACAAAACATTATGTTGGTAACAATGCCAATCTCTAAACCTGGTCTGTTTGCCTATAAATAGCCTTGCCAAGTTATAGTTTCAACCGTTTGGCCTATATGATATGAATAGCATTTGATATGTAAGTCAGCATTGCCAAATTTTGTTTGTTTTCTTTTTAACTGATTTAAGCACGTCAAGACAACAATATAAGCTACTTACATGCACATAAGACATATTTTTCAGAAATCCGTCATTAGTGACGTTCACACTTATAAATGTGATTACAGTGGTGCAGCTCGAGTCATCAGATTCATCCGCACAGAACTGCGCAGCCAAAGCATAACAACTCACGTAATGACCGAAACAACGTTTCTCCGCAAATAACTTGTCATTTTATGCTTCACTCTCAGAAAAAAAGGTACAGTTCTGTCGCTGGGGCGGTACCCTAAGATACAAAGTGAAAAGGTACAAATATGTACTTTTAAAGTACTAAATATGTACTTTTAAGGTACCAATATGTACTTTCAAAGTACTAAAATGTACCTTTAAGGTACTAGTATGTACTGTTTAGGGGTAGGCAAGGTACAAAAATGTACCTTTTCACTTTTGTACCTTAGGCTACCGCCCCAGCGACAGAACTGTACCTTTTTTTCTGAGAGTGTTCAACCACTAGAGGTTGTGGCTTTTTTTTTATAGCGTAGCCTATTTTTAATATTTAAAGCATTTATAGGGCCTAGAAAAAGACTTTGAAAGTCATTAAAAGTGATTTGCCCAGATTGTGGCTGGAATCAGATTATTTGTTAAATCAGTGAAAATCCTTTGCTGATATTTTATGGTTTCTCTTCAATTAAGAGATCAGCTACTGAGAAATGTGAGTTTTTTCTGAATGGTTTCTGGACACAAGGGAACAGGAACAAGAACTGAATCTGTGAGGCACCTTTCAGCTTAATGACAAATGCAGCAGTCGCCGCTCTGAGCTCATATTTTCAATGATTCGATGCTGAGGGTTCATCCAAGGGTTACACGATAATTCATGGAAATCAGCAAAGGCCTACGATAAAAAAGCACACACACATAATAGTGAAATAAATAAGGTAAAACAAGATATCGTGGTAATTATTGAGCCTTGAGAAAGGAGAACTCTGTATCTCATAACTGGTGTGCTTAGATAAACTCAATTCAAGATTTGGTTTTCTTCCGTGATGTTTTACATTGATCTAACAAAAAAAAAAAATGAGCAAAAATGGTTTAATGTCTCTTAATGTAAAATAAATGACTCACTAAAGTTTGACAATTCAATGTGCGGTAACTTCTTTTTAAAATCTGAAGTCAAATATCAAACTGTTATATAAAAAGATAAAATGTGTACACGTGAAAAGTTAAAGCATGTTGATGACAGATAGCATGCACCAAATCAATCACAATAACACCAGAAACATGTATTTACAAGATAACATTTTAAATGCACTTTGCAATCAATTCTGAGACTTTTTAATTTTAAATGTAACTTTCAGAAAGCCTAATGGCACACATCTGCTACTTTATCCTATTGGTTTTATATCTACATTACCACCTCTTTTCTTATCCTTACGAAAAATAAGTTTATTCAGATATGCTATTAGTATACTTATTTTAAACTAAAAATAGGAAAGTATAATTTTTACTCTACTTTTTATGTATTTTTAAGAAATATACTTAAAATGACATTTAAGTATACTTGACTTAGAAAAAGTATAATATATTTGAGATATACTTGTGCTTCTAGAATCCGTGTTTTCTTTGTTATATGGTAGGGGGCGCTATTACAGATCTTCTGTACAGAATTTTTATTTATTTTATTTATGAAACCCACATTCAAGTGTTAAAAAAAAGAATGCATGAAGCTAGAATAAAATGTTTTTGTTTACACGCAGATACTCTTCTTCTTTCTTTGGATGTTTTGTATGTTCAGATATTCATATAACAAAATACATACAAATCAATACCTAAATAAGGACAGTTTACTTGAAGTAAAGTTCACTTACGAGAAAACTTACGAGTATACTTGCAATATAAAACTACTAAACTAGTAGTTTACTGAGACTATACTTCAAAGTGTACTAAATGCTACTACATGTATTTAATTAGTAAACTATCAGTATACCTATAAGTTCACTTTTAGTATAGTTGCAGTTCAAGCTAAAAACTTTGATGTAAACTTGTGTACTCAAAGTTTACTACTGTTATACTTAAATTATACTTAAAAGTATACTTTTATGTACTCGAAAGTGGGCCAATTTAGTCCCAAGGAGTATTGAAATAGTACACTTACGAGTATACTACTAGTACACTAATATTTGTATACTTACTACATAAAGTATACTTCAGATATACTTGAACTTTACTTAAGTATATTACTTTTTGGTAAGGGATACTACCTCATTCACATCTTACATAAATGTCACAACAAGTTTAAGTTTTCAATTGTGCGTTTTTAAGAAAGAAGTAAGATTTAATGTCATTAGATGCTTGAAAATAATCAAATTACTCTGCTGAAGTATATTCAGCAGTGATGTTGATTTCATACAGCAGTTGAGTGATCTACATATGCGGCCGCATCGGCATGAGGTTCAGCGCAGCCGTATTAAAGCAGAACTAATGATGACTGACAGCAGTCCACAGTTCAAAGTCTTTTGTTATGTGTGCAGACTGTGCATTAAGTGGGATGAAGTCACTTCATAGAACCAAAGAGAAAGAAAATGCAGCCATGTGATTTTTTTAATGACAATTCTAGTCCTGAAAAATTGTTTTACATACGTCTGAATGTGTAAAGTGTAAGCATGATTTTGAAATTGAGTTTGTAATTAACTTTAAAGTCATTTACTGTTGTTCTAACTTTTAAGAAGTTAAAAACTTGTGCAAATAAAAAAAAAATCTAATAAATTCCAAAGAGACAGCATTACAAAAACCTGTAAAGTTACACTGCTCACGCACCATATTACACTAACAAAAACATGCTGGGAACAGAGAAGAAGGAAAATCATTTCACAGTTTTGCGGAATCCAGCCCCGCAGCGAGCGAGGGTGATTTATGTAGAGCAGCAGATCTAGCGAGGTGCAGAGAACAGGTCATTCCCTGCATTAATGTGGAGTGTAATCGTCTTGCTGAGGGAGTGATGATGGGAAAATGGCCCTCCTGTTCAGGAGCCCTTGAAGTGATTGATAACAGTGAGGACAGAAAACAACAGCCTATGACTAGTCACACTCTCCTGTAGTCAACGTACGGATAAACAAACTAGGAGGGAGTGACGACTTGGCCTCTTCTTTGACTAGATGTCCCACAAGATGCAGAAACAGCTGTTATATAGCCACGTCCACAGACTGCGAACTCCTAATGGAGATGATAATGATCATTTACAGACTTGCAAAAGAAAACATATCAGAACTATCTGTTATTAAACACAGTGGGATCCATTAGCCAAGGCTTGCATTCAAATGCATTTCCCTTTTTTTCCACAAAAAAAGTACTTGAGCCATCCATTGTTTTATTTTATCATTTCCAAAAAACTGACTTGGCGCACTGAGACTTCAAAAGTAAGAGTTTTACCTTTTTTATTAAAAACACAAAGGACCTTGACCTACTCCTCCTAGAGTTTTCAAGCTAGAACCACCAAACTCAGTCCAGATCTTCAGACTGATCTGACACAGTGTGCTATATCTTTTCTAACTGATCGGGCTTACGGTTTTCATAAAACTGAAGATTAAAAATCATAAAAAATCTCATAGACTTACATTGACGGAATGTTCAAATGAGCCAACACTCATCAAGCTCCAACTGTCAAAATTCAAATTTGACCAAATCAAACCTCCCTTCTATGTATTTTTTCTAATCAAACTCATTCAAACTTCCATTCTAATATTTCTAATCTATCTAGCCAAGCCTAGCCACTAGAATCACGCTAGTAACTTGCTAATCATGCTGGTGACATGTTAATCATGCTAGAAACATGCTAGTAACTTGTCAACCATGCTAACAACATGCTAGTAGTTTGCTAATCATGTTAGAAACATGCTGACAACATGTTAAACGTAACAACATGCTAGCAACATGCTAGTAACTTGGTAATCATGCTAACAACATGCCAGTAACTTGCTAAGCATGCTAACAAGATGTTAGCAACATGCTAGTAACATTTTAATCATGTTAACAACATACTAATCATGCTAGAAATATTAAATTCAAGTTTATTTGTATAGCGCTTTTCACGATACAAATTGTTGCAAAGCAGCAGAAATATGCTAGTAACATGCTAATCATGCTAAACATTTGCTAGTAACATGCTAATCATGTTACAAACATGCTAGTAACTTCTTAATAATACTAACAACATGCTAGCAACATGCTAGTTATACTTACAACATGCTAGTAACTTGGTAATCATGCTAGCAACATGCTAGTAACTTGTTAATCATGCTAACAACATGTTAGTAACATACTAATCTTGCTAGAATCATGCTAGTAACTTGCTAATCATGCTAACAACACATTAGTAACTTGTTAATCATGCTAGCAACATGCTAGTAACTTGCTAACCATGCTAACAACACGTTAGTAACTTGCTAATCATGCTAGCAACATGCTAGTAGCTTGTTAATCATGCTAAAAATATGCTAGCAACATGCTAATTATGCTAAAATCATGCTAGTTACTTGTTAATCATGCTAACAACACGCTAGTAAGTTGCTAATCATGTTAACAACATGCTAATCATGCTAACAACATGCTAGCAACATGATAGTAATTTGGTAATCATGCTAGCAACATGCTATTTACATGCTAATAATGCTAACAGAAAGCTTTTCACTTGTTAATCATGCTAGCAACATGCTATTGACATGCTAATCATGCTAACAGACTGCTATTTATTTGTTAATCATGCTAGCAACATGCTAGTAACTTGCTAATCATGTTAGAAACACGCTAGCAACAATATCAATGTAATCTATCTAAATTTCCAAACGTCAAGCTTTTACAGCTGCTTTAAGTTTTCAGGCTAGGCTTTCTCAAGCCAACCTAAAATTTATCTCAACAAAGCTTTTTTTTTTTTTTTTATCTAGTTTGTCTATTCATATTTTTGGTGCTTAGCACTTCAGTTCTTATCTTGAGGGATTAGTGTTCATATCACTTTTTTTTATAAAGCAAATCAAGTTAAACCGCCGTCTGTTACATATAGATCACGTCAAACTTCATAACTTCAAACTATGATCCAACATGTCCTCTGACACAGTAAACCTGCTTTTCATCTCACTGCTGGTGAATAAACTGTGATTCTGACAGCAAAATTGCAATAAATTATGACCTGCGCTGCACTGGAGGAAAGAATTGCTTGGAAATGCGATTTGATAAGTTTATGGTTTTGAAGATGATTTCTGAAAATGCTGGATAATTGTGGTGGAGTTTTGTAGACAGAACGTGACTCTGGTGAAGGGCCGTCACTCACAGAAGAACAACATTCCTGCTTGTCCCTCCTTGTGGTCAACGTTCCAGTGGTCTGGTGTAGTGCTCGCTCATTACAAGTCCAGATGTCTGGTTCCTAGTGATTGATGATCTAGTTTATATGTACAGATATTGCGTAAATACAGTCATAGTCACAGGCGCTTCTGCAAGTCCATGCTTCAGTCATCAAATGAGACATAAATAAAAATTTTATTTTATTTTATTTTATTTTAAATTTAATTTAATTTGTAATTTAATTTTTCTAAAAATATATGTGTGATCTCTATTTTTGGTATTCATCATTTATTTATTTAATTATTTATTCACTTGGAAATGCCAAATTGACATTTAAGCATGACTTTAGTTTTATATATATATATACATATATATATATATATATATATATATATATATATATATATATATATATATACAATTAGTTATCATATCTACTTTTGGTACTTTTATACTTTTTTTTAGTTTGAAGTCTCCCATTTACTTATATTGTTGAGTGTTCTCCAATCAAAAATAAGTCTAAACTTTGAAATAACATAGAAGTAAGAGAATTGTTTAATAAAAAGAAAAGACAAAACAAAAAAATATTTCTTATGAAACTACATACCTCTCTTGTTCGCCAAGAAAAAGGTTTAAATTAATTTTTTAAAAGTATAGTCACCATTTCTACATTTTTTAAAACATATAAGCATTCAAGCATATGCCTTCATAATTTAATTTGGTTTAATTGATTTTTTCCAAATAACTCAATAAAAATCAGAATTAGCATTGACGTACAGTGCATTGTTTAAATATTCTCCATTCAAAACTACTGAACAATGATATCATCATAATATTTGCATATTGAATTATCATCACTTTTCTGTCTTACATTTATTTGCATAAATATGCAGTGCAACAGTAAAGTTGAAGGCAGCTCTGAATTACAAGTCACTTTTATTGCTTTGCAAGCATTTAATTCAGAAAATGCAAATATAGTTCATTTAGCTTTATTCATTAACTCGTTTTGCATGACTGCTCTCTATATGCAAATACAACAGAGCGACGGGATATTTCAGAGAGACTGGAGCTGTCAAAAAACAAGCGGCTGATGTACGCCACACAAGAGAAGAGAGGTGAAGCCAAACATTGATGAATCTTGGCACAGTCGAGGCGGTTCACAGAGGTTTTCATGGCCCACGGACATCCATGACCGAATCGGTCAAAACGGTCATTTAGCTGGAGCCAGCGATATGAAAAAGTGGGAGGCTGGTGAAAGTCCAAAATCAACATCGCTTACACTGTCTTCTAGTTTAGATGAGCATTCAATGCAAAAAACTCAATAATGAGAGAGCGCTTTGAGTCCAGAGAGGTTCCACAGGGTTTGTGGAGGTTTTCAGCAGGGCACCAGACAGATTCGTCATTTTCTGACCAAAACACTGGAAAGATTGGACACTTTAGCAGCCATTTATTACTACGAAGCACTCTTGTTTCTGGGAGTTTGTTTTTTCCATTGTACATAATTTAAACAGTCGGGAAAAGTAAATGAATGCAAATTATTATATCAGATATATTACTCAACCTTTCAGTTGTGTTTGCAAACTTGGGGTTTGCTCATTTAAGATGAATGATTGTGGCTGTACAATGCATAAAGTCACACAAATTTATAATCATAATGTCATTTTTAAGTATTTATTATAAAGTACCAATCAGTTCAGGTGAATTAATGGATAAAGCCTACCAAACCCTGCATCTAAGTCAGCCTGCTTCATCTCGTGTGAAAGCGTGCAGACAGAAATGGATGTGGTGTTGTAAGACGTTGCATATAATCGCAAACCTTTTCGCTTCATCATTCATTATGGGGCAAACTTAAAAACAAAATGAGGGCATGTAAAGCCCAGTGTGAAAAGAAATCCCTAACTGTGCTGAAGAGTGCAGCTGGAAGTGTTTTAACGGCTTGTCACCACCTCTTTCACTGAGAGCAACCAAACCGTTCAAAGCCAAAAAAACAGACTGAAAATCTCTTCCTGAGAGGTTACATTAACAATTACACTGTTATCTGTCCTCCTCACAAAATCAAAGAAATGCACTGCTTTTTACAAGCATTTGTGATGTACTTTAATAACTCTATGACTGCTTTTTTCTGATGCAAATTCATGTCATCCAAACTTTGTTTTTTTGTTTGTTTTTTTGTGGCGAGACCATACATTCTTGGGCTAAACATTTGTGGGTTTGGCCATGGACACCACAACAGAAACATACAGTTTATGGAAAGAAACAGTATTTTCCAAATATCACTGTACTGATTTATCATTAAAAAAAATGTTACATTAACTTCTCTGAAAAAATCAGTGAGCTTTCAAATCAGAGTAGACCTTTTGGTAACATTTAACAATTGTCAGCATTAGTTTACTACATTAGTTAACATGTTCGATATGCATACAGCAATTATTACTCTTAGTTAAGGTTAAGTTCAACATTTACCAATACATTTTTAAAATTAGGAGTTGCATCATTTAACATTAGCTGTGAATTAACATGAACATTTTTAATTAAAATTAACAGAGATTAATAAATGCTGCAAAAAGAAATTGTTTATTGTTACTTTATGTTAGTTAATGCATTAACTAATGCTAACAAATGAGACCTTATTGTAAAATGTTAACACATTTTCTTTAACAAGGCGTAAAGTCCACTACAGAGATACAAACAGAAAAATAAATGTATTAACATCAGTATGTTCTGATAAATATTTCAAGTCAGCTATTTTCTGTGAATGTGAATTCCGATTTATTCTTTAATGTGGAAGTAAGCCTATGGGTGAGGCTTCTGGTTTCTTTATCCGCTATAGGGAAGTAAAAATAGAATAACAACGTGCAGTAAATGGTAAAAGTGTTTGCACTACAAACCAGTGTGCTCATAATTAAGATAATACATTAAAATAATTTGCTATGACACACCAATTTGCAATATCATGCAGCAAAACATGCTGTTTTGTACAGCTAAAAACTGCTGGACACGGAAACGTGTGGAAGCTGCTAAATCATATAGAGAAGGTAAAACTAAACTTAACCAAAGTTAATAGTCGGTATAGATACATATATTAGCTTAATAATTCACCTACCTGATTGGAAATCATAAGAACAAACACGTATGTTGTCAAGATTCTTGCCCTGGAAATCCTAATTCAGTTTGGCCAACCACAAACGCCTTTTGTTGCTCAGACAGTTTTTTGCACTCTTCTCCTTGATTTGTTGTAGGTTTTGGCAGTCCATGGTACTGTTTTTTCCGGTCCGACTGATTAGTACAGCCCAAAACATGACAATAATTTATCATTTTCAGCAGCAATAATAAGCAAGTTTTGTTCGGTTCAGTGGCATTGTTTTCATTCAGTGCCACAGATATGGCCGACTGATGATGCGTCGTGAAAACACACTATAAATAACTACGAAAAAATGCAGTAAACAGTGAAACTATTTGGGCTGCAAACACCAGTGTGCTTATAATTATGACAGTACATAGAGTAGTGTAATTAAAATGCCAGTTTGCAATATCAAAGCGCCACAACGAGTTGTTTTGTACAGCTAAAATATCTGGACACGAACGTCACCGGAAGTCTCGCACATTCATGTTACAAATGACCGCGCCGCTTTTAATTTAAAAATGAGGTGGATAATGCATACTTGCAAAAGGTCTGAAATAACGTATTTATGGGAATTATGTACGGAAAAGAAAAGACAAAACAACAAATTCCTTACAAAACGGTATCATTTTAAGCATCGCCTTCATTTAAAGCGTTTTTAAAATGAAAAAGAAACGAGTAAGTGCTTCCACACATTTAGCCTGGAAGGTAAAGTGCAAACAGTCCACAACAAATGAGAGAGGAACAGAGTGAGAAACACCTCCAAGCACGCAGCATATCGCAGTGCATGGTTTCAGGATGATGCTTTATGCTTCTCGTTGGCTGCACGCCGGGCACGTCATCATCTGTCATCGCTTCAGCAGTAAGAAACAAGTGTATGAGCAGCAGTCATCCTCCAGCGACAGCACAAACTCCAGAAGACGGATTTCACTATCAGACCTTCACACACGCAACCGAGCTTTCCATCAGTCTCCCACTTTGCATCACATGTTTGATCCATTTTAAAGGGACTGCGAAGGATAAATTGTGAATATGGCATCAATCTGTGCGCTGGCACGCGTTTTTCTCTGTCTTAACATCTTCAAAGTGTACTTGGTGAACTCGTCCGAACTGAACGGAGATATTCCTGCAACAGAGCCGTCATTCCACAATCCTGCTCGGGATATGATGACTGTTAATATGTACAGAGTTTATGATAAATACAGCAAGAGGCATCATCATCAACAGCAACAGAATGTAAATACAGTCCGAAGCTTTAGAGGAGTTCCAGGTGAGTGAAACTAAAAACTTTTCAAACTCTTGAGACTGCTGTTAACAATGTGAAATATAGCAATGTATGTACTGGTAAATTTCATATTTGTGACCCTGGACCACAAAACCAGTCTTAAGTAGTACGGGTATATCTGTAGCAATAGCCAACAATACATTGTATGGGTCAAAATTGTAGATTTTCTTTTATGCCAAAAATCTATTAAGTAAAGATCATGTTCAATGAATATATTTTGTAAATGTCCTACCGTAAATATATCAAAACTTAGTATTATGCATTGCAAAGAACTTCAGTTTGACTTTAAAGTCGATTTTCTCAATATTCAGATTTTTTTTTTTCCGCACCCTCAGATTCCAGAGTTTCAAATAGTTGTGAAAGCTTACTTATTCTATATTTATTATAAATGTAAATTTTTTAAAAAAGAAATGGACCATCATGACTGGTTTTGTGGTCCAGGGTCACATTTGATATCACATTTTTTTTTTTTCCACTTCTGAAATGATACAATTTTGTCATCTGTATTTTAATGACTTTAATAATAATTAATTTAAAATACAATATATCAGTTTATTTATACTCAATATATACAATGTTAATTCTTCAAATGCAATATAATTGTTTTATGCATTCCTTATGTGTTAATTATAATATTTCAACTCAACTTGGAAACCCTTAGATAAAAAAAAAAAAAAGATAAAACCTATAATGCATCTTTTGAAAATTGTTTGCATAAAAAAAAATCCATAATACTATAAATGCATCTGGATTAAAAATCATTTATATATGATAAGCATAGATGAAAACATGCTCAGAAAGCATTTTCCCATTATTGCAGATTTATTTTGAGAGCTGCTAAGTTTCCACTGGAGTTGCGCTATTAAAACATTGAGAGGGTATTAGTGGAAACAGAAAAAAAGAAAGAAAGAGACCTTGAGAGCCGCTCACTAAACACTACCATATGGCCAGAAACTGATTCAGGAGCCGTGTTTATCTTTTTATTAAACTGCCTCGTAAACTGTAGAAAGTGGTCGGATATTAAATCTAGAATGTGAAAAATGTGTTGTTTATGAGGATGTTGTCTGGAAACTTTACTGGTCAATCACATGCGTGCATGAGCGTAAAACCAACACTGTATTGACAAGCAGCAATTACCTTCACGTTATGCCGCCTTTGTCGTATTTCAGAGATCTCCCATCACAAGGTGGTGTTCCACTTCAACCTGACCTCCATCCCTGACTCGGAGGTGATACTGACATCAACTCTACACTTTCTTGACCAACAATCTCGCCAACGGCCTTGGGCCTGCCGGCGTTCCCGCGGAGCTTCATGCCACCTCCAATACCTTCAGTCACTTACCACGACACATCTCATCATTAAGGGAACGTCACCAAACGCTGCCGTCCCATCTCAGCTGAGCAACATCACATTGTCTCCTAACAGAAAGGGGCTTTGGCAGATTACGGACGTATCATCCGCTATCAAACAAGCTCATGTGACCGGCGAGCTCTCGATTACAGTTGAGTTTGACTTCGGACATCATAGACGTCAAGATCGCTTGTCTCCTCACAGCCTGCCGTTTATTCTCGTATACGCTGATGATGTTGCAATAACGGAGCCCAATAGTGTTGCAATGAGTCTACAGAGATACAGTCCATCTCCTGTGCATGAGGACAGCAGGGACAAAGCACCACCAGCTTCTTTAAATTCTAGAATCAGAAGGGAAGTAGATCACCTGCAGAGTAACTACCTACCTGACGTCCAATACAATGATCTGAAGAGCAGGGAGATATGGGACGGTGCCTTTTTTGCGAAAAAACCCAAACTCTCAGCAAAAGGTCAGGAAAATCACGAGGGACTGAGAGGATCGAGAGAGCTCAGCTTTGACGAGAAGACCATGAAGAAAGCCAGGCGCAAGCAGTGGAGTGAGCCACGGATGTGTTCGCGCCGCTACCTGAGGGTGGACTTCGCTGACATCGGTTGGAGCGAGTGGATATTGGCTCCGAAAGCATTTGATGCCTACTACTGCGCAGGAACGTGTGGATTCCCAATTCCAAAGGTCAGTGCATTTTGTGACAATTACCGACTGACTGTACATTTTCGCTCTTTATACGCAGCTCACTAGGAGAAAATATGTTGAAATGAAATATTGATTTGAGCAGAAATTATTTCAGAATTTTTCACCTGTTTATTGAAAAATAGACAATTCTAACATACAAAACAATTATCCAAGATGAGCACTGAATAATTAGTTAACACTGAAAATGAATTTTCACTATAATTGCAAATAGTAAAAAAATTTCATGATAGTATGTAAGATAACTAAAACATACATTAATGGTCATTATAACATATTTCAGACAACATATATCATAAGGTGATTTTGTAGGAATTGCAATCAGGCTTTAAAGAGACTATTAAAAGTTATTTGAGCCACTTGGATCAGGTCCTAAGGGAGCGTTCATACAGAACACGTCTTTGCGTCTAAAAATGCAAGACGCTCAGGATGGTTTTGAAAAAACGCAGTGCAGAATGCTTCCATGTTGCAACAACACGGTTGCCATGCAAACTTGATACTGTAAACAAAAGCTGGCAATGCTTGCCCCGCCTCCCGAGTCTTCTGATTGGTCCATTGTTTTGGAACTGACATTGATGAGTGGCGCTGTGTGTAAAAGTTGAAATTCTTTTAACGTAAAAAAAACTTAAAATGCTCATGCGCATTGACGCCAGTAGCCTTGTGGTTATTGCGTCGACATATAGCGCCATTGTGCTGCGGGCGACCCAAGTTCGAATCCCGGCTCGTGGACCTTTCCCGATCCCAACCCCCTCTATCTCATTTTTACATTTTTATTGTCCATCTACACTGTCCTATCCAAATAAAGGCATACAAAAGCCCAAAAATAAATCTTAAAAAAAAAAAAAAAATGCTCATGCACGAGGTGTGAGTGCATCAGTCATACATGTTCATGTAGTGTGTGTTTACATAGAAAAACAATATAAAAGTAGCGCACTGGAATGGAAAAATGTGTTCCATGTGAACGGCCCCTAATAGAGACAGAATGACGCGTCATAACCTAGAAGCCATGCCCACTGGGGGTGATCCAATGAAGACTTTGTATTGCGGGAAGCTGCCTCCTTGTCATTTCTGACTTGTAACAAAAAACAGAACAATGTCTAAAATATGTGACAATGTGTACAGTAAACAAGCTAAAAATCCAAGAACTATATTTTTATAAGCTGTCAACCGAAAAAACAAGCATTTAAGGACTTGAAAGTAGAGCGCAATGTGTCGTATCACTCTGAAAACTACACCCACTGGAGGGAACCTTAATCAGTGACAGAAAACAATCACTATTTTTAACCATGTCAAAGGATTATTTTACCACCCGTGTAAATCTGAGAGAAGGAGATATATTGAGAAAGTAAATTTTTTTGGTCTGTGTCAGTGCCCCTTTTCCTTACCTTCCTTGTGTTGGAGAAATGATCCAACCCTGACAATACCCTGACATTCACAGCTATTTGTGTCCTTAAACACAATTTTTTTTGGGTCAACAGCTTATAAAAACGTAGTTTTGGGTTTTTTAGCTTGTTTACTGTACACATTGTCACATAGCAGCTTTTAGACATTGTTCTGTTTTTTGTTGTAAGCCAGAAATGACAAGGAGGCAGCTTCCTGCAATACAAAATCAATGGAGAACATTGGATTGTTCATACATTTTATATATATATACACTACCGTTCAAAAGTTTGGGGTCAGTACATTTTTATTGTTTCTTTTTTTTTTTTTTAAGAAATTAATACTTTTATTCACCAAGGATGTATTAAGTTAATAATTAAAAGTTTATTAAAAGTTAATAATAAATAATTTACATTGTTATAAAATATTTATATTTTGAATAAACACTGTACTTTTTAAACTTGTTATTCATGAAAGAATCCTGAAAAAAAAAATTACAGGTTCCAAAAAATATTTGGCAGCACAACTGTTGATATTATCCAACATTGATCATTCTAATAATAAATCCGCATATTAGAATGATTTCTGAAGGATCATGTGACACTTAAGACTGGAGTAACAGCTGATAAAAATTCAGCGTTTCATCACAGGAATAAATTCTATTTTAAAGTATGTTAAAATAAAAAACATTATTTTATATTGTAAAAACATTTTGCTTTATTACTGTTTTTTTTTCTATATTTTTAATCAAATAAATGCAGCCTTGATGAGCATAAGAGACTACTTTAAGGACTATTACAAGTCTTACTGACCCCAAACTTTTGAACGGTAGTGTATATATATATATATATATATATATATATATATATATATAATTATTTTTTTTTTTTTTTGAAGTTGCGTGTACAAGAAATACCATTGTATTATGATGATAGAAAATATACTACAATTTAATAAGGTTCCATTATAAATTAGGTTTTAAAAGTAGAGTTAAACATATTGTTGAATTTTATGGTTCATTGCCATCTTGCTCCAACCAAAGTGACCTGAACACACCTGACACTGTAATTACTGTAATGACTTTCCAACTCATAAATATGACATGCACCATCAAACATATTTTCATTTTTTCTGCATTATAGTTATCCATGTAAGACTACAGGCCCATTCACATCGAAGACACTAACTAAAATGATAACAATAACATTTTAAAGGAAAGTCCACTTCCTGAACAAAAATTTACAGATAATGTACTCACCCCCTTGTCGTCCAAGATGTTCATGTCTGACTCAAGACAGTTAGGGTATGTCGAAAAACTCCAATCGTATTTTCTCCCTCAACTTCACAAATAATTTCAAAATCATCCTACATCACTGCAGTGTTTGCAAAGTGAACATGCAAAGAAGATCAAACACCCTTAACAAAAAAGGTAAAACAGTGATATAGGACGATTTTGAAGTTGAGGGAGAACATGAGATGGGAGTTTTTCGACATAACTTTCTAACCCTAACCGTTATGAACCGGAAAAAAACAAGACAAGACAAGCTGAGCGTTTGACATTAAAAAGTATAGAAATTGTATTATTTTATAAAAATAACTGATCGTTTCGCTAGATAAGACCCTTCTTCCTCAGCTGGGATCGTTTACAACCACATTTGGGATCATTTGAAGCCGCATTTAAACTGCATTTTGGAAGTTCAAACTCGGGGGAACCATATCAGTCCATTATATGGAGAAAAATCCTGAAATGTTTTCCTTTAAAAAACTATTTCTTTACGATTGAAGAAAGAAAGACATGAACATCTTGGATGACAAGGGAGTGAGTACATTATCTGTAAATCTTTGTTCTGGAAGTGGACTTCTCTTTTAGGAATAGGAGAAAAGAAAAGTTCACACCACAACAATAAAGACACACAGTTTTTCCCTAATTTTAAAAAAATGTGAGCATTTAAAGTGGCATATAACAAAACTGCGGCAGAACGTTATTGTGTGTTGGCGCTAATATGGTTATATTATTATAGTTCTCTTCATAGTCATCCCAGCAGCCACACAATATCATAAGACGTTGATGTTTGGTTAAATTTTGGTTGTGACGTTGGGTGACCAAAATTCAATGTCAATTCAATGTCTAAAGTCAGTGTTAATTCAATGTCCAATACCCATGTCAGCCAACGTTGACATTTTGTTTTTAGGTTGTGTAACCAAAATCCAACGTTAAGTCAACGTCAAATACTGACGTCAACCCGATTTTCATTCTGAACCACTATCCAACGTCAACGACGTTAAATTGATGTCCAGTGCCTGCTGGGATTCTTGCTGTGAACAGAAAGACATTAAGAATTGTCACATTATCTTGTAAACAGAGAGCAGTTTTTCTCCAACCTTTACCTTTCCAAATGCAGGTTGTCCATCCATCCAATCATGCCACCATCCAGAGTATAGTGCGGGCCGTCGGGATCGTCCCTGGAGTCCCGGAGCCGTGCTGCGTACCGGACAAGATGAGCTCTCTGGCGGTGCTGTTCCTGGACTCCAGCAGGAACATGGTCGTGAAGGTCTATCCCAGCATGTCTGTGGAGACCTGCGCCTGTCGATAAACTAGCAAGGTAGCTAACGGACACAGATAAACACAACCTGCAAAACACAATGAACTCAGCACAAGGGACTGCCGAAGCACGTCGTATGACACAAATGAACTTTTATCTCTGCAAATAAGACCTCAACACCTCAAGTAATATAGGATCTTTGCACACAAACATTGTATCCTCTTTCCACTCTTTCTTTTTTAATGAATTGTATATAATCCTTATTGTAACATATACTAAGCAGAACAAATACATGGCAAATTTAAACGGACATTCAAACGGATTTCTGTAAATAAATCCTGTAACACTTTACAGTAAGGTTTCATTTGTTAACGTTAGTTTATGCATTAGGCAACATGAACTATGAGCAATATATTTTCAACCTAGGATTTAAACACCTGGAATCATGCATGGATAAAAAAACGAAGAGCGTTTTTGGTCATTTGTGAGGAGACAGACACTATGAAGAAAATTCAGCATAATGCTGCCATCTAGTGTTTAGTGATTTGACATTCATATCAAAGTTTTCCAATATGTGAGCATGGACCACAAAACCAGTCATAAGAGTCAATTTTTGGAAACTGAGATTTACACATCAGCTGAAGCTGAATAAATAAGCTTTCCACTGATGTATGGTTTGTTAGAATAGGCAACATTTGGCTGAGATACAACCATTTGAAAATAGCATGCATAAAAAATCGAAATATTGAGAAAATTGCTTTTAAAGTTGTCCAAATGAAGTTCTTAGCAATGCATATTACTAATCAAAAATTACATTTTGATTTATTTACGGTAGGAAATTTACAAAATATCTTCATGGAACATGATTTAATACCCTAATGATTTTTTGGCATAAAAGCAAAATCGATCATTTTCACCAATACAGTGTATTTTTGGCTATTGCTGCAAATATACCCCAGCGACTTAAGACTGGTTTTGTGGTCCAGGTCACATATGAGGACAGACCCTGATTAGCCATAAGTATAGAAAAGTAATTAAATTACAGATTATCGCCATAGAGTACGTTTTAAAATAAACAACATCTCAGATGTTTTGTCAAAGAGGAGAGTTTTGTATTTAACAGCAGTTTCATGTCATTTGTAATTATTTATTTTTTCAAACTGTATTGTTTACGACTTTCTATGCAAACATTTCTTTAACCAGATTCTTCAACCACTGTTGTTTTGATATATGACTGAAATCCTGGAGGACGTTTTGTGAATAAAGACCTAATGAGTTGTATTAGGAACGTAGATTGTTTACAACGACAGGGCAAAGATCAGCTCAGACCCGCTAACCCTCGCACAACCAGATTCCAGCTTTTGAATTTTGGTGGGTGGTTGACTAAATGAAAATGAAAGGAAGCGCTGGAATCTAAAATGCTAATATTTATCATAACTAAAGCTGATTAGCCGAAGCATCTCAAATTTACACAAACATATGACGGAGCTGCTTTTGTAAAAACAGCCTGAGCCTGTAAATAAGGCTTGTTAAAATCTCACTCATTAGTTTCCCAAAGTGTTTACAGAATCCTCATTAACTACAAGCTTCCTCAAGATAACAAAGCTCAAACTACGACATCAGTGTCAGAGATAAGAATAGCTATGCTACTATTTTGGTTTCCAGAGAGTGTGGGGGGCATGGGAGTGAACCTGAGGTTCACTTGAGGAACCCTGATTTCAAAGAATCGTCCACAAACGAGAGTTGCAGCGGAAAGTCACCTATCCGTTTTAGACGAAGATGCAGGGATTACGATATTTGCTCCTCCCGATGTGCATCAGTTTCGCTACTTCGGTTGGGCTTTGCGAGGGGAAATCTTTAGGCGAATTCGCCAGCTTGGAAGATGCAATGTTCGTTCAAGCAGAAGAGCAAAACCTTGAGGAGCAAGATGACTTTAACTCCAAATTGGAGAACTATCTGGGAGTCATGAAGGAAGATTTTTTGAGGAAGCTGAATTTATCAGGCGTGCCGCAAGAACACCGAAAAGTTCAGCCTCCTCAGTTCATGATCGAACTCTATAATAAATATGCTTCTGACAAGACTTCCAGCCCTCGGTCGGATGTCATCCGAAGCTTCGTCATACAGGGTAAGTACATAAAGAAAGCTCACGATCTCTGAGGAAGATGCATTGGATGTTTCCAAAGCCAGATCATTCGCTTTTTCCATACCAGAAATGATCTTGACTTGTTTATTAGCGAAAAGGGTTATTAATCTCTATTTCATGTTCTCTGCAGATGTTATTTATTCCATCAGACAGGGCAACAAAACACAACACAGGCTGCTATTCAACATTTCCATCCCAAATCATGAAGAGATCACATCAGTCCAGCTGAGGCTCTTCACTCTCTGGGAAAGAAGGAAAACCACCTGCGCTGACCTTTTCACATCCATCAATGTTTATGATGTGGATTACGAGCGGAGCGCAAACATTTTAAATCTTCTGGATGGAAGACACGTAAGCGAGGGCAAAAACACATGGGAGGCTTTCGACGTGACCAGGGCTGTCAGGAGCTGGCACGAATCTGGACGTGGGGCCGGCGAACTTGAAGTGGAAATCGAACAAGACTGCGACTCCCTCGACGTAAGCCTGTGTTTAGAGGGCAACAGCTCGGCGGTCATCATAGTTTTTTCAGACGATCTCGGGAACAGAAAGGAAGATTCGATGGCCGAGGTAAAGGAGATGCTTCTTCATGAGAAGGAGCGGATGTTTTTGGACGATCACGCTCCCGTGAACCAGCACCCCAGGAAAAAGAGGAAAGCGACGAACAATTACTGTCGGCGAACTTCTCTGAAGGTGAACTTCAAAGACATCGGATGGGACAAGTGGATCGTGGCCCCGCCCGAATACGACGCTTACGAGTGCAAAGGCGTGTGTTATTTCCCCCTGACGGATGATGTAACTCCCTCCAAACATGCAATCATACAAACTCTGGTTAACCTGAGCAATCCCAAAAAGGCAAACATGGCGTGTTGCGTCCCAACCAAGCTGGATCCAATTGCGGTCATGTACCAAGAAAAGGGCGTCATTACGGTTCGACACCTCTATGAGGAGATGAAAGTAGCAAAGTGTGGCTGTAGGTAATTTTGCCTGCTCGCAAGGCATCTGTATAAAACATCTGTGCGAGAGCATTTGTTTTATCATTCTGTTTGTGAAATAGACTCTTAAAAATAAAGGTTATAAAAAGGAGGGGTTTGTAGTAGAACATAAGAACCATTTGGGGTTCCCCAAAGAACCTTTCAGTGAACAGTTCCATGAAGAATGGAACTTTAACATCTGTGGAAGCTTTCCATTGCACAAAAAGGTTTCGTCAGATGTTCTTCACACTAAAAAAATGGTTCTTTTAAGAATTGATCGCTGAAAGGCTCTTTTGGGAACCAAAAATAGTTCTTCCTCGGCATAACTGCGGGAGAACCATTTTAGAACCTTTGTTTTGAAGAGTGTATAGAGTAACTTTTGTGGGATGGAAAGGTTCCATGGATGTTGAGGTTTCTTCATGGAACCCAAAATGACAATAAAGTTAAGAGTGCAGTTATTATATTAAGCAAAATCTTAAAGTCCGCTTCCCCAACTTGATTAAAGTGGTATTCAGTTTTGGGAAAAGTTACTTTTAAAAATAATGCATTGTAATATTGCATTACCCCCTAAAAAAATAACTAATTATGTAACCCAGTTTTTTTTTTTTATTGAAAGTAATGCGTTGCATTAATTTTGTGTTATTTTTAAAATCTAGCCAGGGCTTGCTTGTTTGTTTTTAATATAAAAAGTTCTGTTTTTGGCAAATGTAAAAGCCCTTTCACACCAAAAGTAAATTCATCTCTGCATAGTGGAACACAGGAGAAGAAAGTTCAACACTCTTCAGCAATAAAACAATAAAAAAAAAAAAAAGAACAACAAATGTTAGTTTATCTTGTGTAATTTCTGCTTATTATGGTTGAATTGAATCATATTTTGCGTCATTTGCATCATATTCTGAGTTGCATTTTACTATTTTTATTCATTTTAAAAAATGCTGAATCTGTTTTGTTTTTTTTTTGTTTTTTTGTGAGTGAAATGAATTAATGCATGTTCACTTTTATTCTAGAACTAAAGTGACATCTTTATTCCTGAGTTCTCTGAACATGGGGATCAATAAATGGGTAAAAAAGTAACTGATGTTACTTATTTCAAGAAGTAACTCAGGTATTTTCTTGTAAATTAAAAAGCATTACTTTACTAGTTACTTGAAAAAAGTAATCTCATTACGTGCAGTAACTTGGTTACTTGTAATGAGTTACCCCCAACACTGCTGGTATTGTGTTTTTATTTCATTTATGTCGACTAGTTGAGGATAAACCCAGGGGCGCAGAGGTGTTTCTAGGATTTGACAGCATCCAGGATACAGACCAAAACATCAGGGGTGATATTCCCTCCTAAGGGTTTTTATACAGAAACATTTCAATACAAAAACATACTCCACAAGTATGCAAAAACAGATGTGAATGCTTGGCCGAGCATGTGTTGTACATACTAGCAAGAAACCTCAAGAGGGCGACAGAGTAACGGCCCCAAATGCTTGTGCCATTAAACAGGATGTGTTTTTTTCAGGTAGACTGCTATAAATATGCTCAGCAAAATTGCAATGAAAGCAGGAGAAGGAGCTAACAGTGTTGTCACTTACATACTAGTTTGATTTCAGCACATCTATGCTAAAATCACATCTAGGGTCACTAAACTTTTATCTGGCTCTTTAGTAATTAAGTATTTTAACAAATAACATGAATGGTTCATCATGAGAACTTAGATGGGGCCAATGCCCCTGTTCTCTCACTCCTAAACTGGCTTATTCTGGATTGTTCCTGACAAAAATATTTAGGGAAATGCTTGTATAATTTACGCATTTACGCAATACCTCCCACTAGTTCCAGACCAAAACATTCAGGGCTTGAGCCCTAAAACACTGCCACTAGTGACTCCCATGGATATAACTTAGACTTGTTTATCCTGTGCTTATTGTGCTTACATACAATTTCCATCTGACTATTTAATTTTTTTCTTTTTTTAATTTATATTTCTTTCTCACAAAAAAGAAATTTGTATATAATCCATTGTTTTTGCTTATGTATTTCCAGCATATATATATATATTTACATGCAAAATATTTAGTTTTACAATTGTTATTTTATTAATTTGTAAATTGCTTTATATTTTATCAATAAAATGCATCAAAGCGATTTCAGTTTGTGCTCCCCAAATTCATTTTTAAGGCAAGCTCATTGTGGTGTGTGTGGTGAGCGCTCTCTGCTGGTAGAGCTTTTTTAGTCAGGCAAAGCAATTAAAAAAATTTGTCCTACCCTAAAAGTGAGGTTTGTTACATTTTTAAGATGTTAAGTTGCATGAACCTCAAACAATAAACTAAATCTACCCTTGTAATTTATTAGAGCACAAAGGTCAAAGCATTTGAATGATTCTGGTACATTTTTACATTACTTATTTTTACATCATGTACTTTTAAAACAAAAACAGCTGCTCTGTAGAGCATAAACAACTCGGGGACAAATCATACTAAACTATTTCTATCTCCAGCTTAGAAACTCCCATCAGATGCACTGAATGAAACTCCAACCATCTTAAAATGAGTTTCGCAATCCCTGATTGGCCACAAGGAATCAGGAGATAGCATTGCATAAGACTTTGAGCATTAAAAGATAAAGCAAGATTAACAGTCCAGCACCAATTAGTGCTGAGTGAGTGTGGAGTTACATAATTTCAGCCTGTAAAATTGGCAAGGTCCTCTAAATTCACACTAATGCTCTGATATTTAGGCAAATGCTAGAAAAGAACGGAGGGAGAAAATCTATAAGCAGATTTTGACTGTGAATAACACACCGTTTTTGCCAGAGTGAATAAATGATCTTATGTCAGAAAAAAGGTAATGCATTAATGATTATACAATCAAATTCATACAAGGTTGCTGGACCAAACTGTCAAGGTAAGAAATCTGTGTTACGGGTTCATGCAATGAGGCCAGCCAAGTGCATCTTGGCGTTCATTAAATGATCAACTGTTTACCTGTGTAATAATGTCATTAGCCTGACCCAGACGTTACCTTTGAAAGCCTGACCTTATTTTTCCTCCACTGTGACGACTGCAAGCACCATAATCCAAAGAGAATGGATCTAATAGATCGGCAAATCTAATGTGGTCAAAAACATTTGGACTACATAAACAGCACTTTGGCATTTTGTCTTCCATAACACAGTATGATTCACTTTCCCTACAAACAAAAATGTAAATTCTATCATCATTTTATCGTCTGTCATCACCCTGCGTGAAACGAATTTTAAAGAAAGTTTCAACTGTTTTAGTCTATACAAATAAAGTCAATGGGGTCTAAAACAATACCAGACCCCACTGACTTTCATCAAGAAAACACCTGAGACATTTCTCAAAATGTCTTGTTCCATAGATGCATGTAAGTGAGATTTGGAGATGAACTGTCCCTTTAAGTCATGATGAAGCTGTGTATTTATTAAGATTAAGATTTCATTTTCAATTATTGATTTTTATTTGTGATTGCATTGCTGATGCACTGCAGATAATGCGATTAAAGGTTTATTCAGAGCAAAAGCCTCTTACGTGGTTGCTGTTGTCAAAAACCTAGCGGAGAAAACAGAGTTCCAACTAACAAAGGACCTCTTCAACAAATGAATGGACAAAACCTTTGGTTTAGACCAAATTCAACAACCAACTGCGAAAGATGGCGGGGACTGTAAGAGTTTTTGCCCTGATCATAACCGCTTGTCGGGTCCTCCTCGTCGGTGCGTCATTTCAGCCTGCACTTGTCTTGGATATGGCTAAAATTCTGCTCGAAAACTACTGCTTCCCAGAGAATCTAGTTGGCATGCAGGAGGCGATCCAACAAGCTATAAGCAGCGGAGAGATCCTACACATCTCTGATCGGAAAACACTGGCAGCTGTACTGACGGCCGGCGTTCAAGGTGCACTCAATGACCCCAGACTGACCGTGTCTTACGAGCCTAATTATATTCCGATCACGCCACCTGCACTTCAGTCTCTGCCCACGGAACAGCTGATACGGCTAATCAGGAATACTGTTAAACTGGAGGTGATGGATAACAACGTCGGTTACCTGAGGACTGACCGTATTATAGGTCAGGAGACTGCGGCGAAACTGGGGCGCCTCCTTCACGACAACATCTGGAAGAAGGTTGCGCATACGTCAGCGATGATCTTTGATCTGCGTTTCAGCACAGCAGGAGAGATCTCCGGCGTGCCATACATCGTTTCGTTTTTTTCCGACTCAGAACCAATTTTGCACATTGACACAATTTACGAACGACCCACCAATACTACAAAGGAGCTATGGACAATGCCGAATCTCTTGGGTGAACGATACGGGAAAAGAAAAGAGCTGATCGTTTTAATCAGCAAGCGCACAACGGGCGCGGCAGAAGCTCTCGCCTACATCTTAAAACATCTAAAAAGAGCCATCGTTGTTGGAGAAAGGTCGGCCGGTGGGTCGATTAAGGTCGAGAAGTTAAAAGTTGGTGACTCCGGGTTTTATATTACAGTCCCTGTTGCCAGATCTGTGAACCCTGTGACAGGACAAAGTTGGGAGGTGACCGGAGTGTCGCCCACCGTCACCGTCAACCCAAAGGAAGGGATCGCCAAAGCCAAATCCCTCATCGCCATTAGGAAATCAATACCGAAAGCGGTTAAAAGAGTGGCAGATATTATTAAACAATTTTATGCGTTTAAAGATAAAATCCCAGCTTTGCTAAACCACCTCAGTAAAACGGACTTCTCCACAGTGATTTCTGAAGAGGACCTGGCAGCAAAACTTAACTATGAGCTGCAGTTTGTCTTTGAAGACCCTCGTTTAAATATCAAGACATTGCAAGGATCGTCCGACAAGGAGGAAGAACTGGATGTGACACCCATAACCCATTCATCTGTTGATAATCTTAATGATCCATTATTCAAGTTGGAAATTCTGTCAGGAAACATTGGATATTTGCGTTTTGATAGATTCCCTACACCTACAGTTTTGATTGAACTAGAGGATCGAATCATAGAGACGGTCTGGCGACCAGTCAAAGACACAGAGGACCTAATTATCGATCTGCGCTACAACACCGGCGGATCCACTGAGGCCTTGCCGATTCTGCTTTCCTACATGTTTGACATCTCATCAGATACGCACCTCTTTTCAATCTACGACAGCATCCGGAACACGACCGTTGATTTTCACACCCTCCGTAACATCAGTGGGCCTTCGTATGGTTCCAAAAAGGGTGTTTATGTTTTGACAAGCTACTACACAGCTGAAGCCGGAGAAGAGTTTGCTTTCCTGATGCAGTCCTTGCACCGAGGCACTGTTGTAGGAGAAATCACTTCTGGAATGCTTCTTCACTCCAGAACTTATCAAGTTGAAGAAACAAGCCTTGGGATTACCATCCCAGTCATAAATTTCCTCGACATACATGGGGAATGCTGGCTTGGAGGCGGTGTAGTTCCTGACGCCATCGTGCTTGCCGAAGACGCAGTCGAGCGAGCTCATGAAATCATTGCGTTTCACAAGGACATTCCGGCTTTGGTGCAAGAAGCTGGAGATCTCTTGGAAACACACTATATTGTACCTGAGGTTGCAGATAGAGTGAATAGACTGTTACAGTCTAAACTAAAAGAAGGACTTTATCGCTCAGTTGTTGACTATGAATCTCTCGCATCTCAACTCACCGCAGATCTCCAAGAGACTTCGGGTGATCACAGACTGCACATTTTCAACTGTGAAACTGAACCAGAATCCTTTCATAACCTTCCCAAAACCCCTTCTCCTGAAGAGGCCGGGTTCATAATCGATGCCCTGTTTAAAGTAGAGGTACTGTCTGGAAATATTGGCTACTTGAGATTCGACATGATGGAAGACGTAAAGATTCTGCAAGCAATTGGTCCCCAGCTCGTCAAAGTTGTATGGAGCAAGTTAGTGAGCACGGACGTGCTCATAATCGACCTGAGATATAACACGGGTGGCTATTCCACAGCGATTCCTTTACTATGCACCTATTTCTTTGACGCGCAACCCTTAAAACACCTTTACACTATTTTTGATCGCTCCAGAAAGAATGCGACAAAGGTTACGACCCTTCCAGAAGTGCTAGGACAGAGGTACGGCTCTCAGAAAGACATATATATCCTGACAAGTCACATAACTGGATCAGCCGCTGAGGCCTTCGCTAGAACAATGAAAGACCTGAAAAGGGCCACTGTTATTGGAGAGCCCACTATCGGAGGCGCCCTCTCAAGTGGAACGTACCAAATTGGGAATAGCATCTTGTATGCTTCCATTCCCAAGCAGGCAGTTTTGAGTGCAGTTACTGGAAATGCATGGAGTGTGTCTGGGGTTGAACCACATATCGTAGCTCAAGCAAGTGACGCACTTAATGTCGCCCAGAAAGTAATTGGTGCAAAGCTCCAAAAGATCAAATCTGGGAAATAGTACTGTGGGCCTCAGTATTTGTTCACTTCAAAACTCCATAATCAAAAGAACATGTTAAACAAAAAATTGATTTGTATAAAGTATAACCTGTTTTGTTTAACAATAGTTTTCACCATGGAGATGAAAATGTGTTTTTGATGCTGTGCTTGTTTGTATGCTCAACGTAATGTAACAAATAGACATGCTGATACAATAAAATAAAATAGAAGAAATGTTTCTGTTACATACCTTTTTCTGCTGTATCCATTGAAATGTGAACAATAGGTTATTTAATACACATAATTTAATAACTATTACAAAGCTAAATACAAATACCAGAAATTTCTCAAAATATAAGTGCTACACATTTACATTTTTGTAACATATATGTTATATATACATATTTAGCTTGTTATTGTCTAACTGAAGAACTTTGGCTAATGAGATTAAGGTTTTATTGTGAGGAAAAGCTTCTTATGCGTGTGTTAACAGAAACCTAACGGTCGAAGCAGGCTCAGTTGACAAATCTCCTTGCAGAAGGAGAGTTCAGCTGCGCCATATTAGCAGGAATCCAAAACAGAGCAAAATGCCTCAAGCTCTGCTACTACTAGCATCGCTGCTGATCTTCAGTAATGTGGCGCACTGTGATTTCTCCCCCACGCTTATTGCGGATATGGCCAAAATCCTCATAGACAACTACTGCTCGCCAGAAAAACTCGCCGGGATGGAAGAGGCGATTGACGCTGCAGGCAGTAACACGGAGATCCTCAGCATTTCAGATCCTGCCAACCTCGCCAGTGTTCTGACTGATGGCGTTCAGAAAACAATTTTTGATTCCAGAGTGCAAGTCACATACGAGCCAGGTTACGTCCCTGTAGCGCCGCCAGTCATGCCTGACATCCCAGCAGAGCAACTGGCCGAAATGATCAAAGGCACTGTTAAAGTTGAGGTCCTGGATGGTAACATTGGCTACCTGAAGATTCAACACATCATTGGAGAAGACACGGCTCAGAAAGTCGGACCTATTTTGCTGGAATACATCTGGGACAAAATGCTCCCAACTTCCGCCATGATTCTTGACTTCCGCAGTGCAGTCTCTGGCGAGCTGTCCGGAATTCCATACATCGTGTCCTACTACACCGATCCTGAGCCTCTAATCCATATCGATTCCGTGTACGATCGCACCTCCGATGTCACCACCGAGCTGTGGTCCATGCCGACCCTGTTGGGAAAGAGGTATGGAACCTCCAAAACCTTGATCATCCTAACAAGCAAGAATACTCTTGGGATTGCAGAAGATGTTGTATACTGCCTTAAAAACCTTAAAAGGGCCACTATTGTTGGGGAGAAAACAGCTGGGGGAAGTATAAAAATCAAGAAAATCAAGGTGGGTGGCACTGACTTCTATGTGTCTGTGCCGGTTGCCAAGTCTATTAACCCCATCACTGGCAAGAGCTGGGAGATCACCGGAGTGGCACCAGATGTCGAAGTTGCTGCAGAAGACGCCCTTGACGCTGCAATTGCAATCATTAAACTTCGTGCTGAAATCCCAGGGTTGGTTCAGACGGCAGCTGCGCTGGTTGCAGACAACTATGCATTTCCAAGCATTGGGAAAGACGTCGCTGAGAAGCTGGGAGCTGCGGCTAGTGGGGAATACAGCTTGATCTCCACAAAGGAAGAACTGGGAGCGAAGCTCTCTGCTGACCTCCAAAAACTGTCAGGAGACAAGTGCCTGAAAGCCACCAGGAATGTCCCTACACTTCCTCCACAGGTAAGCCTTGAGAGAATCTTATGGCGACGTATGTTCTTTGTTGTAGCAAAATTATGCATGACAAGTGTCCTTTAATTTCCAGAATCTCCCACCCGAGATGTTCATTGAGCTCATCAAAGTTTCATTCCACACTGATGTATTTGAAAACAACATTGGTTATCTTCGCTTTGACATGTTTGGAGATTTTGAACATGCTGCTAAGATCATTGCCGAGTACGTCTGGAACAAAGTCGTTGACACTGATGCGCTGATCATTGATCTGAGGTGATTATTCCACTGATTTCCAACATTTTTAGTCCACCTTTGATCATGATCTGATTTGACCATCTATATTTTCAGGAACAATGTTGGTGGGTCTACCGCCTCCATTGCTGGCTTTTCCTCATACTTCTTTGACGATGACAAGCAGATTGTGCTAGACCACGTATACGACAGACCCTCCAATACCACAACAGATCTTCTGACCCGTTTACAACTTACAGGTACTTGACCGGTTTTCCTATTTTTGTCACTATTATTCTTTGCGTGTTTATTATTGTGCTCACTGTGTAGACCAATTGTTCTAGATTGTTTGATCTATACCCAAAAAGCGCAGTGTCCTGAATTTGATGTACACTGTCATAGGTATATATAAAACTTTATGCAAATATGCATGAATGACCACTTCGCATTAATCAAATCGTGGTTTTAATTAACTTTTAGTAAGGCTAATTAAATCAGCATGCTGACTTGTTGTTTCCTGCGCCACCTGGTGGACATTGTGTGAAGAACAACAACGTTTTAAAAAATCTAAAAAAAGGGAGCTCCGTGATCACGCATGGCAAATTGCATGCTGCCGCGTGAAAAAACGTGCATTCTAAAGGGCCACATCTGTACTTCAAAATGAACTGTGCATTTCTACTCCTTACAGGCAGGAGATACGGCAGCAGAAAGAGTCTGATAGTCCTCACCAGTGGTGCTACCACGGGTGCCGCTGAGGAGTTTGTTTTTATCATGAAGAGGCTGGGACGTGCAATGATTATCGGTGAGACAACCCGTGGAGGTTGTCACCCCCCAGAGAACTTCCGTGTGGGCGAAAGCAGCATCTTTCTGTCTATTCCAGTCAGCCATTCAGACACTGCTCATGGTCCCTCCTGGGAGGGTGCTGGCATCGCCCCTCACATTCCAGTACCCGCTGATGCTGCCCTCGACACAGCAAAAGGCATCCTCAATAAGCATTTTTCTGGCCAAAAATAAGTTGTTCTTCTGGGCCTGGCATGGAAGCCAAATGATATTGCAAATTAGTTCTTTAGAAGGATGACATGTTGTGAAAATGCTGTCATAACCTGTGTAGATCTTTAAGGTAATGTTTAGAAAGTACGCAGCCTTCTGTTGCTATTTCAAACCTTTTTCTGTTCCTTTTCTGTATTATTTCTAACCCAAAGCATGCAATCCCAAAAGCACAATTGATAAAGATGATATTCAGATTCTGAAGTTGAGTCGGGTTCCTGGTGAACATCTGTACACATGCATATTAACCAACTGAAAAATTGTCTTGTTTCAAACGCAACTTGAATCTTTTTCAGTATATCTGGGGAAAATTGCGACTTTTGGGGTTATATGGAAACCAAATAATGAAACTTAATAAATACCACATGGAAACTCTTCTAATTGTAATGTGTTTTAAAGATTAAATAGAAAATTCCTTACAGCTGAGGTAACACGGCTTTAACAAACATAAACCAATTCCAGACATACTTATGCATCTGAAAGCCTCTTGTGAGTTTTCCAGATTATTTTCATCTGATTATTTACCACTACTTATCTGCTTGCAATCTCAACCATAATCAGTTACACCATAAACAAATTCACCCACACAGCAAAAACAATGTTCATATTTGGTAAGTTATACACTTCTTGCTCTACTGAGGTCATTACAAAACTATTTAATACAGGTTTACACCACTGTTTCCTTTAGAAATTAGCAGCAAAAAACCAGAAGATGGCAGCACATCTTCTCTATCAGTGGCTGTCAAGCACATCCACTGCCATACTAAAATTACAATTATGTAGTACCTGTTGACAACAGATTTTAATGGAATAAATGATAAATATTATCCACGTTACACTAATGGCACATGTCAAAGGTAGATGTCACAATAAAAATGGATTGTTACATAAAGCTTTGTGTTCCTTTATGATAAACGATGAGTTAAACCGTATTTCTGGTTATCAGTTAGGTATGTTTTGAGTACATTCATGGTGGTTTTGGGCATGTCAGTCATGCAATCTACCTGCTAATATCCAGCATAACCAATGTCAGTAATATACCAGCATCTAAAGCCTGATAAATTAAAAATATTACAATTTAACATGAATCATCAGTCTAAGCAGCTTTCCTTAAAAAATTCTGGTAGTAATTAAGGTAATCAAGGTAATTTAAGAAATAGATCAGGTTTGCACTTACATCATGGTTTGGTCAGTTAAACGGATGCACAGCTATATTGGAGATACTCAGATGTAAACAACAGCATGGATTGCATGGTTAATGTATTACTGAATGCGTTGTTCTGTTAAGTTATGCTGTCTAATGTGAATGCTGCTAAATCAGGACTTAGTAAGCAGGAAAGGGTGTGATATTTTGACAAACTAAAGTTAATAGGTGGTAAAGATATGTACAAGCAGTATTATTTAAGATATTAGCCTAATATTTCACCTACCTGCCCAGAAAGGATAAGGACAAACACGAATCTTGTCAAGATTTTTGCCCTGAAAATCCTGGTTCAGTTTGGCCTTCATTTGAACTTTTGGCAGTCTATAGTACTCCAAATGTTTTTCCTGGTCCGCCTGATTAGTACAACCCAAAACAATAATTGACCATTTTCAGCAGCAATAATCAGCAAAATTTTTAGCAATAATCAGCAAAAATATTCTTAATATAACTAAATATAAAAATGTGCACAGGTTTAATGTTACATTATCGGAAAATATGTTAATTTGACTAGAAACAGGCAGGCGAGACTTCTGCGTTCAGAAAAAGGTGGATAGACTACCCCGCTTGTTGGTTGGTTTTAGCTGGTCATTTAGCCTGGTAGGTCATAGCTCGTTAACTCGACAAAGATCTAGTCAAAAATGGCAACGTTTTTCTCTTGAGTTTTTAAAAGTTTCACGTGTACACGACAAAGTTTTCAGAGCGATGTATTAAACACTGTATTATGTATGCCAGCCCAGTAGTTGGTGCTGTCACCTTGTTTAGTAAACATCCAAGCACACGTACATCTCGGAGACGTCTATTTGACGTCTGCATTTACATCTGCAAGACGTAGTTTGCTCATCTGCAATACGTCTATTGGACGTTTCCTATCAGATGTCAAATAGACGTCTATTAGATCTCTTTAAGATGTTTATGATATGTAAACATGTATGTTACAGATATATGCCAGATGTTTGTACACAGCAGATGCTTTCCAAATCAAGAGATCTTTAACAGACATCTTGCAGACGTACGTGTGCTATCTGGCAGTACCTGTAAGGAAGTGACTTGCCTTTGCCTTTGCGCTTACCTTTAAAATCGACACGTAGTGCGCTTGTCTACATACCTAACATGTACTACGCATGTGCATAACATCACCGTTTTCAAAGATTCTCGTATTGGGTGTTTACACGGAAATGATAACGGTGGCGTTTTTAAAAACTTGTACTTTGAAACCCGTTTTCAGTCACCAAAACGTCGTAGTTGTTTAAACAAACAGGCAAAATCTATAAAAAGTTTCCCGTTTTTGGCTGAAAACGTAGTGTAAACGGCCCCTTAGCTGGTCAAGCTGGGAGACCAGCTAAAACCAACCACTTCCAGCCTGAACCAGTAAAACCAGCAAACTAGCTTAGGCTGGTTTTAGCTGGTGTTTTCAGCAGGGATATTCACCCACACGGAAATAACCTATATAAGCATATATGTTTTAATATAGGTTTTGATATAGGGTTTTAATATATGTGACATATGTAAAATTGGCCGTTTTCCTATATTATATGTACATATATGTACACATATATGTGCATATATGTACATATAATATAGGAAAACGGCCAATTTTATATATGCCACATATTAAAAACCTATATCAAAACCTATATAAAAACATATATGTTTATATAGGTTATTTCCGTGTGGGACATTTCCTTCTTTTCCACTATTTTCATACAAGAAAGAATTGACCTTGTAAATGTTTCAGGAAAACGTGTAGACATCATATAGCTTTCCATCTTCTCTCACTTATTTGCCATAGTTAAATTCCATAACATGCCAATTACATGTGATACCAATTTCACGTGTTCGCACATAAGTTTTTTTTTTTTTTTTTTTTTTTAGTTAGTTCTTAGTTATTGCCTTCATAATAGAAAATATGAGCTAGGCATCATGTATGACAGTTGCCAAAGTGAGATATGAGCTAAAATGACCAGATCCTGCCATGAGCTATATAGGAGACATATCTTGTATGTACATATAGGGCTTTTTTGTGGATATAAAGAAGCAATACAGGAGACCTATATGGCCTGTATATGCACATATATGCACCTCAATTTTGCCTATATGTGGCAAATATACGCATATATGCAGCATATATATTATCATATATGTGCATATATATACTGCATATAGGTTTCATGTATGCGCATATATCCTCATATAGGTTCTTTCCATGTGGGCAGTCATGGGCATTTTGAAAAAAATCAGTTGACAGCTTGATTCAGTCAGTACCTTTACATGGACAACAATATTCAGATTTTAACACGATTAAGACAATACTCTGATTAAGAATCTACCATGTAAACAGATTTTTGATTACCTTAATCCGGCTACGCTGGTGAAAAAACCAGCATATGCTGGTAGGTATGTTTTGATGCTGGTTTAAGCTGGTCCTTTGCTGGTTTATGCTGGTCCTTGACCAGCAACATGACCATCTTAAACCAGCAAAGGACCAGCATAAACCAGCAAAGGAGTAAACACAAAACGAATTAAGACACGTGGAGTATTCCTATTTTAGTCGCATTATCCAAGTTTAGTATAGACATGTACACACCTTAAGCACACCATTACCGTCATGTAGGACTTTTCACCGTATTTTGCAACAGGATACACATACGGCAGTGATTTAACGGCAACGCCATCATCTGTTTACACAGATAACATGACAAATAATTAACTGCAGTTAAAGCTTTCGTAAAGCTAAAAATGAAACACCCAAACCTGTATATGACACCATAACGAATACGAATTATATGCTCGTATAATTATTATACGCACATTATATGATTCGTCAAATTCGTCGCGTGGGGACGTAATGACGTGTGCCATTAATCGGTCATGAAAGGAATATTCTAAAATCAACTGTGGTATTTTTATTTGTTATTCTTATTTTTATTCATTTATTTATTTTGGTAACATTTTTTTATTTTATTATTAATGTGTAAGCATTTGTGTTTGTCGTTTGTTTAATTTATTATTACTGGTTATTATTTGATCATTTTGTATGTGATCCCCTGGCTATGTTCTTGTACTGTTTGTTCAAGCATTAATTAAAAAAAAAATTCTAAAATCAACTCAAGTAAACACCTTAATATTGTCTTATTCAGAACAAGATAAATAAATAGATTATTGGTGTCCATGTAAATTTAGCCAATGTCTCACTCAAAACACACAATAAAAAAAAAACACTTACACTTAACGCCATCTACTGGTGTAATGATGTAAACTGCTGAAATGACCTATATGCTACATCATTATAGGGTAGACAGTCATCATGGAATGAGATGGAATAAGAAATATTATATATATATATATAAGCTATATAGACAGTCCTCGTGGAATAAGAAATAAACATATAGAGTAGTCAACATTTGAAGTGGATCAAGAAAGTTCATCAAAGTTCTAAGACAAGAACGGGTATTGTTTTGGTTTTAGGACACCTTTGATGAAAGGTTTTGATCCACTTCAAATATTGACTACTATACATATTAACTATATACTAAACATTCTAAAAATGAGAAAAATAAACATCTTTTTTATTTTAGTTAAATTTTTTATTTTATTTCTCAACATTAGCAGATAAAAAAAAACCCATCGCAAAACCGATATATTTTGCATATCCAAAGGAAGGGAGGAAACCTTCAAGGAGCAGGAGAAGAAACTGACCCAAATTTTTTCTACAAGGGTAGAAATATGACACCAGCTCCTCTTCTGCCAACTCTGAGCCTGGGCTCTTTTCTCAAACGACTCCGTCTTTGCTTTGCACATTAACATCAAATACCAAGCGCTTGAAAAAAATACATTTGGCCTTTTAACACGTGGATTTCGTGCAGCAACAGTTCTTCAGAACACTCCAAAACCGGCAAGTTTTTATTTAAAGCACACAAAACAGACAGTTTGGAGCCTGTTTTTTTTTTTGTTTTGTTTTGTTTTGTTTTGTAGTGTTTTTTCTGGACATCGGCTTTCTGTGCGGTACATCTTGGGAATAGCGCGTTTTCATCTTATCTCAAGTTTGGAGTTCCACTTTCAGACTGATGTGAGTAAGGACTGCGTCAACATCCGCAAAACTCCACTTCTTCTTTGTGTGCATCCTTCCCTCAGGATCTCAGCAGAGGCTCATTTGCTGGAGATAATGTGAATGGTCGTCTGCTTTGTTGAGGATTGATGTGTTTTCAATAGAAACGATGGCACGTTCAGCAGTAAAAATGTGTCTTGGCGTACTTTTCTTTGGACTTTTATTGTTCACGCTTCCATCTGCTAGAGCCCAAGAAGATGTGGAGGAGGAGAGATCATGTCAAGGCGCCTTTGACTTGTATTTCGTCCTTGACAAGTAAGTAACTGTTATAATTCAATGGTTTTGCGCACTGCTTTGTGAACAAAGAATCCAGTCTCTCTCTGTCCCTGGCTCTCTCTCTCTCTCACTCTCTTTCTTTATTTCTCTCTCCAAACTTTAAGGAAAGTCAGTCTGTAAGTTATATCTTGAATCTCTTTAGTCTAACAGCTGGTAAACTTTCTGGTATCCAACATAAACCCGTCAATCACATATAAGGGCAACTCGATCTGTATGAAGTGCAAATATTAGGGATGCTTTTGCGGTCTGTCGGCCTGATGTTTTCCACACCGAGAGATTCTGCCTGGATAAAGTAGGCCAGTACATTTCCACTCACATCCTCCGTCTTTTCCCCAAATTTCTCACATTCCGCAACACCAAAATAGATATTCCCCAGATGTCCATTGTTTGGTATCACTTGGCTGGGTTCAATTAGAGTTCAAGGAAGGGCCAGAGACAATACTGCGCCCTGTATACCAGACAATGCATAAACTACCAATGACAGTTTACTTAAGTCATCCAGTTTGTTTTTTATGGTGCCAACTTGTTGTTTTGTGCTCTGCGTGTGTGTAATGAAGATCAGAGGGGAGGTACATGAGAAGTCTGCTGAATAAGCACTTTGGACGGTCACAACTTCATTCCTCTGTGGTTCTCTTTTCCTGCCTCTTATCCTTTACCATTGTTAAACAGACCCAGAAAAGCAACATCCTTTCCCACGATTTGACTGGGAGATTCTTTACAGGATATTTGGTCTACATGCACTTTTATTTATATAAAACACCTTTTTGTGTGCACTGTAAAGAATAGGGTCAATAAGTAATCGCAACTGTTTTTACATTAACTCATTATAATAAACTGACTTAAAACTTGTTTTAAGTCACTTGTGCAACCAAGTTGGTTATACACTGTGACATGTGAGTTATGCAAAACTGCCTGCTTTGTCTTTACTGCCACATATGTGGTTAGTCTTATGAGACTGACATGGTAATGTGTGGGTTGTCTGAAACAACACTGATCTCATGAGAGAGTTGTCTCGTTTTTATTTGTTTAGTTCACTTGGCTCTTTGATGAAAGTACAGTGTCAGCATGTAAAGCTGTCATTGAGAAGAAATATTTTAGAACTTACTGAAAAAAATTAGCGGTGAAAAACATTAGAAACCAGCAAATGCATCATAAATCCTGCGCTATACGTTAAGCGATTTTCCTGTGTCATGCAACATGCTCTGGAAATGATCAGCTGAGTAAAACTGTACAACTCATGCGAGGTCCTTTTCCACCCAGTTTTTCTCATGATGTGATGGCAGAAGACATAGCCAACCCAAGCGCCCCCCTTTTTCTCTTTACAGACTTTGGAAAAACTGACATTTAGTAAAATCGCATGCACATGAACATCTGCGGCCCTTTCAGAACATTACAAGCCTTCAGCTTCAGCAATTTAAGTCATTTCCTGTGCATGCATTATTTGGTATTTCTAATCACTGTGCCGTCGCGTGCGTCGAGTGTCGTTGTTTTCTATATCTGTTTTATCACCAAATGAGCAAAGCATCACAAACAACAGCAGTATTGCACAAGAGTGTTTGGCTTCAGGTGCACCATTATTGGACTTCTGAGAAGGGGCTTTCCTGGATTTGTTTTCGAGGAATTGGGATGTTTTCATGTCAGAAAGAATTAATCTCACCACAACCTTAAAAATGTTTAAAATCAGGTCATTGAAATTCACTGGGCAAGTAAAGTTCAGTTCAGAACGTCTTTAAGCTTTAAAAAGTTTAGAATCTAAAACAATTACCACTGGCCAACACTTGGCAAAGTGACTGACCAAAGGTTTAAAATTAAACATCCTCTTTTCCAAAAGTCAATATCATTGTGGAAAGTCCCAGCATATCAGTGGAATATTGGTTATATAAATAGAAAATGCAAAGCTAAAAAGGGCCAGATTTATTGAAATGATTGCGTAAATCGACCTCAAGACTGTCCTTCGAACCTGGCATCATCGCTTCCATTTCTGCTTTCATGTGGCCCGAAGGCTTTCTGGGAAGTTGTGGCCTTGGGAAGTGATTCAGAACCAGCCTACCAGCCCATGGCCTGCTGTTTAACAAGTGGTATTAAACAAAGAAACTGTCCGTGGGAATGCTTAGCATGCAATTTGCACTGCAGCCTTAAGGCCAGACATCTTCAATCAAACTGAACCTGATGATTTTTGCAGGTGCCACTTTAGAGTTTCTTTAAGGAGAGAACTCACCAAAAAATGTCAATTCGCTCATCATTTACTCACCCACATGTCATTCCAAACCTGATTCGCTTTCTACTGTGAAACACAAACAGTGTTTTGAAGAACATTTTGCATTAGCAACATCAAGGTTTGATTGAAGACATTGGGAATTGAAAGAATGAAATGGGAAGACTAAATAATGATGTCATTTTGGTTTTGGGGTAATGCATTTTGAGCTACCGCTCTGCATCCCTCGGACCACCTGACTTTTGGGATTGGTGATTATTCATTCCAGTCTTTGTCCGTCATCAGTGTCTGGACGCATACTGTGGTCTAATTTACTTCATCTTCTTGATTGTTTTGAAACATCACTGTGTTAATCATAGATTTGCTCCCACTAACTGTTGTTTAGTTTAAGATAACCCAGGCGTTGAGTCATCTGTTTTAAAACAGCCAGAATAACAGCTGTAGTGTGCCAATGATTCAGAAATGTTAGGCCCTTCGCTGTCGAGTTTCTCCCCTAATACACCCAAATTCAGCTTTACCTAGTGGTAAACCTCCTGGAACAGTTTTGTGAGACATGCATTCCTAGTTAAATGTTATCACACACCGCAAATCTCCTTTCTGAATGCGGACTGCTGTGAATTTTACACACGGGGCGTAAAAACTTGGATATGCAGAAGGCTTGTGCGCTCAGAGCAGCACAGAAAACTGAAAGACTAAATCAGAAGTGTGAGCTCACATTCCCAGCAAAGTTAAAATAGGTTAGTGGTTTTTGTAGCCGTGCAGTCATTCATCATCATAGAATGGGATGCATTAATCAAATTAGGCAAATAGATTTTTTTTAATAGAACTAAAAGCTTTGGCTTTTAAATACCACTCCATCAACCAGCACCAGCTGTTTGCTAACTGTAATTGGCTGGTGAATTAGACCCGCCCCCATTCTTTCAACTACACACCCACTTTTGAAAACCCCGCCTTCCAAAATCACGTCAGCCAACCCAAAGTCTGCAAACATGTTCATTTGTATAGTAATTTTTCTGAGTACTTCAACATAATACAGTAACTTTATTTTCTTTCTTTATTTTTTTTTCTTTCTTTTGGTGATGCCATTTTGGTCTACCGCCCACCTTGATGTGTCCTGCTTTTTTTTGACAAATATGACCCTGGACCACAAAACCAGTCATAAGTATCATGGGTATATTTGTAGCAATAGCCAAAAATACATTGTATGGGTCATTGTATGATTAGTAATATGCATTGCTAAGAACTTCATTTGGACAACTTTAAAGGTGATTTTCTCAATATTTTGATTTTTTTTGCGCCCTCAGATTCCAGATTTTCAAATAGTTGTATCTCTGCCAAATATTGTCCTATCCCAACAAACCATACACACCAAACCATGTATAAACCTTACTTTCATAAAATTGACTCTTATGACTGGTCTTGTTCACAAATACACTCATTTTTTGCCTACAAATATATGCAAAAGTTAATATTTCGTCGAACAGCAAGCCAAAATACTATTACATTGCTTCCTGCATGTTTCGAGACACAGTTAAATGACCAGTAAGTGATGCCAAAAGCACATTTAGTTTTATGCAAAGTAGGTGAATGTGAATCTGACACTATTTTATCACATCGGTTGTTGTACGTATTGCAGAAGTTCAGAAAATAAATGTTTGATGACTGGCGCTAAAGTGTTAACGCTCTGTCGCACACTGAACCTGACTTTAAACCTGTTAACAAAAGCAAACGTGGGACAAAAACACATTTGTTGAAGCAACCATGTCATTTTATTATGCTTCTACAAGTCTATGATCTCTTTTTTTATGAAACGTGTTTCACAGAACTCATACAAGAGCGATTCACATCATAAGTGCAATGCTGTACCGGGTGCGCTACCGAGCAAGTTTACTACCAGAAAAGCCGATTATATAGAGCTGGTTATGTGATGCAAAGATCAAAATGTATTTGTTTACAATTCATATATTACAGAAGATGTGTTTTGAGGTCTTATCATAGTTATGCACAAGGAACTGTGCAAAAGTAAGTCTTTATTAATATATAATAATAAATGCCCCTGTAATCATAATTTGCATGGGAAGGAACAAAGTTGTTGGTGTTTAGCTGTCACTAGTGTTCGTTCCAGCTGGAAACTGCAGTGAATTGTATGTCAAAGTAAGTTTTTGGGGTTTTTCCAATGAGCCAATGTTGTCCAAATGCCAGCCGACCTAAAAAAGAAGCAAAGTGACTCACAGGAAGCAAGTGCTAATTCGATAAAGATCTAAATTGTGGCTTTTTTGTTGTTTACAGAGTCTAGGATTGTGTCAAAGACCTCACAACACTTATTTGTATGAATATTTTATGTATGCTATTCCTTTTTAAGGCTGTTTATAAACAGTGAGGAGATCATCCAGGCTTGTTCTGGTAAACTGATCAAGGCCTAGAAGATGTTTGAGGACCCGGAGGAGCTGTTAAAACAGCAGTGTCAGGGAAAAGTCGCCAACATGATATTCTTACCATGTCTCAGGCATTACAGCTCAGGAAGAAGAGGAGCTAATGCTGACTTTACATAAACCAAGAGTCACGTTTGCCGGTCCTCTCTGTGCTTTAAACCTTATTATTAGCGTCCGCAAACCCCTATAATCTGAAGCGCCGACAGGTAACTGCACTCGACAGCAAGGAGAAGCTTTCAGTGAGCTGTGTTTTGGTTTCTGGTTCTGGCAGAAACGCAGATATGAAAAGTCAGTTTAGGATTCGATCTCGAGGGAGAGAGATTGGAAGGCTGATCTCAGAGCAGATGAGACCTGTAAGAGCAACACACTTTTCTAATTAACCCGCTTTCAAATATTACTCCAGTGAGTCTTCCTGTCTTGGCTCTTGTTGCATCAAACCGCAATGACTTTCACATGTCTTAACATATGTGCAATTATCTACGTGTACCGAAAGTCGTGTAGGAGTAGAAAACATGCGTTTTGAGGGTCATTTAAAAGATGACGTCTCTGTTTGCGAATGGCTCTCAATTCCTTTCTCTGTGAATCAGGATCATCTTCAGAGTTGAAATCGCACCGTAGGACAATCCTGCGCTTTATATGGTTTAGTGTAACCCATTAAAATGAGATCAAAGAAGGGCACCGCAACATATTTCATCAAGGATCTCACTTGAGAATAGACCACTTCCTTTCCTAACGCTGTTTGCACAGGTGAGAAAACTGCAAGCTAGGCACCAATGCCATGATTGCCTTTACCTCAAGAAAGTCCCGCTTCCAACACAAACAGCGTCCATTGTGATGTTCGAAAATCTTAAGTTGAAAACTGTGGCAAGCCCCGAGCGTGACCTGCGTATTCTCGCCAACGTTCACCTCTGTGTAACTTATGGTCTGTTTTGCAGTTTCAGAGCGTGCTGGCTGTGTGCTGGCCCGTCTTTTGTTGACTGTGTTATAAAAACATCTTCCTCCCACGCCGTTCCAGAATGAGTTTTTTGGTAGGCGTTCATCACTCTCCTTCAGGATAAGTCATTAGCTTAGCATTTTTCTGGAGGAACACAAACAGCTTTTTAAAGATGAATCATTTTATCAACAATAAAATCGGTTCATCTGAGATGTTTTTTCTTCTCTAACAAGGGGTCATACAACAAAATGAGTCATAATATGTGCAATAATTGTCAAATTTTATTGTGTTTTAATATACACTACCAATCAAAAGTTTGGAACAAGTAATGGCTGCTGAAAATTCAGCTTTGCCAATCATTCAAAAGTTTTTGAACAGTAAGATTTTTAAGAAGTAAGAAGTCTCAAGCCTGCATTTGTTTGATCCAAAGTACAGCAAAAACAGTAAAAAGCTGAAATATTTTTACTATTTAAAATAACGGCTTTTTATTTAAATATATTTTAAAATGTAATTTATGTCTGTGATTTCAAAGCTGAATTTTTAGCATCATTTTCGCACATGATCCTTTAGAAATAATTCTAATATTCTGATTTGCTGCTCAAAAACATTGATAATAATAATAATAATAAACAATAATAATAATAAAATGTTTCAAATCAGCATATCAGAATGATTTCTAAAGGATCATGGGACACTGAAGACTGGAGTAATGATGCTGAAAATTTGGCTTTTATCACAGAAATAAATTACATTTTCAAATATATTGACATATAAAACAATTATTTTAAACAGTAAAAATATTTCAAAAATTTACTGTTTTTGCTGTACTTTTAATCAAATAAATGCAGGCTTGGTGAGCAGAAGAAACATCTTTAAAAAAATCTTACTGTTCAAAAACTTTTGACGGGAAGTGTACATTTTAAAATACATTAAAATAGAAAACATTTCTTTTAAATAGTCACAATATTACAGATTTTACTGTATTTTTTATCAAAAACATGCAGCCTCGGTGCACAAAAGAGAAGTCATTCAAAAACATTTAGAAATCGTAATTATTCCAAACTTTTGACAGGTTGTATTGTAAGTTTTTTTTTAAATGTATCATCAAAAATCTAGTGACTTTAATTTTATGTTTTGTCCCCTTTGTCTTCATGAAAACGTCCGTTTGGTATGTCCCTATCGCTAACACTTCTGTAATAGCAAATATGCACATTTGATCCACAAATTAGATGCAAAAAAAAAAAATCCATTTATTTTCTTGCTATGTATTTTTAGGTTTTAGATATTGTTGAAAAACTCTTAACATTGAGTTTCCAGAATATACATCAACTCTGTTACCATTTTATTTCCCAAAATGCACTCATTTTTATAATTTTATCTTATTTTTTGTTATGTTTTCCAGTAGAGGATGATCACAGCATCAACCCTGTTACTATGACTTTGTATAGTAAACATTAAGCTTCACAGTCTTGAGCATAAGGTGGTAAATTTAATTGTTTAACCTTGCTACCATCAACTCTGCTACTGCTCTGAAGGCAACATATATTAAAATGTATTCATTTATCATGAGATGACACAATGCACCATCACATTCATGTGAACTTTTACAGAAGTGTACTTTAAAATCACCTTGTCAGGCTGCCAAAGGCACCGGTTTTTAGAGCACGAGCCGGTCACTGTTATGTCTGGCTCTCAGGCCGAACGTGTTACATCAGCCAGGCAATGAGATTTACACAATGCAGAGCCTATTTCTGCAGCATGTTTCATCAATCAAGTCAAACTGACTCAAGCACAGATCAGTAGACTCAATTAGCTCATTTCCCATTTGTCATCCAGCACTAATGAATTACCACAGGTTACCTCTCGGGGACTGAGACGGGAAATGACCAGCTGTCATAAAGCGTTTACAGCTGCACCTCAGGGGAGAAACAACACTGGTCAGAATTAGATGGCTTTGCTAAGTTGAAAGCATTGATAATTAATTGAAAGGATTTTATTGATCGGATGCATTAAAAGCATGAACATCCCATTTACTGATTGTTTCACCTCTTTCTCCTCAGGTCAGGAAGTGTCAAACACCACTGGCACGAAATCTACACTTTCGTTGAACATTTGGCTGAGAAATTTACCAGGTACTAAACCATGTTTTGAGAAAAACACGAACGCATTGAATCGCATGATAGGACTTAATGGAATGGCATGTTTTTGTTGACATCATCCAGTTGTGTAAGATTTCTGAAGTAGGCCATGGATGATTTTACGAATCCCTTTAATAAATTTCATTTAATCGTAACCATTTCTGGTCTGGTTCTCATTGTCTCACAGCCCAATGCTGCGAATGTCCTTCATCGTGTTCTCAACCAGAGGAAACACAATCATGAGACTCACAGAAAACAGGTGCAGAAAGACCCATTTTCTAGTGATGCAAATATTTTGTTATTAACAGCTGCTTATTTCATTCTCATTTTTGTTTTTTGTCTTTCAAAGGGAGAACATAAGAAAAGGCCTTAATGCTCTAAGACGAGAGATCCCAGGTGGAGATACGTTTATGCATCTTGGACTAGAAAAGGTAAAATGTTCAAATGAAAGTTGTTTATTATTCAGATGCACTTGTTTTAATGTCTTTTTAACAGTATTGTCTCATCTTTATTCACAGGCAAACGAGCAAATACACCAGGAAAACTTTGGTAGGTTTACATCAACGACAAGTCAAGTCAGCTGAATTATTACAGATTGTTTTAAAGCAGCTTCACAGTAATAAACAGGAACATAACAGAACTAGAGAGTAAAGTTTCAACAAACTTGAAGTTGGCTTAAAGTAGACAAACTTGAAGTTGGCTTGACAAAGCCAAGCCAGAGAGTTTGTTAAAGTTTTAAAAGCTTGAAGGTTTGAAGTAGTTGAAATACTTAAAATAGTTTTAAAGATTAAAGTTTGAAAGTTTTTTAGACAGTTCAGGTTGCTAGGGTGCTCAAGGTGGTTGCTAGGATGGTACTAGGGTACCTGGGGTGGTTGCTAAGGTATTGCTATGTGGTTGCTAGGGTACTTGTGGTGGTTGCTAGCCTGTTTATAGCATGATTAGCTAGTTACTAGCATGTTGCTAGCATGATTAGCAAGTTACTAACATGTTTCTCACACGATTAGCAAGTTACTAGCATGTTTCTAGCATGATTAGCTAGTTACTAGCATTCTGCTAGCATGTTTCTCGCATGATTAACTAGTTAGTAGCATGTTTCTAGCATGATTAGCATGTTACAAGCATGTTGTCAGCATGATTAGCAAGTTATTAGCCTGTTGTTAACATGATTAGCTAGTTTCTCGCATTTTGCTAGTATGATTAACATGTTACTAGCATGTTGCTAACAAGATTAGCAAGTTACTAGCATGTTTCTAGCATGATTAGCTAGTTACTAACATGTTGCTAGCATTATTAGCAAAGCAGCCAATCAGCTTATGCTGGTTTCCTGTTTTTTTCAGCAGGGAGTTGTTAAGCTTTGCTACAGCAATAAGCATTTTAAATACACCATAAGACTCATTGTACAAAAGTGTTCACCCCCTCAATGAAAGTCTATGGGATTTTTGGTGGTTCTGATAGTCTGGTTTACAAAACAGTAAGCCAGATCAGTTAGACAAGATAAAGCAACCCGAGTCAGACCAGTCTGAAGGTCTGGGCCGAGTTTGGTGGTTGTAGCTTAAAAGCTCTAGGAGGAGATACATTTTGAGCTCAGGTCAGTTTAATGTTGAATCCATTCAATTCTATTACAGTTTGTTCTTACGTGAGAATCTTCACTGCACTTTGTAGGAACTGCAAGTGTCATAATCGCATTGACGGACGGTGAGCTTCAGGAACATCAGCTGATTGCGGCTCAACAGGAGGTAACAGGCTTGATGCATTCAGCATTCAGTCAGAAAACATTTAGAAATTTAAAAGCGTACAGTTTTTTTAATTACGACCGCACGATGTCTCATCAGGCAGCACGCGCTCGGACGTTGGGCGCAATCGTGTATTGTGTCGGCGTGAAGGACTTTAATGAAACACAGGTAATGATGTCATTTTAAAGGCCTGTTTGTCTTGAACTCGCATTCAAGCATCCATAAATACTAACAAACAATGCTGGAGACTCTTCCTCAAGTATGTACTTAGCAGAGAATGTAATTCAGTATAAACAATGCACTTTATATGGAGCAAACAGATCAGGTCGACCAGTCGACGCTTAGATAAGCTGTAAATAAACATCGATTTGTCCTCTTCTAGCTGGCTACCATAGCAGACACCAGTAAGCATGTGTTTCCGGTCTTGGGAGGATTCCAGGCGCTGAGAGGAATGATTGACTCGGTAAACTGAACATTCAGCTACTTCAGCTATTATACTACATAATTTCCAATTAATATACAGTAAACTGATTGACCTGAAAAGTTTTGCTGTGTGCCGTTTTCAAAGTATTGCTTAGGGCTGCATTTACAAAAACCATCATAAGCCTGAGCTGATCATAGAAATGACACACTTTAGCTTGAATAATAATTGATGAGTAAATTTAAAATGTTGTGAAAAATGTAACTTTTTTTATGTTCGTTTGTTTGTTTTTTGAAGATTATTGTAGTTTATTTTATTATTGCATATTTTCCAAGTAATCATTATACATCAGAATTATATGTTTAATTCAGTGTTTCACTTGCCATTTCTTTGTATTTGTTTGTAAAATTTACGAGCAATTTTCACAATTGCTTCAAATTTGAGTAAAAAATAGATTTATTATGTGATATATTTTTGTTTTAGATCATCAAAAAATCATGCATCGAGATCTTGGCAGCAGAGCCGTCCAGTGTATGTGCAGGAGGTATGATAATATCAAAATAATTAATAAATAAATAAATATAATAATAATTTATAAATTATTATATATATATATATATATATATATATACAAAAAATATATATATATGCAATTCAGTTATATATGTGTATATATATATATATTTATTATTATTATTATTATTATTGTTTACTTTAATTATAATTGTATATAACATTATAATTGATATACAACTGTATATATATATACATTTTTTAATTATTATTTACTTTATTTAACAGCTGTCATTATAATTTTATATAACATTATAACTGAATTATATATATATATAGATAAATATATACATTTTTATTATTATTTAATTATATATATATATATATATATATATATATATAATTTACTTTACTTATTTATATAAAAGCTGTCATAATTTTATATTTTAACATTATAACTGAATTATATATATAGATATATATGATTTTTTTTATTATTATTTACTTTAATTATTTATATAACAGCTGTCATTATATATATATATTATTGTTTACTTTAATTATAATTGTATATAACATAATTGATTTATATATATATATATATATATATTTATTTACATAACAGCTGTCATTATAATTTTATATGACATTATAACTGAATTACATATTAGAGATAGATAGATAGATAGATAGATAATTTTTTATTATTATTTAATTTCAAATATATATGTATATATATATATATGTATTTTTTATTATTTTTACCTATTTATATAACAGCTGTCATAATTTTATATAACATTATAACTGAATTATATATATATGGTTTTCATTATTATTATTTACTTTAAATATATATATATATATATATATATATATATATATATATATATATATATATATATATATTTATATTTTATTATTATTATGTACTTTACTGATATAACAGCTGTCATTATAATTTTGTATAATATTAAAAGTTTTTAAAGAAAATGAGTAATAGTAATAATTAAGCAAAAATAAATTGCTTTCATTGGCTAATAGCTGTGATCATTTCACATTCAGTTATTCACTAAATAAAAGCTCATCATGTAATTCTTTGTGTAAATTCATGTAAAATCTTTATGGTATATTGTAAATCAGTAAGAATTTAACTCATTGAGTCTGTAATACTTGATGATTCATTTAATTTCCATTTCCAGTTTGTCACTCTTGGACTAGATTTCCATTTAGACATGAACACTGCACACATTGATATGTCATCAGATGTACAATTACTAAAATAGATATAAGCAAGTTAACATAAAATAGTCAAAGGGAAAATTCCAGTGTTGAACATGACGGTCTGTGAGACGCATTTACACAAGAGGACAGTTATATCATTGTGGTTTGATATTACCCAGCATTCCTGGAGCTCTGATGAGACATTGACCCATCTGCTAAAAATACACTTGATATTTATGAAGGAAATGACAGTCTTAGAAGAGGATATATCGCTATTTTTGAGCAGCGACTATGGGAATCTGTTTCAGAGTCATTTCAAGTGGTGGTGAGAGGGAATGGATTTCGACACGCCAGAAACATCGACCAGGTCCTGTGCAGCTTCAAAATCAACGACACAGTCACGCTCAGTGGGTCTTTTTCCTTCAAAAAAGTTTGGAAACTTTCTTTTTAACTGGTTTATTGAACGCTTCATTCTTCCGTCTGCAGACGAGAAGCCTGCGACCGTCGAAGACACGTTCTTGCTGTGCCCCGCGCCTGTTATCGATGAAGTCGGAAAGTAAGTGTGCGTCTGGCGGACGGGTCTGCCATGCATTAGGCGTGTTTATGATCCCTGTCAAAGGTCGCATTCCACTTCCTGTGCCGCTCGCTGTTTCAGCCGTGAGGTCATTTTTCCTGTCGAGTCCAGAGAACCGAAGCTTTGCATGATGTCAGAGACTCAGAGGAGCCATTAAAAGCAGATAGTTCCTCAGAAATCATTGTTCCTCACACCCACTCTCTCTTTTTCTTTGTTCCTCATCCATTATTTCATTCTAGCCCTTTACTGCTCCCATAAACCCCAGATGATCCATATTTTCTCCTCCGCTTCTGCTTTCCATTCAACGCTGATACAGCCTATTAGCTTGTTATTAAGAACGTTATTTGAGTACGGTGTTCTTGAGAAAAAAAAAAGTAAAATGATGCTGTGTGTACACCCTAGTGAAAAATAAATATACTAAAATGTATTTAAAATACATTTATTTCATGCTAAGTATACTACAAATACTTTTACATCTTATGCACTTAATAAAAATGCCCTGCAGTTTCACTTTTAGTAGATGGAAGTGGTATATTTAAAGTCTGCTAAATTGGAACTAATTTTGTACTTAATGCACTTTATTTGTGCGGAAGTAGTGACGAAGTCAAACTAAAGATATACTTTGGGTGCACTTTAAATATTTTGTTTTTATAGACTTATATTATTTAAAAATCTTACAATCATCATCAGTAGTGACATTAAAACATATTTTAGGCTTAATATTAAGAAATGTGCATTGTGCACAAGTAGTACTCTGAATAAAGTTTACTTATAATGTTTATATATCAGTAAGTCTCGAGTGATATGTCAGTAAATATGTTAATAGATTTGAACTATACTTAGTATAAAATAAATGTATTTTAAATCTATGACTTTTTTACTAGGGTCTATGTGTTTTTTTCACAGACTATGTTTTCTAAATAACTAACAATAAGTTAGTTCTTCTTTAGTTCTTTGAGTTTGTGGTCAGTGTTTAATTTAGGGATGCACCAAAATTACAATTCTGATTGATATTGATTAATCAATATATATTTTAAATTTATGACAGGAAAAAAAACTATAAAATAATAATAATAATAAAATATTTTATATACTAATTTATGTAATATATAATAAGAAAATTGATCAATTTATTTACATTTTTATTTTTCATTTTTTATATTTATTTTAATATCATTTATATATAATAAAATTATATAAAATTACAATATACAAAATTAAAATGTGTTTTATTCTAAAGATTAAATTAAGTGTGTCAAAAAATGTTAAAAAGTGTTAAATATTATCTTTAAATTAGTATTAGATGGTGGCAAAAATAAATAAATAAATAAATAAATAAAAATTGTTAAATCCACACAATTTATGTAAGCCCATACATGATTAAATGATTATGATTAATGATTAAATATCAACCAATATACACTCTAAAAAATATATATTTTTTGAAATTGTAAATGGAACAAAAATAAAAAGATGTACTGGAGTACACTAGACAAGAAAATAGTATTTTAGTCTTTCTACTTCAAATTTCACATTTAATTCAGTGTTTTACGTGCCTTTTCTTTGTAATTATTTGTAAAATTTACTAGCAATTTCTACGTAAAAATTATGCGAAAGTAAATTTTTTGTTCACCAATCTGTATTATACTTTTTATTTTTCAGTACAATATTGATCATTGCTGATAAATTCTCTTATATTTGCTGATATGCTATCAAAATATTGTGTTAGTGTCATTTTAGTATCACTGAGGTTTTATTAATATTTTGAATTAGTTTTTGATTTTATATTTTCTGTTTTCATTTTAATTTTAGTTATAGTTTTGCATTTTCTGTTATTTTTTTATTTGTACTTAAAGTTTTATTTATTTATTTTTTAGTTTTAGTACTTCAGTGGAAACTAAATTAAAATTAGAAATGCTGAAATATGTTTAATAATATATTTTAATATAAGTTACACATAATAAAAGTTTTAGTTTTAGTTACACTCTGAAAAGTGATAAGTTGACTTAACTTTAAAAAATTGAGGAAACCCATTGCCTTAAAATTATAAGTAAATAATCATTTTAAAAAATTGACAATTTGACAATGATATTTTTTTTTTAAATCATGTTAAGTCACTTTTTACAGTGTAACTAAAAGAACCTTAGTGTTAACTGGTAGTTTGATGTTTTTAATAAAAATTAGAATAAACAGTTCTTCCAATCAGAATTTAGAACAGTTTTTTGTTCCAATAGAAACATCTATTTTTAACACTAAATCTCATGATTTCTTTATCTCTTCACATATTTCACTCGCTCTAGAGCCTGATCTGTTTCTCTTCTCTTTTCACCTTCATCTTGTCTTCTGTCCCGTCCTCCATCAGACAGTCCATCGCTCCTCACATACATGCCGTTTCTCTTACGTCATTGTGATTTTTTGTTAAAAAGGTCATTTGTCAAACAGCGACACTTTCACACTAGAGCTTTTGATCCAGTCTGAGTCCATTTGCCATCAGTGTTTGTTCACTTGTTTTCACACCAGGTGAATGAACAGTGTGAAAGAAACGTTTCTAAACGTTACTGTTCCTCTCAGTAACGATTGTGTGGCTGTTCAACATTGTGTTCGTGCACAGAGGAATGTGCAGCTAATCTGAAGTGGATGCTCTCTCTCCATCAGAGAAAATGGTGTTATCTGTCAAAAAACGCAGACTTGGCCTCTGTGTGTCGGGACACAAACCTCGGGCGGGAATGCCGAACATTTGGGAAGCTGTTTATATCAAATGTTTGAGACACTAGACAGCTGACTACAACAAAAGTTAACCAGCACCCTGCAGAGTTCTGTGAGGCTGCCAATTATGGTCTGCAAGGCATTTTTGCATAGAACTACAGATCTGCAAACACATCTTTGTGTAAGAAATGTAACAGGAATGTAGCGGGTTGTTTTTGGCACACAGGTCTCGTGTCTGTCTAAATCCCACTGGCCTTGTTTTCTGCTTTTATGGACCCTGCTGTGCAGCGTTACAGGATTTGCTGGCTTTCCAAGTGACAAATATGGGTATGAAAATTTACGTTTTTGGCTTTTGCGCTTCAGGGTGGTGTACCTGCAAGTCAGCATGAACGAGGGTCTGTCCTTCATCACCAGCTCCGTTCACATCACCACGACCGAGTGTGTAAGTCTAAATGCAATCGCAACATCGCGTCCAGCACAGATGCTCATTCATTCTGACGTTTGATCATTCATTTTACACTGTGAAAAATGAGATGCGGTTTCTTAATGATATTTCAATATTTTGTCATGCAACAAAATTCACTGTGAAAAGTTACATTTTTGTAATAATATTTAAACATTATTTTGTTGTACCAAATTCATTAATTTACACTATTTGAAAGTTTGCTGAAAGTTTGTAGTTTTTTAGTAATATTAAAGCTGTATTTTGTCATTCAGTAATTTAGACCATTTTACATTTTGTAAAAAAAAAAAAAGAAAAAATCTTGCAGTTATTAGTTACTATTTTAGAAAATTGTGTAAAACTAACAAACATGACATAATGAAATTGTTTAAATATTATTAAATATTATTTTAAATTTACAATTTTTGTAATTTAAATTTAAATTTACATTTGTTTTACAAAATTACGATTTTTGTCTGTGAAATGGTGTAAATTAATTAATATAAATTGATAAAATAATATTTTAATAACATACAAAATTACACAGAATTTTTCACTGTATAATGTAAAATGGTATAAAATAATACATTTTACATGGCAAAATAACGTTTAAATGTTATTTTTAAAAAGTCACATCATTTTTGTCAGTAAAATATAAAATGGTGTCAAATGAAAGAATATGACCTGACAAAACTACATGAATTATTTTTTTTTTTTTTTGTTTAGTAAAATGGTGTAAATTACAAAATGACATGAAAAAATAATGCTTAAAGATTACTAAAAAAATATATTATTTTTATAAAATATGCATTACATTTTTCACAGTAAAAATTAATAAATATGACATGTCAAAATTATGTTTACATATTGTTTTTAAAATTTTCATGTCATTTTTGTCAACAAAACTGTGAAAAATGCATAATTGAGACATGAAAAGTTAGTTTATTATAAAAATATTACATACAAAATACAAAATATTACATTTTCACAGTAAAATGTAAAATTATGTAAATTAATGAATGTAACTTTACAAAATAATGTTTAAATATTATTAAATAATTTCATGTAATTTTTGCCAGTAAAATGTAAGATGCCATACTAAATGTTTACATATTATAAAAACATTAATTAAAATTTAAAATGGTGTAAATGAATTAATATACATGACAAAATAATAAAAAATGACATGATTTTTGTCAGTAAAATGTAAAATAGTGCAAACCTGACAAAATGTTAGAATATTATGCAAAAACTAATTTTATTAAATTGTAAATCAAACAGATTTTTGGACTACATTTTACACATTTTACAAGAAGTACTATTTCAGTTGTTCTGGTTCCAAATTTCACATTTAATTCAATGTGCTGCCATTCCTGCTAAAGATTACAAATAAAATGGTCAAAAATGATTAGTTTTATAAAATATAACAATAATATAATGATAATCAGAATAAACAATTCGTTCAACCTTCTCTTCCAATCAGAATTTAAAAGTGTTTTTTGTTTAATAGAAGCCTTTATTTCACCTTTGTATCACTGTAGTTCCCATAATTGTTGTGGCTGTTATTTATGATTGTAATTATGCTACATGATGAATGATTGGTTAGTTTATGGGTGGTCTTTAGTTCGTAAGCCCTTATTTTCTTTGGATGGTCCTCTCCTCACGTTCAGGTCGTCCCCTATCATCATTTTCTCTTCACAAACCCCTTCCCCCACCAAAACACACACACATCAAGGGCCAAACCGCAGACAAACCCCCCGAAAGATGCCGTCTCTGATTCTCACTGCGCTGAGGCTTCAGGCCCACAACCACACAATCACTTTTTATGAAGCGTTTCTTCTCCAAATATTTCACAAATCCACTCTGCTCTTCCCTTTCTTTTCCCATGACACACTTTTGAATCGTTTTTGTTAGTCATAGCTTGACTTTGGATGAAAATGTCCTGTAGACTTAATATTTTTAAAAGGTCATTCTACATTTTACTGACAAAACTGACATGCAAAATTGTAATAATATTTAAACATTTTGTCAAGACACGCTCATTCATTTTACATCATTTTACTGACAAAAATGACATGCATTTTTTATATTTATATTATTTTGTCAGGTCATATTCGTTCATTTTACTGATGCAAATGACATGCTTTTTTTTTTTTTGGTAATATTTAAACATTATTTTGTCAGGTTAATTTTGTTACAATAATTTTATACCATTTTATATTTTACTGTAAAAAATGACATTTTATTATTAATATTTAAACATTTTATTTGTGATGTAATCATTTACTGACAAATGACATTTTTGTTTTATATTTAAATTGTCATATTTATTCATTTTACACAATTTTAAGTTTCACTTACAAAAATGGCAGAATTTGTTTACAATATTTAACATTATGTCATTGCCATTCATTAATTTTACACCATTTTACATTTTATTGATCACAAAAGCATTTTTTTTTTAAATATTTAAACATTGATTTGGCACGTCTTACATATTACGGATAAAAGTTACATGTAATTGTTTAAAATTACACATTTTTTTAAAATATTTAGAAACATTTAACTAAAAAATACAGTATGTTAAAAAAATAACATTTATCAACATAAATCAGAAGTGTTACTATTTTTCGAACTTTTTAATTAAATTAATTGAATCATTTAATTATTAGTCATTATGCATATTTTAACCTTATCTTCATTGTTGAAAAATCATTTGTTAATATTAGTTAATAGCTAATTTTATTGACAGAATTAGGATATTATGATCTGGCATTACTTTTTTGTTTGTGAGTTATCATAAATGTTCCAGTTCACCATTTCTCTGTTCCTCTGTCTTTTCTTTCTGTAGTTTGACGGCACGATCCTCCTGATCACGCTGCTGGTGCTGTTTCTATTGTTGGCTCTGTTGTTCGTGTGGTGGTTCTGGCCGCTTTGCTGCACTGTAGTAAGTCATCGCCTCATTTAGCAGAAATATCAGCCTTCATACGTTCTCACGGCACATCTACCGGTACTGTTATAATCTGAGAGCCAAGCGTTGTGGATTTGCGGTAAAGACTGAATTTGGGTGATTTAAGGTGGAAAATTGGTCGATTTATCTCAAACGAGGTCATGATTTAACATGCTCTTCTATATTCTGTGTATAATGTGACTTGTGTTTGAGGTGATGTGAGTGTTTCACACAACATCTTTTCACAGGTGATCAAGGAGCCTCCACCTCCTCCACCTCCAGAGCCCGTGAGTTACAGCTTCATCTCATACTAGACGAAATGTCACAAACGGAGGCCTTTGATAAATATTTATGGGTTTCTAGTAGAGGTGTTAAAGGGTCTGGGTGAAATGTATATATATATATAATATATATATATATAAATAGTAGTAAGAATTAATTTACAAAAAAAAAAAAAAAAAATCATGTCGTCTTGATTCGTTTTCGACTATTTGAATTTAAATGTCATTTTTAAATATTTAAACATTATTTTGTCATGTAATATTCATTCATTTCACACTCTTTTATATTTTATGGGGGACAAAAAACATGTTAGTAACTTGTTAGTCCTGCTAAAACATTTTAGCAGCATGCTAGTAACTTGCTAATCATGCTAGTAACATGTTCATCATGCTAGAAACAAGCTAGTAACATGTTAATCAGGCTAGTAACTTGCTAAACATGCTAAAAAACATGCTAGTAGCATGCTAGTAAAACATGCTAATCATGCTAGTAACTTGGTAAACGTTAAAAACAAGCTAGCAACATGCTAGTAACATGCTAATCATGCTAGCAATGTGCTAATCATGCTCAAAACAGACTGACTAGCAACATGCTAGTAACTTGTTAATCATGCCAGAAACATGCTAGCAACATGCTAATCATGCTAGTAACTTGCAAACCATGGTAAAACATGCTGGTTACATGCTAATTGTGCTAGAAACAGACTAGAAACATGCTAGTAACTTGCTAATCATGCTAGAAACAAGCTAGCAACATGCTAATCATGGTAGCAAGATGTTAATCATGCTAAAAACAAGCTAGCAACATGCTAGTGACATGTTAATAATGCTAGAAGCATGCTAGCAACATGGTAATCATGCTGTTAGCATGTTTATCATGCTAGAAACAAGCATGCTAATCTTGTTAGTAATTTGTTAATAATGTTAAAAACATGCTAGCAACATGCTAGTAACATGCTAATCATGCTAGTAACATGCTAATCATGCTAGAAATGTGCTAATCATGCTCAAAACAGACTAGCAACATGCTAGTAACTTGTTAATTATGCCAGAAACATGCTAACAGCATGCTAAACATGCTAGTAACTTGCTAATCATGCTAAAACAAGCTAGCAACATGCCAGTAACATGTTAATAATGCTAGAAACATGCTAGTAACTTGCTAGTAATGCCAGAAACATGCTAGCAGCATGCTAATCATGCTAGAAGCATGCTAGCAACATGGTAATCATGCTATTATCATGTTTATCATGCTAGAAACAAGCATGCTTATCTTGTTAGTAACTTGTTAATAATGTTAAAAACATGCTAGAAACATGCTAATAACATGCTAATCATGCTAATGACATGTTAATTGTGCTAGAAACAGGCTAGAAACTTCCTGGTTGTGCTAGAAATATGTAAGCAACATGCTAGCTACATGCTAATCATGCTAACAAACATACTAATTATCTATCTATATAGTTTCAAACTTCAAGCTTTTACAGCTGCTTTAAACTTTCAGGCTGGGCTTTCTCAAGCCAGCCTAAAGTTTGTCTTGACAAACTTTTTTATCTAGTTTTTAAATATTATTTAAACATTTTATCATGTAATTTTAATTCATTTTGCACAACTTGAATTTGAATGTAATTTTTAAATATTTAAACATTATTTTGCCATTTAATATTCATTCATTTTACACTTTTTTATAATTTGAGGGGAAAAAATTACATGCAATTTTGAAATAATATTTAAATATTATTTGGTCATGTGATGAAAATAATGCAATTTTTAAAAGTCTGTTTCCACCATAGTACTTCATAGAAAGTAAATTTATAATATACACATTTTGCACATTTTTAATAATATTTGTTATTTTATAAAAACAGATGCTGCCTATTATTTTAGGAAAAAAGGGGAAAAAAACATGATAACTTAAAGTATGATGTATTTTTTAAGTCATTCTGCTGTGTCTCAATCCGCTCCCTAGTTTAGCAGTAAGTACACTACTTAGTGAGGTCACCCATGTTCTTTTTTTGATTAACTTTCAGTAAGTGTAACTGTTTAATTATGAATAATGAGCAGCTTGAAAGTGGATGTAAATTGGTCTCTTCATCTGTATTCGGTAGCAAACCCCATGTCAGCATCTAAGTCACAGCAGAAGAGTTAGAAGGAACCAAATTATTTTAGTGTGAGATTCATAAAGAGCCTTTAATGAAAACCATCAGATGACTTTGAGTAACAACATCAACATGTCAAGGGAGTGCCGGCAGTTTCCTCCTGAGAGCAGATGTTTCGTACCTCTCGTGCTTCTTCAGATTATGTAACGTGTTTTTCGTCTTCAGGAGTCAGATGATGAAGACGGAATGCCAAAGAAGAAATGGCCCACGGTGGACGCGTCGTATTACGGCGGTCGAGGAGTGGGAGGAATCAAACGAATGGAGGTGGGATTCCTCAAAAGAAGAGTAATCGAAGAAAAATGTGTCATGTGATTACTATTGAGAAAAAACATAACACTCTATGAACTTCACTAAATAAACTGTAGCTAGTGGAAGAATAATGGTCTTATAGTAATTATATCAGATAAATATTATTAATATTAATTAACAGATAATTATATAAACACTATGGAATCTTTTTTTTTTTGTTGAAAAAAGTCACTCCTGCTCACTGAGGCTGTATTTCTTTGATCAAAACTACAGTGAAAAATGTGAAATATTATTCTAATTTAAAATATCTGTTTTCTATGTGAATATCTGTTAAAATGTAATTTATTTCTGTGATCAAAGCTGTATTTTCAGCATCATTACTCCAGTCTTCAGTGTCACATGATACTTCACAAATCATTCTAATATGCTGATTTACTGCTATTATTATCAGTTATTTATAGTGGTTTTTATTATTAAATGATGAAAGCAATTTGGAAACTGTGATAATTTAAGATTCTTTGATGAAAATTAAGTTCATGAGAATGTCTTTACTGTCACTTTCGATTAATTTCATGCATCCTTGCAGAATAAAAGTATTAATTTATTTTTATGCAAAACTTTTGAATGGTACTGTATCACAATTTCCACAAAAATATTGTGCAGCACAACTGTATTTGACATTGATAATAATCATAAATGTTTGTTGAGCAGCAAATCAGCATATTAGAATGATTTCTGAAGGATCATGTGACACTGAAGACTGGAGTAATGATGCTGAAAATTCAGCTGTGATCAAATAAATAAATTACATTTTACAATATACTCACATAGAAAACAGCTATTTTAAATTGCAATAATTTTTCACAATATTACTGATTTCTCTGTATTTTTGATCAAACAAATGCAGCCTTGGTGAGCAAAAATCTAAGAAAACATTTCAAAAATACTTAAAACTGTACTTAATACTTATACTGGTAGTCTATATAATTGTTCTGATTTTTAAATGTTGAATATAATATTTTTGTGGAAACTGTGATCATTTAAGATTCTTTGATAAATATTAAGTTCATAAGAATATCTTTACTGACACTTTTGAATAATTGAATGCATCCTTCCAGAATAAAAGTATTCTTTTTTTACCCCAACATTTGAATAGTAGTATATCATAGTTTCCACAAAAATATGAAGCGCGTTTTAATAACTGAAGTGTTTCTTGAGCAGTAAATCAGCATATTAGAATGATTTCTGAAGGATCATGTGACACTGAAGACTGGAGTAATGATGCTGAAAATTCAGCTGCGCATCACAAAAATAAATTACATTGTGCCAGATATCCACAGAGAAAACAGCTATTTGAAATTTTAATAACATACATATTATAACATATACTGGTTGTATATATATATATATATATATACAACCAGATTTCAGTTGAATTTATAATAGCAAAGCCATTTTAAATAAAATATCAAGGAGTAATGATGCTGAAAATTCAGTTTTGATTACAGAAATAAAATACATTTTAACAGATTTTCACTCAGAAAACAGTTATTTAAATTGTAATAATATTTCACAATTTTTACTGTTTTACTGTATTTTTTAACAAATAAATGCAAACTTGGTGAGCAAAAATGTAAGAAAACATTTATTTAAAAATATTTAAAATTGTAATTATTCCAAACTGGTAGTGTGTATAATTAAAAAAAAAAAAAAAGATATATATATATATTAACATATTAAGTTGCTAGAAGTAAAATATCAAAGAGTAATGATGCAAAAAAATTCAGTTTTGATCACAGAAATAAAATACATTTTGACAGATATTCACACAGAAACCAGCTATTTAAATTGTAATAATATTTCACAATTTTTACCGTTTTTACTGTAATTTTGATAAAAAAAATTACAGTAAAAAAATGTATTTCAATATTTAAAATTGTTACATTAAAAAAAAACACACTCACACACACAACAATTTCAGTCAGATTTGCTAGAAGTGAAATATCGAAATATCTCTAAAGGAAACTGATAACTGAAAAACATGCCTTTTGCATTTGCTGTTGATCAGTAACAGGTTTCTAAAGATATGATCTGCTGTTTTTGTCTGTGGTCCAGGTTCGTTGGGGAGGGAAGGGCTCAACTGAGGAGGGAGCCAAGCTGGAAAAACCCAAAAACGCTGTCATAAAGATGCCCGAGCAAGAGTTTGAACCCTTTGAACCCAAGCCCAGAAAACCAGACAGAAAGCCAGCTCAAGACAGGAAGTGGTATTCTCCCATTAGGGTAATGAAGCTTTGTCACTGTCATTATTGGTTATTGAAGCTGCTGGTGTTCAAAGCACATTGTAAGCGTTCTTATCTTGGTTTCAGGGTAAACTCGATGCGATCCTGGCTCTTTTCCGACGTGGATACGATCAAGTTTCGCTTATGAGGCCGCAACCGGGAGATCATGTGAGTATCTGGATGATCAAAGAGTCTTGGCATTATCTTTCATCCAAAGCATGATGTCAAACAAACGCCTCCAACAACAAACAGTCTGACCGAAAGCTTTCGAGGCGTTTGAACCCCGTAAATCCACGGCCTGTGGATTTTTTGACTCATTCCTCTTCGCCTCGGCCAGACGTTTCCTTACCTTTCTGAGGGCCGACGGGTGCCAAGAAACTTCACAGGCACATTGAGCCACCTGCGTCAAATCACTAGCCGTAAAACTGAAATAAAACACAAATGCAGACGCTTTCCAGACTGATAGTCTGCGTGTTTAAAGGCCCGACTCTTACATGCGTGGAGCAGCCACATGGTTCGACTTCTCGATGTCGGGTTGCAGGTTATCGGATCTGATTTAGAGTTTTGCACAAATGTTTTGAGATGAATTATCTCCAGGTGCTTGTTAAATCATTCAATATTTGTGTGAGGAAAACATTTTTCATTAAAATGCCGTGTTCAGCCGCTGCCAAATTTAGCAACCTAAGGAAGTGTGTCTAGTTAAGCCGTTCGTATCAATGCATAGAATGGTTCTGGTCTAGTTCTTGACCCGGCTGGTTTTAATAGCCTCGAGCGAAAGGTTGCATGACGCAAAGTTTCTCTGGAATGGTTTTCGGCTCGTCGTCCTGTAACGCAGGGCCTCTGCGCTGCTCTGTGGTTTGTGACGAGAGCCCTGAAAAATGCCCAGACTGACTCTTTTCTCTCTCTGCCTCTCGTTCCTTCTGAGTATGGAAAACAAATGAAACGGGCACCATTTCCTGTCTAAAATTGCATTAAGAGGACATAAAATTTATCCTGCAGTACTTCTGCCGTGAAAGAAAGAACTCGCAGCGTCGCTGTAAGTTGAAAACAAGGTCATGGTGATGATTTTATGAGAAAATCTAAACCTTACTTTTGCAAGAAAATCTAAAACTAACTTAATAAAGTGTAGTTATTTAAAGAAAAATCATTAGCAAAGTAGTCGGTCAGGTTATACTAGATAAATACTGTTAGTGTTAATTAATTGATCATATATACACTGCCAAGTTTCCAATACAAAACTTTGGAATGATAAACATTTTATAATGCTTTTGAAAGAAGCCTCTTCTGCTCATCAAGGCTGCATTTATTTGATCATAAATACAGTAAAAACAGTAATATTGCAAACAGTGTTTTTATAGTTGACTAAAACATAACATAAAAAAAAACATTTTGTTACTTGAAATAAAATAAACATTACAAATAAAATGTAATGTAATATAATATAATATAATATAATTTAAAACCCTTTTTGGTAGTTGCCAAAGCAACATTTCCTATTTTCATATTTGTTAAACTTTATATATATATATATAGTTTAATATATATATATATATATATATATATATATATATATATATATATATATATATATATATATTCTTTTTTAATGTAATAATTAATTATAATTATTTATTATTATAATAATTAATTATAATTATTTAATTATATAATTTTAATGACAAACAACAAAATTACTAAAACTTTAAAATTAAAAAATTAAAAATTGAATTCAAATGTAAAATAAAGCACAAAATACAACAATAAAATCTAATTCAAAATATTAAAAAAAAATCTAGTATGACAGTTATTCTGAAATAACATAAAAATAATTAAAATTAAACAAAAATAAACATAATTTTAAAAACAAAATAATAAATAAATAAAACCTCCTGCATAAATAATAGAATAGAATAGAATAGAATAGAATAGAAAAAACTTTTTCAGCTAGTTGCCAAAGAAACATTTCTTATTTTTCTTATTTAACTAGATTTACTAAAATAACTAAAATTAAATAAAATAAAACAATTATAAAAACTCGATAGACATATAAATAAACATAATTTAACAACAAAATAAAAAAATAAAACCTCCTATAATATAAATAATATAATATAATACAAAAATACTTATTTTATTTTAGGTATTTTATTTCAACTTGATGAAATAAAGATTTACATAAACTATATAGACATAGTAAAAAAAAAAACAAAAAAAAACAATAAACATTACAAAACCCACAACAAAATTAATTAAAACAAAATGACTTTAAAATTAAAACAAAGCAGAAAATACAAAAATAAAAATTCAAAATGTAAAAAAAAAATACTAGAATCTTATCACAACGATACTCAAATAATTTAAAATAGCTGTTTTCTTTTTGAATGTATGGAAAAGATATGAAATCACCATGATTTTCTGACTAAAACTATATGAAGAGAACAAAATTTATGCTGTGGTGCTTCCGCTGCAGAAGAAAAAATAAATGTCATCAGTTTCTGGCCAAAAGTTTGGAATAATTATGTTAAATAATTGTTTTGTTTAGTTTTTTCAGTCATAAATGCTCACCAAGACTGAATTTATTTGATCAAAAAACAGTAAAAACAGTAATATAGTGAACAGGGTCATTATTCCTAACTAAAACCATAAAAACATTTTGTTACATTAAAAAGAAAATAAACGTTAACTGCATAAAATTGCATTGAAAGAACATTAAAATACATCCAGCGGTGCTTCTGCTGTGAAAGAAGTTGAAAACAAGGTCAAGGCGACGCTCGTACAAATGTAGCTCTCTCACGTAATGCAATTTTTCTCTTTCTTAAACAAGCAAATTCCTGTCACTTTCAGTCTTTCTGTACTTTCCTCTCAGGTTCTGGCATTTCCTTCTGTGTTTGGAGTGGAAAGCGGCACTTTGTCCAGGGTTTAATGTTGTTTCTGCCGGTCGGTTTGCGAGTATGCGTGCGCATATATGTCTTGTATAGCGTATCATTATCTGTCCTCAGCCTGTTTTTCTCATTTGTACTCTGGTTAAGCTCTCTTCCTCGTGTTTCTGCGTCCCATAATGCACAGCGATCAGCTTTCCTCCGTCTGTCCCGCGAGCTCTGACGTCAGAGTTTTCAGTTTGCGTTCGCCCCCTCCTCCGTGGCTCCGGTGGGGTTTGAGGATGAGCTCATGCGCTCAGAACGGCCACATCAAACAGATACCACACGTCTTGAGATTTCCTTCAGACCCCGGCTAGAACTGCTGATGTGTCAGGAGGTCAACAAACACCCCTCAAAACACTCGTCATGATGTGGCTTTAACTGTGATTTGACATGAAACGGCAAACACAACTCATTTTTCTCTTAAAGCGAAGTGATGGTAAGCAGAACGCTGAGCTGTAGTTCATCCTTCAAGATGTTTGGATGGTGAAAATAAGAGAGACTGATGACGTCAGACAAAAAGGAAAGAAAAGGGGAAAAAACGTTTCTAAGGAATAACATACACATATGAGTCATGCACAGTAAGGCCAGGAATATTAATAAAGTAACTCCAAATAGTTTTGATTTCAATACATTATAGTGCATTTTATGTGTGTGTATGTATATATATATATATATATATATATAGCAATAAGACCAGAAATACTTATTAACAAAATAAACAAGTAAATAGTTTTGATTTCATGTTTGATTGCAATGATTATATGTATTATATAATAAAAAATATAAATATATATAAAAACCACCTACTTTCATATGTAATATAATAAATATAATACTATTTGTCACATTATAAAATTAAAATTTACTGCACACTATATGACCAGGAATATTTATTATGTAATAATAAATATTAATAATGATAATTATATTTGATTTCAGTTCAGTTCAGTTTATTTTATTACATATGGAAAAAATTACATTTGTGTGAATAATAGGTGAATATTTATAAAAATATATAGAAAATAACTATAATAACAGTAATCTAATTATAATAAAATAATAATATATTTGACATTATGAAAGTAAAAGGAGTTGTAAATTGTGCACAATTTGACCAGACATATTTATTACGAAAGTAAATAGTTTTGATTTCATCTTTGATTTTAATTATTATATATATATATATATATATATATATATATATTATATTAATATCCATTGTAAATTATGCACAGTAAGAGCAGGAATATTTATTAGAAAAATAAAAATAAACAAATGATTCAATGTTACCTTTCAATATTAATATATTAAATATGTTAAAGTGTACATCAATTTTTGCAATTTAAGACTAGGAATATTTATTAAGCAAATATGAATATTTAATTAAATATTCTTTTGTTTCAAATTGAATTTATTTACATTCATTATAATAGCTATATATATATATATATATATGCTTGTATGTGAATACATAATCATATAAAATATTTATTTAGTATCACTCAGTATGAGATACTATTATATAGTTTTAACATTTTATGTTTTTATTTTTCATTTGTTTGTTATTTGTTTTCATGTTCATTTAAAAGGTACAGTTTTTTTTTTTGTTATTTGTAGTAGTTTTATTTATATATATATATATATATATTGTTTTTATAAATTTTAATTTTAGTTTTAGTTTTAGTTGTTTTAGGACATCAGTTTTTTTTTTTTTCATTTTAATTTAAAAGTTAAGTTTTAGTAAAAGTAAAATTGTTTTGTCATTTTTAGTAGTTGTTTTATTTATATTTATATATATTCATTTTGTTTTTATTCATTTTTATTTCATTTTTAGTTGTTTTAGTACATAAAAAATGCATTAAAAATAAAAACTGATTTATTTCAGGTTTCATTTTAATTTAAAAGTTAAGGTTTTAGTAAAAACTAAAAAAGTTTTGGTCATTTTTAGTAGTTGTTTTATATATGTTTTATGTGTTCATATTGTTTTTATTCATTTTTATTTCAGTTTTAGTTGTTTTAGTACATCAAGTTAAACTACATTTTCAAATAATTATTGCCTTAGCAATAATATTGAAATATTATTAAAATATTGCCTTAGCAACTAGCTAGAAATAAAAAGTTTATTTTTATATATATATTTAAATGTAAAAGTTTATATAGTGTATATATTTACATTTTTTTTATATAAATATAAAACTCATATTTATGTCAGTTAACATTTCATTTCTGTAAAGTACCAAAAAAATGTAGTAGTTTTAGTTTTGGTTTTAGTTTTAGTTTTAACTATTAAAAAATCCCTGGTTTAAAGGTGTCCAGATGTTTTTTCAGGAGGGTTTGGGGTTATGGAGGTCTTTCAGAGTCTTTCCATGATGCATAATTTACAATTGTGGGTGATTTCATCTGTGGTTTTCACAGAAGTTCAGCCAGTTTGCGAGATCTTCTGAATGTGTGTGTGTGTGTGTGAGGAGCGCAGTCGAGAGCTAAAGAAAGAATGGCTCGGGTTTGGGCGTCACATTCTGGAAAATAGGACAAACTAATTCTCGCGTATTGGCGAGCGGCCGCCTTCGGCAGCGCAGATGAGCTCAGCGATGTGACACGCTTCTGCTTCTCTCCTCAGGGTCGATGCATCAACTTCCAGCGAGTGAAAGAGGAGGCGGCGGCGGCCAAAGCTCCTCCGCGAGCCCAGAGCCCGCCTCCGCCTCCGCCGGACTACCAGCCCGTCCCCAGCCCCGTCAGCTCGCCTCCGAACAGCCCGCCTCCGAGGGGCCCGCCGCTGCCCCAGCCTCCGCCGGGACCCCCGCCCGCCCGCGTCCCGCCCGGACCGCCCTGTCCCCCTCCGGCGCGCGCCCCGCCCAGGCCGTGAGAGGAACGCCCAGCCTCCCCTCGGCGCCATTCATCCGTACGGCCGAACCAAACGCTCCTCTCGCCAAAAAACGCACGCGCTATTTATCGGTCAGCTTCGATTAGGATGTGGTGTGTCGTTTGTTGCTGGACAGCAAAAAAAATGTAAGAAAAGCAAAAAGAGAAATAACTGTCGGGACAAAAATTCAACTACTGAGTTTTCCGTAGGCAGATCAAGAGAGAGCGTTTTTAGCTTTTTAGTGCTCTTTTTTTTTTGTTTTGTTTTTTCTCTCGAGGCTGGACGAATGATTCCCATTCATGTACAAATGTTTTAAAGCACATACGAATCCTACGAGCTTCTGATATCATGCCAAAATGTCCCAAGTAACCAGTATTAGATGCTATGTTATACTGTTAGTGCCTCTGGAGTATTTTGATTTGTGTATGCAGTGTGTCGAGTCACAGGTTTTACAGTGGTGAGTTGCAGGTTCTCTCAGGTGAGTCTCTGATCCTGTACGAGGGGAATATCAGCGCATGTCAACGTGTAAGATGATGCAAGTGATGAATGTGTAAAGGCAGGGTTGGGCCGGTTCTTTTACTGTAGATTAATGTCGCAGTATGTCACAAGTTCCTTCGTTTAGGTACAGCAGGGTTCGTCTCCGATCGCACGCTTGCTGGAATTCCGACAGATTCTCGAAGGTGCGCGGGTGGGATTCAAGAACGCTTTCCGGATCTTGCACTGAAAAAATGGTAACCTAAAAAATTTCAATCACAAAATATCATTTAGCATCACTGAATTGACCTGAATACTTGCATTTGTAGCAGCAAAACTCATTTGTATAGGAATAAATCCGCTCAGATTTCTCTTTACGGTAACATTTGCAGGTTACCACTTTTTACAGTGTGGGTGAATGTCATGAAAACATGTCTAGATCACACCAAAATGAACAGAAAAAGAAGGAAAGAAACATTTTATGCATTTTGACATTATTTTGATGTCAGTTAAGCACACTTCAGCCCAAAATTCTCATTACCGTTTTGCATCAAGAGTAGTTTTTTGTACTTACTGTTATTCTCAATAGTGGTATTTATGAGGTTATTAGTATCACGAATCAATGTTTTTGGAGTATTATCACTGAGTATATTATGTAACAGATTTTAAAAGTGTATAAAACCCACACGCTTTTCGAACTTGTATTATTATGATGTTTTATTAGCAATGTTCCATAATGATTCAAGCTTATGATTCAAGTATTTTTTTTTTTTTAGTTTATATTGGACTTTTATCCAACACTTGTGAGACAGTATGATCTGGAATTATATCCAGAACTATATTTTCTCTATATTAAATTTCAGAAATATGAATGCAATTTTTTTTGACACTGAATTAAAAACAATTTTCTTTCTTTTTTTTTAGTTTATATTGGACTTTTATCCGACACATGATCCAAAATTATATCCGGAACTTGATTTTCTCTCTAACAAATTTGAGAAATATGAATGCAAATTTTTTCAACACTGAATTTTTTTTTTTTAGTTTATGTTGGACTTTTAAATGACACTTAAATGACACTTTTTTGACACTGAATTAAAAATAATTTTCTTTCTTTTTTTTTTTTTTTAGTTTATATTGGACTTTTATCCGACACATGATCTGGAATTATATCCAGAACTATATTTTCTCTATAATAAATTTCAGAAATATAAATGCAATTTTTTTTGACACTGAATTAGAAAAAAACATTTTTTTTTTTTAGTTTATATTGGACTTTTATCTGACACTTGAGAGACAATATAATCCAAAATTATATCCGGAACTATATTTTCTCTATAACAAATTTGAGAAATATAAATGCAATTTTTTCGACTCTAAATTAAAAATAAAAAAGGTAATTGCAAATTTTTAACTCAAAATTTAAAAAAAAAATGTAATTGCGAATAGTGGAATTCCCAGTTTACATCTCACTTTTTTCTCAGAATTCAGTTTTCTTTTGTAACGTATTAAAACCTATTTGTGACTTTTTCTTATACAATGCTGATTTTTCTTTTCAGAATTGCAATATGTCTCACAATCCCACCTTCATATCTCACAAGTTTATATCTGACAATTCTGACTTTATATTTCGCCGTTCTAACTAGAAAGACAGAATTGTGAGATTGAAAGGTGCATTTACCTTTTTTATTTATCTTGTGGCAGAAACAAGCTTCCATAAATATATAACACAATATTTGTATCAGCATATATTAAGAGAAGTACAACAAATACTACCATGATATATAAATACTAAATAGAATTTTTTTTTTTTTTTAAATTATCATTATAACATTTAATTTTTATTTTTTTTTTTCTTGAAGTACGGTAATGAGAATCGGTGAGTGTCCTAAATGCAAAATGTCCAAAAGATAGATTTCTTTTTTTCTAAGTCAAATAATTCTTAGGTCTGTTTTCTTATGATCCAGGCATGTTCTTGATGGGTTTTCGTGAGATCAGGTTTGTTTATTATAAAGGTTGAACCTCTAAATGCAAAGTCAGGTCAGTTCTCGTCATGTTTTCTGTATTCCGCAGCTGTACTGTACGTATGTTGATATTCATCTTGTTTCTTTGCGTTTCATCATCAAACATATTGCAACTGCAGGGCAGTTCACAGCATTTAATTTATTATCCCCACGCCTAAAGGAAGGTACTTGAATATGACAAGGTGTCCTCGGTTACAAACAGGACACTGTGCATGAAACCAAAAAATAGTAAAATAAAAAAATCACTTAGCCTCAGATAACAGCCAGTGCCTTCTGTGTGTGTGTTTTTTGTTTTTTGGGGGGTTTTCTCTTCATTTTTTTTAATGTCCTTCAAGTATGATACAGTAGCACTGTTTATACTTTTGTTGTATTAACAAAAAGATTGGTGCATGAATTTTCTTTTTCATTCTCCCCATTCTGTCATGAAAGTGAAATAGTGCTCCGCTGTGAACAAGCAAAAACTTTCATTTCACTCAGTATTAAAATTACCGTGGACCAAACCAAAGCCGTTGATGTGGACAGCTGCAGTATGATGTATAGGTTTGTGCTTTTGTTTGGATTTGTGTTGTTTTATTTGCTTGTGGCAATCATTTCAAACATTGTGATCTGTACTTTTCCACAAAAAAACGTTGATACCAGAATTATAAATCACAATTATATTGTGTTACGATGTAGTAAGTGTATTAACAACAATACTGATGCATCTATTGAAAGGCTCATAAAGTTTACTTTTTTCACAGTATTAATAAAGGTCGACTTTCAAGCTTTTACTGCGTTTTCTGTTTGTTTCTACGCCTGCGTGTCAAAAGAAGTGTAACTACGCACAAGACTGAGTATTGAGTTAAGCATCTAAAGATGCTTTTGTGGCCTTTGGACATTAGCTTTTGTTTAGGATGACTTTTGTTATGCAAAACTTTTCGTATAAATGTATTGCAAGACAATGCATGTAGAGTAAATGTACACAATAAACCTCTTGACCTCTCACTGACCCTCACAGCAGATTCATAGTCCATTAAATGTACTCTGGGTTTCCCAGCAAACACTGGACAACTCTTGTTCTCATATCTCGTCAATAATCCATAGGAAATTAAAAGTGAGTTAAGGGGTAAATGTTGATCAAACAAGGTTTTTCCTAACTGGAAACACAATATGATGGCAGAATGAGGATTTGTAGCTCATAACATGAAGTAAATTCAAATTAATACGTTGTTTACATTTTAGAATATATTGAAGGTATCTGTTTAATGTAAAAAAAATGGGTATGCTTATTTATGGTGGGGGGCAAAATGAAGCTATATTTCAATGCAAAAATCACACTTAGAAACAAACAAACAAACAAAAAACATTTACACTACCGTTCAAAATTTTGGGGTCAGTAAGACTTGTAATAGTCTTTAAAGTAGTCTCTTCGGCTCATCAAGGCTGCATTTATTTGATTAAAAATATAGAAAAAAAACAGTAATATAGCAAAATGTTTTTACAATATAAAATAATGTTTTTTATTTTAACATACTTTAAAATAGAATTTATTCCTGTGATGAAAAGCTGAATTTTTATCAGCTGTTACTCCAGTCTTAAGTGTCACATGATCCTTCAGAAATCATTCTAATATGCGGATTTATTATTAGAATGATCAATGTTGCATAATATCAACAGCTGTGCTGCCAAATATTTTTTGGAACCTGTCATTTTTTTTTTCAGGATTCTTTCATGAATAGCAAGTTTAAAAAGTACAGTGTTTATTCAAAATATAAATATTTTATAACAATGTAAATTATTTATTATTAACTTTTAATAAACTTTTAATTATTAACTTAATACATCCTTGGTGAATAAAAGTATTCATTTCTTAAAAAAACAATAAAAATGTACTGACCCCAAACTTTTGAACGGTAGTGTATTTGAGTGTCATTAATATACTAGTTTTTGTTGATATTTTAAATTAGATTTAATTTTGTTTTCATTTTAATATTTTTTTTTAAATGTCTATATAGTTTTTAAATAAATTTTAGTTTTTATTTTAGTGTATTTAGTTCTAGATATTAAAGTTAAAGGAGAAGTCCACTTACAGAACAAAAATGTACATTGTCATCCAAGATGTTCATGTCTTTCTTTCTTCAGTTGTAAAGAAATTGTTTTTTGAGAAAAACATTTCAGGATTGTTCTCTATATAGTGGACTTCAATGGGGATCAATGGGTTGAAGGTCCAAGTTGCAGTTTAAATGCAGCTTCAAAGGGCTCTACACGATCCCAGCTGAGGAATAAGGGTCTTATCTAGCAAAACAAGCAGTCATTTTCTAAAAACAAAATAAAATTGTATATTCTTTTTAACCACAAATGCTCATCTTGCACTAGCTCTGCGATGTGCGTTTTCATGCATTGCGTTGGAAAGTTAGTTCTTCATCTGTGTACTTTGGTTCAGAAGGGTAAGGTAGGGCGAAAAACTCCATCTCATTTTCTCCTCCAACTTCAAAATCATCCGGCATCGAACTTTTCAATGTTATTATGTGATCCGTGAGGTCAAACTAGTGCAAGATGAGCGTTTGTGGTTAAAATGTGTATACAGTTTTTTTTTTGTTTTTTTTTTTAAGAAAATGACGAGTGGTTTCACTGGATAAGATCCTTCTTCCTCGGCTGGGATCGTGTAGAGTCCTTTGAAGCTGCAATCTGGACCTTCAACTCGTTGAGCACCATTGAAGTCCACTACATGGTGAAAAATTCCAGCATGTTTTCCTCAAAAACCTTAATTTCTTTCAAATGAAGAAAGAAAGACATGAACATCTTGGACGGCATGGCGCTGAGTAAATTATCAGGAAATTATTCTGGAAGTGAACTAATCCTTTAAACTAAACAAAACCAAGAAATGTTGTCTGGGCAACTAGCTAAAATAAAACAAAACAAATAAAAATATCTATTTTATTTATTTATTCTGATCATTTCAGTTTGTTTTACATGAGAGGGATTAGGGGAAGAACAGCCCGCTGTGGGAACAATGGGAGGTGTTTTCCACTGTGGAATTCTGGGAACACTAGGAATGAGGCGGGTCGAATCACATGTGCTGTGGGCAGATGATAAACTCAGACAGCAGCACAGGTGGGAGAACAGCTGCATATAGAGACTCAAGCAATGACTGCTGGAAAAGCACTTTTCACATAAAAAATGCACTGACTGTCAGAAGAATGTGTTTTACAGAAGTCTGTTATACTGTACAGTGGTCTTCGCAGATATATTTAGACAAAAATGATAACAAAATAACTACTGTGAGGCTGAAAAACAAGCAAAGAGACTCACCAGCATTATGAACAGTGAGCAAGATTCTAAAGGACAATACTATAGACCAAATAAAAAAAAAAATAAAAAAAAATCTTAAAAAAAAAATACATTTAAAAAAAATGTTTAAATATTTTTAAAATATATTTAAAAGTTAATTTTTTTACATTAATTAATATATTAATTAATATACATGTATATGTAAATGACCTTGATTTAATATATATATGTAGTTATAAGTGTCAAAATATCATGTGGTGCAACCGTCTGGACATAACTACTGTTTTGGAAACATCTTTGAAATTACTCTAAATTTATTCAGATTAATTTTCTGCACTATTTGGCATGATTTCTAAAGTTTTGTAATCCTGTATAAAATTGCAAAGCATTTGTATTTATATTTCCATCATGATATACAAACTTTGTCCAATGATTTCCACTTTATGAAATATCATGTGGTGTGACCATCAAGAAACTACCATTTTGGGACTTTTATGTTGAAATCCATTCAACGATAAGGCTTTGCAACATATACCAATTTGCCAATGACCCATGGAAGCATTTCAAATTTGGTGTAGTTACCACATATGGATATCATGTTGTATGACCTCAAAAAAACAATGAATATTAAGTTATTTTAACAAGTATTTATAAATGTATAAGTTTCATAGTGACCTTTTGTGGGAAGCTAGCTGGTTTTGTTTAGGTGGCCAATTCTGAGCTCATAATTGTTGACTGAATTTGAAAACGTCATGTGGTGCGACCACTGCAGAGTGTTTTCCATTATAGATATATGTCCCAGATTGGCAGTTTTTGTACTTTTATATTCAGTGGATAGTTTATATACATAAAATACTTTATTTTAGTATCATTTGGAATAGATTTGTATGCAATTTGGGTCATTTCAGATGGTTTATGTTTAATCTTTGTACAATATGAGAAAAAATGCAAAAAAAAATTAGAGTATATAATCTTAGTTTGGTAATTATGCATTTATTAGTAATTTATTTATTTATTAATAACTAATAATAACTATAAGTTATTTATTAATAACTAACAGATCGCTATAGCACCCCAGTTTAAGCGGCACATGAACCGATCATCTCTTCATCTTTACTAGTTATAGCACAAAATAAACATGAATGAACATCAGAAGGTATCTTGTTTCAACTGTGAAAAGACGTCAATACACACCATTTTTCAAGTTTCAAGTCCACTGACGTTAATCTACTCTCCTGTCTGGTTTGTTTGTCAGACAAAACAGTGTATTTGGTATTATGATTGGTCAGATCGCCTGTTAATCAAACTCCTGGCGAAGGGTCAACTGAGCAGCCAAGACTGGGCAAAGTTCAGAAATTAATGGGGCTAAAGAAATGCCTGCAGTTAATGCCATGCGCTGCACTTTTCACATGTCTCTTTAAATAGATTTTTAATGATATAAGGCCTTTGCATCATTTGGAGCAACCACTCATAATGTGGTGCAACCAATAATAGGAATAACTGTATTAAATTAAAAGCAAAATATCTAATTTCTGTGGTTGAAATATGAATCACTGCTACAGCATGCTTAAGTGAATTTTTAAAATCTTTTTATCAGTTCCATGCAATTTACAGGAAAAATAAGTCTGCCAACTACATTTAAGAAGGCAACTAACCCTAACTCAGAAATTATACAACAAAAATATGAGATCGTTATTTACAAAAACTCAAAAGAAATGCAAATACTTTGTTTCTAAACACTTTAATTACCGAAAACAATGAAAAAAAAATGTTAAGGAAATGAACTAATTTTAATATAAATCATGGTCGCACCACATGACATTTTTTAAGGCTATGGCCAATTCATCAAGATGAAAAAACACTCAAACTTAATTTTAAATTTTAATATAAATTTATGTGTACACAATATTCTTAAACAATTATAACAGGTTCTTTTTTTTTTTTTTTTTGTATTTTAAAATTGGCCTGTCAAAAAATCCTTATGTATCATACAATCGATTTTTTTTTTGAGTGAATTGTATAATAAAGCTACTGTCATGCTACTTACTAACGCTTTCCATCTCAACGTATTTTTTTTATAAACAAAAAAAAAAAAAAAAAAAAAACTGCTTTACGTCTTTTTTAAAATCTCTCTTATGCTGAATAAGGCGATTTGTGGGAAAGTTTGTTCATTCTGCGTGTCTTTAGCATGTCTGATAAGGGCTTTTGGGGTTTTGGCATTGCAACAATAAACAATAAACACACACACACACTCTCACTTTTCTAAAAGTCCTAATGGTGCGTCATGCAAGAGTCCTAATAGCCGGGTGATTTATGAGCTCTGTATGTTACAGTGAAGCAGTGCCCTTGACACAAAACTGGAAACGATTAAATAACCATTCTCTGGAAATGAAGCTGTTGTTCCAAAGGAGAGCGAACAGGGACTTTGGTCTTTACAATGACAAACGAAGAAAGTTCCTAGCAATTTAGCTTCTCCAAGCGTCAGGCACAATGGCAAGGCGTTATTTTTTCCGGTTGGCGAATCCGAGGCCTGTGGTAATAAGGTGACACGATGATGAAACCGGGTGAAACGGTCCCTCGGGGCTCGGTCTGTGGTCAGGCGCACCAGCCCGAGCTGTAAATCCCCCCTGGGCTTTGTTTATGCACGGCTTGACCGCGTCCACCGACACTCAGTGATTTTTCTGCTCGAAAACCCCGGGCCAAGGGAATGTGCTGATTGTCGGGCTTTTCGGAGCCATTCTCACATTGCAACCCCATCTGAACTTCCCTCGGCGAAGCTTCCCGCGCCACTCCTGCGCTCCTCCGTCCTGCTGTTTGGATGCCCTTGTCTCCAAGGTAACACACAAAGACACAGATGTTTCTCGGTTAGCCAAAGTAATTTGTGAGGACAGACGGAGCGCAGAAGGCAAGTATAGGCCTTCGTCAAGAGTGCAGTCTGACGAGACGTTTTGGAGTGAAAACACTGTAATCAAGACATGACATGAACCCTGCAGAAAGCCTTTACCAGGAATGCGAGCGCTTTCATCAAGATATTTGCATAATGTCTGGCTTGTCTGGGGATCCATATCTGAAAATACTTTGATACAAGTCTCAGCCTTTTCCTGTGCACCATTACTCTCATGCTCAATAAAAGCGAGCCTGAGTGGTTTTCAGCATTGGAAAAAATCTGTGATCTTGGTCCGACAGGTATCTTCTTTGATGATCAAAATCCCATGCCATTTGAAGACATGAATAAAACTCGCAATGCTAATGATACAAAAAGTGTCTAAGATCAAGAAAAAGAATAGAAAATCTGGTTTAGATGTGTGCCACGTTCTTAGGAAAGCTTTATCTTGTATTCACACTGGTGATTTTGAAAACATTTTTATTGAACATTTCAACTGAATGACTACAAATGTCAAGTGTGACTTCAAATCTGTACACATATCTTTTTTTTTTTAAATATGTTGGTTTTTAATTTTTATTTATAATTTAAAAGCTTTTTCATAAATATCATAAATTATTAATCAGAAAGTTTTTTTTTTTTTACAAAGTTGCACCACATGACATTTTCTCATCTAACCTTGGCTTGCCATAAAAATGCCAAATTATAGAACCTAGACAAATGATATGTCCTGTTTTATCATTTAAATGTAATGAAATTGCTAAAATGCTAAAATGTCATGTGGTGTAACCATCACATATGTGCATTTTTTTTAAACAAATAACACTTCATAAATTTTTTTATAAAGATTTTAGTTATTGTTTGTTTGTTTGTTTTTCTGCAAAATCACACCACACCACATTTTCTCAACTAAACTTGTCATAAAAAGGTTGCAATATCTGATAAAACCTTGACGGCATGTTGGTTTCATGTGTTACTTTTTTTAACTTTTATGTAATTTTTAATGAAGACTTAAATGTAATATAATTTCATGTGGTGTAACCAGCAAATATGTATAAATCTTAATATTTTCATACAAGTTAGAATACATTAAATATAATATAATATAATTTAAATTATTTTATAATATAATTATAAATTGTTAATAATTAGTTGTAATTTAATCATATATTATTAGTTCAGAAATGAGATTTTTGCAAAGTCACACCACATGACATTTTGTCAACTGACCTTGCCTTGTTATACAAAGGCCAAATTATCTGATAAGACTTAGACAAAACGGGTCATCTCTATGATGTTTCCTGTTTTATCATTTAAATTGAATGAATGTAAACAAGTCGTGTGGTGTAACTATCATGTGTGTACACATCTATATCTGTGTGTGTGTGTGTGCACAATGTAATATTTTCATAATTTTTTAAAAACATTTTTCAAATTTTACTTTTTTAAATAAATATCACAAACTTTATAAATTACTTTTTAGCTTTTATATCATTTTCAATTAACATTTAATATGATTTAATTTCATGTGGTGTAACCATCAAATATATGCACATCTTAATATTTTTACGTTTTTTGTATTAAATATTATAAATTATTAATATAGAAAAAAGGTTTTTGCAAAGCTGCACCACATTACATTTTTTTTTCAACTAACCTTGTCCTGTTATGAAAAGTTCAAATTATCTGTTAAAATGTTGACATCTCTATGATGTCATTGTCTGTTCTGTTTTTTCTGCATGTTTGTCTGTGCTGGTTTCTTATGTCAGTAATATATTTTTATATAATTGAAGGTTCCCCCAATGAAGGTTTGAATTTAATGACTGTAAAATGTGGTGCAACCATCAAATATCTTAATATTCTCACAAAAGTTTTTAAACATATTTTTGAAATGTAAAATATGAAAAATAATAAATTATTAATTCATAAATATTTTTTGCAAAGTTGTAGAACATGACATAATCTTGGCTTACATAATGGCTAATCTTGGCTTGTCATGAAAAGGTTAAATTATCTGATAAATCCTTGACAAAAGTTGACTATGAAGTCCTCAATTTATTTATTTTTATTTATTGATTTATTTTCTGCAGAGTTGCACCACATGACATTTTAATTCTGCTATTTTAAGATACTTTGTAACTTTCAAAGACTAATTTTTTATGTTGGTTGGACCAGATGATTTTAATATTATATTATATTACATATATAATTATAACTAAGGAATAATAATAATTGTCACTTTTTTTTTTTAATAAAATATTGTCATACTACTTCAGCGTTTTCTTTTTTAAGATTTTCATTATTTTAATAAGGCATTTTTCCTCATGATAATATCAAAATAGTTGCATCTTACATTTTTTATTTCATACCTCTAAAAAAGTGTCAAAATGAACTTTAATTCAGAAATCAAAAACCTAATCCATAGATGAAGCGAATTCATGTGATTGTATGCATGATACTAACATAAACTAACTTCCCTTGGAAAATAGAGCCTTTGGTGTTTGAGTGTTTGGTCAGGGTTTTTTTTTTTTTGTGCGTCTTTGTTCAGATTTGTGAGTTAATGCTGAAACTGCTAAGCCCTGCTGAGGAAAGCGTTTCAATGGGCCGGCATGGGCTGCATGTGCCGGGCCGCCATGCAAACGTGGCACCCTCCTCTGCCCCCTCCTCTCCTCCCACTCTTCCTCCTCCTCCTCCTCTTTACTGGCAGCGGCAGACCACCAGGGCCCCGGGGGCGAGATCTGTGGCGGGGCCCCGCTCTCATGTCACCGGCTCTGAGAGATTACGCTGACTCCTGCTGGTCAGAGCAGGCGAGCTGCTGGCCCGCTGCACACGTCAACCTCGACTCCAGTCTGAGGCCGGACTCAAGGTTTTGGGGTTTGACGAGAAAGAATGCTAGAAACAGCAGAGAAACCTGATCCCAGATCTGCTGCGTGAACTGAATGCCCTACAGAGGACGGAAAAACCAGTGGGGAAAAGGATGAAAGAGACAAAAGAACTCAATGATTGATGAATTACACAGTTTGCTTTCTGTCATCTGATCTGAATGAATTAGAGGCTTTTAATCTTTCTTAATCGTAAAAGAGTATTTATTTATTTATTTAAATTTAAAAGAGAAATTTTATATAATTTATTCCTATTTTGACATTTATAAAATGTTTTATTATGTTGTTGTTGTTTTTTACATTTTGATGGGAACATTTTAAATCATTTTTAATTATTGCATTTTTGCACGGTCGAGGACGAGTACATGATGACAAAGTATTTATTGTCCAAACAATATTGCTAAATCATATGTTTACACTGAAGATATACTGTTCATGTTATGCAACCATGTGCATTTCAGTGTGTCAGCAGGTTCATTTGCGAGCGTGAAAATAGCCCTTAATGCACAACAGATGACGTTTCTAGTAACAAAACTATGCAGGAAGTGTCAATCACATTCAGATGAAGAGTGCTGCTGCATTTTAAAAATATAAACAAACAGATAAATAAAAATCGCATGTGGAACCACCGGGTGGTTACGTGTTTATCTCTAATCATCAGTACCATGTCTGCACAGAGAGGAGTCTCTTTACAACACACAATTACTGCAGATTTGGCCTCTTGAAGCAGCATGAGGTGCTCACTTAAAATAATTAAAGCCAGGAAGCATTAAGGTAAACATTCATTGTCTGACACGACATTTCACCATCATATTAGCATCAGTTCAGTCTCACTGGTTTACTTTATGCTTAAACTAGTTCTGAAGAACACGTGAGTGACGTAAACTCGTGCAAAATTCAACTTTTTTTAACACCATTGCGGAGCATTTTCTCTTTCTCTCGTAAGCATTTAACCAATCCTATATCCAATATCCGGGCAGAGGTTTCTGTTTACAACACATTTTTGCAGTGCTGAACAATGTAGCCAAACACAGACAGTTCTGATCAGAGGCAGCCAATCAGAGGCATGTACATTAGTACCCAGTGCATTAAAAAACGTTCAAAATGTCATAATCAAAGTTCATAGTGAAAACAGAAAGAGAGCAAGAGATCGGTGGACGGGTGGTTGATGTTTGCCAGCTTGCAGAGGTTCAGATGTTCAGTCTCTGTGGCCTGACTGAGATTTCTGTCTGCTTTACAAACCTCTCTAATCCAGATTAAACGCATCCAATGTACCGTACTCCACGTGCTGGCACGCGTCCCTCCTAAGCCTGATCCGGGACAAAATGTGTCACGGTCTGCCACAGTCGCACAAGCCATATTTGTCAGCTTTTTCAAATTTACACTTAAAATGTGTTTTTAATTTTTTTTTATTTTATTTTTCTCACAACCAAAAGTAAATCATTTGTTGGTTAATTTCCCCTGACAAGTGTAAACACTGTCTCTCTGTGGTGGTATAAAAACATTGCACTGTTTCTTTAAGCATCCCAACCAGGCCTGGAGTGAGTTTGGGGTGGGACTGTCTCTTTTTCTGACCAATGGCTGACAGGCGGCGTGTTCAGGAAACCTGTTTGAACACAGTCATCATTTATATTGACAGTCATGGAAATTTTAAGCATTTTTGAACAAATGTATAGACTCCTTTGTCATTAGCTGATGCTAAAATATATTTTAAATATATATATATATGTATTTATATTAGGGCTGTCAAACGATTAATCGCGATTAATCGCATACAAAATAAAGGTTTGAGTTTGCCTAATATATGTATGTGTACTGTGTGTGATTATTATGTATATATAAATATGCACAAATTAATGCATATTTAAGAGAAACATGTTATTTATGTACAAAATATTTTTATTTATATATAATATAAATTATATAAAAATTATAATAAATACATATACTTGTAAATATTTCTTAAATATATACATAAATGTGTTTGTATTTATATATACATAATAATCACACACAGTACACATACATATATTTGGCAAACTCAGACTTTTATTTTGTATGCGATTAATCACGATTAATCATTTGACAGCCCTAATTTATATATATAAACTTTTAAATAATATATATATACTACCGTTCAAAAGTTTGGGGTCAGTACATTTTTATTGTTTCTTTTTTTTTTTTTTTTAAGAAATTAATACTTTTATTCACCAAGGATGTATTAAGTTAATAATTAAAAGTTTATTAAAAGTTAATAATAAATAATTTACATTGTTATAAAATATTTATATTTTGAATAAACACTGTACTTTTTAAACTTGTTATTCATGAAAGAATCCTGAAAAAAAAAATGACAGGTTCCAAAAAATATTTGGCAGCACAACTGTTGATATTATCCAACATTGATCATTCTAATAATAAATCCGCATATTAGAATGATTTCTGAAGGATCATGTGACACTTAAGACTGGAGTAACAGCTGATAAAAATTCAGCTTTTCATCACAGGAATAAATTCTATTTTAAAGTATGTTAAAATAAAAAACATTATTTTATATTGTAAAAACATTTTGCAATATTACTGTTTTTTTCTATATTTTTAATCAAATAAATGCAGCCTTGATGAGGATAAGAGACTTCTTTAAAGACTATTACAAGTCTTACTGACCCCAAACTTTTGAACGGTAGTGTATATATTATATATATATGTATAATTGTGTATGTAAATTATATAATTACATATAAAATTAATTAAATATATATATATCAATTATATCTTTTTTTTTTTTTTTTTTTTTGCAAAGTTTAGATAAGTGAAAATCTGCACTACCGGTCAAAGGTTTTTGGACAGTACAATTTGTAACGTTTTTTTTAAAGAAGTCTCTTCTGCATTCGTTTGATCTGTACAGCAAAAACTGTAAAATTTTGAAATAAACTGTTTTCTATGTGAATATCTGTTAAAATGTAATTTATTCCTGTGATTTCAAAGCTGAATTTTCAGCATCATTACTCCAGTCTTCAGTGTCACATGATCCTTCACAAATCATTCTAATATGCTGATTTGCTGCTCAAAAAATTATTATTATTAATAGTATTATTATTATTATTATTGTTGTTGAAATCAGGTTTTAGGTTTCTTTGATGAATATAAAGTTCAGAAGTACAGCATTTATCTGAAATAGAAATCCTCTGTAACATTTTTTCTTTATGATCACTTTGGATCAATTGAAAGCATACTTGCTAAATAAAACTATTAATTTCTGTTAATTTCTATCATTTCCTCTTTTGAATATATAATGTTACAAAAAAACGTTTTATTGAAGTGAAATGCTGGTCTTTGGATCTTTCTATTTATCAAAGAAACCTGAAAAAATGTACTCAACTGTTTTAAATATTATATTTAATTATATATATATTTAAATGTTAATGATAAATGTTTGTTGAGCAGCAAATCAACATATTAGAATGATTTCTGAAGGATCATGTGACACTGAAGACTGGAGTAATGATGCTGAAAATTCAGCTTTGAAATCACAGGAATAAATTACATTTTAAAATATATTCAAATAGAAATCAGTTATTTTAAATAGTAAAAATATTTCTACATTTTACTGTTTTTGCTGTACTTTGGATCAAATAAATGCAGGCTTGGTGAGCAGAAGAAACTTTTAACTGGTAGTGTACACAAAACGAATAGCTTTAACAGTTAGTTTGAACAAAAATCATGTTTTCTGAGCAGCAGGGTGAGTTAGGTGTCAATCTTAGGCCACAGAAGAAAACAAGAGATCACTCTGTTGGTCCTGTTATCCTTCATCACTCCTCCTCATCCTCTCCTCCACTGACTCACACCCACACACCAACTGTTTCCAGCAGCTCTGAGCGGCTTTTATCTGTCTGTTGGTTGGATCTTTCTACAAAGGAGCGTTAAGTTCACCTGTAAAACCTGCTGGCGGTTTCATCTCAGTCGCTCAATGCATTCTGCTCAACAGCTGTGACCTTCAAATCCTGATTCTGTGCTAAATTCAGAAGGCATTTAACAGTCTCCTCAGAAACAGAGGAGAATAACACAGATCTGCTGGGCGATGACCTCATTGCTACTCCGTCCAGCTGGGAAAACTGAAAAATACTCATAATCTCATACTGGAATTGAACACAAACATGATCGATTTCATGGCAGGAGCACGAAACCCCAGTAGGTTCCGATGACAGAAATCTTCTGTGCGTTTGGTGTTCTTCAAATAGTTTGTGAAAGAAAGTGTTTTTGGTAGCTCGGCATGAAAATCGACAAATCCAGGCAGCGTTACTGCAGATTGTCGATGCCAGCCACACAGATGTGCCCGTTCCAGCTGTAGTCGGCCCATTGGCTCGTGTTTCAGGCACATGTAGAGCGTTTGGAGCGTGTGGGTGGGAAGACGGTCATAATTTCCAGAGAGGAAACAGAATAGCTCACTTACAGCAAACCCACTGAGTTTGAGTCCGGCTGTCGTCCGTTCCCCATTCGACCGAGCCTCTTCACTCACCGTACACATTTTATGCACTTGCCAAAGACAAATTCCTGTACTTACTGTATTTATTTGACGTGTGTGTCGAGGATGAGAAAGAAGAAACATTTTTGTTTTATGGCAGCTTTAACCCAGCTTGCTTCTGGCTGCACTTGAACTGCTCAATGTGCTTTATGTTAGTGAATCTCAGCTTGCTCAGAGATGTTTTCAGGAGCCAGATTTTACATCTGACATCAAGTGGTGACCAGCACAGTATCGGAACTGTTTACAGTACTAAAGTACATAAAAACAAACTTTGAAATGTATATTGTACCAAAGAAAGAATTAATAATATCCAATGAACTAAAACTGGAAAAAGGGTGTTTTACGTTGTTTTTATATTGACGGATTGGTTTTTAAACATTAAAAATTTCACTTCATACTCTTAATTCACTGTAGAAAACACACTGCCGTCGGCACTAAACATGTTCGGCGTAATTTTCTTTTCTAGTGAAGTGTATTTAATGCAGTCAGGATCTTATTTCCTGTCTATGTTGAAATCCCCCTAATTTGGGCACATAATGAGTTTGCACCAAAAAGAAACTTCAGTGGTTTTGGCGATAGAAATCTTCAAAACAGTTTGTCTTTGTTAAGCAGCATATTTAAAATTTGGAACAAAATCTGGCAACTGTAGTTTCATAAATAGTGCATGAATTTTTCAGACTGGCACATTCATAAAAACCAAGGCTTTTTTCGCCATGATCAACGTCACCAGATAAAGCTGCAGAATGTTTTTTAATAGTCTAAACCATGTTTATTCTGCTGATCTAATATGATTGTACTGTAAGAAAATAAATGGGAAAGCTGCTAGGATTTTATTTAAAGCCTTTAAATATAATGCATTATAAAAGTAGCTTTAATGCATGAATTAAGTTGGCCTGAGAAAAGGCAACTTACTGAAATGCTATTTAAACTTATTATACTTTTTCTGAGACCACAGTTTCTGACTGTATCTCCTCCTGGAGCTTTAACTCTACAAACTCCAAACTCAGCACAGATCTTCAGACTCGAGTTGCTATATCTTTTCTAACTGGTCGGACTTACGATTTTCCTAAAAACCATTAAACTGGGAAAAATCCCATAGATTTACATTGATGGAATGTTCAAATGAGCCAAGACTATTCAAACTCCAACTGTCCAAACTCCCAGAATCCTTTGAGACTCAGTCAAACTTCCCTTCTATGTACTATATTTCTAATCCATTTAAACTCATTCAAACATGCTAGTAACATGCTAACAATGCTAGAAACATGCTAGCAACATGCTAGTAAATTGCTAATCATGCTACAAACATGCTAGCAACTTGCTAATCATGCTAGAATAATGTTAGCAACATGCTAGTAACATGCTCATCCTGTTAACATGTTAGTAACATGCTAATCATGCTAGAAACATTCTAGCAACATGCTAGTAACATGGTAATCATGCTGGAATCATGCTAGCAACATATTAGTAATTTTGCTAATCATGCTAGAAACATGCTAGCAACAAGCTAGTAGCATGCTAATCATGCTAGCAACACATTAGTAACATGCTAATTAAGTTAAAAACATGCTAACATGCTAATAGCTTGCTAATCATTATAGCACCATGTTAGTAACATGATAATCATGCTAACATCAGCTATCAACATGCTAGTAAATTGTTAATCATGCTAGAAACATGATAGTAACTTGCTAATCATGCTAAAAATGCTAGCAACATGGTAGTAACATGATAACATTGCAATCATGTTAGCAACATGCTAGTTGCTTGCTAATCATGCTAACAGCATGTTAATCATGCTCGAAACATGCTAGCAACTTGCTAATCATGCTAGAATCATGTTAGCAACATGCTAATAACATGCTAATCATGTTAACATGCTAGTAACTTGCTAATCATGCTAGAAACATGCTAGCAACATGCTAGCAACATGCTAATCATGCTAAAATCATGTTAACAACATGCTAATAACATGCTAATCATGTTAACATGCTAGTAACTTGCTAATCATGCTAGAAACATGCTAGCAACATGTTAGTAACATGCTAATCATGCTAAAATCATGCTAGCAACATGTTAGTAACTTTCTAGTTATGTTAACATGCTAGTAACATGGTAATCATGCTGGAAGTACTTTAAATTTCTTTCTTTTTTTTTTTTCTTCTTTTTTTTTTCCAACTTTCTGTTCAGGCTTTCTCTAGCCAACTTCAAAGTTTGTCTTGACAAACTTTTTTATCTAGTTTTCCCTTGTAATGGATTGTATAGTCTCATAGTAAGTTAGTAAGTTAAGTAAGCTGTAATACATTGTATTACTTATGTATTCTACTCATCAATTCATTATCTCATTACATTGTTACACCTTTTGAAAGGTTTGTCTCTCATGTGTTTTATGAATTTAAACACATGACAAACAAACCTTTGCATATGTGACCCTGGAGCACAAAACCAGTCATAAGGGTAAAGGGTAAAAATAAAGGACAATATTTGTCCGAGATGCAACTATTTGAAAATCTGGAATCTGAGGGTGCAAAAAATCTAAATACTGAGAAAATCACCTTTAAACCTGTCCAAATGAAGTTCATAGCAATGTATATTACTAATCAAAAATTACGTTTTGATATATTTATGGTAGGAAATGTACAAAATATCTTCATGGAACATGATCTTTATTTAATTTCCTAATGATTTTTGCCATTTACAGACATTTCCTTTCACTCTAGAACAACACAATCCAATGCATAATTCAAACTATGGGTAAAACATGCAAAAAATCAATGCATTTCAATTCATATGATTCTTATTAACATATTACATTGGACCTATTTTTACAGATGCTTTGATTTTAGTTATATTTATTGTCTGAATTTAGCATTGTTTTATTCTCTATTGTCTAGAACCAGAACAGAACGGACCACCAGTTGAGAACTGATGTTTTATGCAACTTCCAGCTGCCATGATTTCATCACAGATGTGCTATGGTGTGGAGAAAAGCAAAAATCAACAATAATAAAGTGGAAACCGAACTGCTCCAATTCACAGCCAGCATCTGACTGAACAGAATCAAAAGGCTGAATATCCTGAAAACGGACTCTTTTGTTGAATGAGCTCACCATCCTGACACTGAGAAGGAATACGACTTTGTGTAAAACGCAAATCTGGTGATTTAGACCTTCAGCTACAGTACGGTCGATAGAGACGTGAAAACCTCCCTCTCTACAGAGCTCTTCTGAGCGGGAAACACGAACACACGGCTCCTTGTGAGTCCACATCAATGGAGGCTTTTTCCCAGGCCTCCAGCGCCATGAATGCGTGTTTGCTCATGTGTAGGAGAGCGTGGTGAGGCCGTGAATGTGTCATTGAGACGCAGCACACTTCCTCATCTCTCCTGCCTATAAGTTTTTTGCTTCGGGCTGAGACATTTATCTCATTAGTCATCATTCCCCACCATCTTAGGGACTTTTTTTGGCCGCAGCTGTTGTGTTTTACTGCCTAGCAAGCAGATTTTAATCCTAACCTAACCTAAACAGGGCTGGAGTTATGTAAGGAACCACACCATGGGGAACAAAGTTATTTTCAGTGAACCTGATCCAGAGACATTTTTGTGTGTAGGCTTCATTACCTAAAGAAACACCCAAATATGTGCATAGGTCAAGGACAAGATGCTCATGTTGTGTCTAGATTTATTATATTTTGGTGTAAAGTATTTTGGTGTAATCTATATTTCTTAGGTGAAAAAAGCGGTGATGAAAATGCGGTGATAATAATTTGTCAATTATTATTTGAAAAATATTTGTCCACCAAATCAAAGTCATGTGATGTAACCAAAATAAAGCATTGGAAACATAAAAAGGAACTTCATACATAATTTGACAATGCAAGGTTAGTTTAGATTGCTAAATGTTATATGGCAATTCATAATATGTGTACCAAAATAAAATAAATACATAAAAAAAAAAAAAAAAAATTGATTAACTAAAAATAAATTAAAGACAAAATGTTAACATTAACTATATTAGTTTAAAATAAAAAATTAAATAATCACAAGTTGTATTTTGTTAATATTATGTAATATTATTTGAGCCTGAGCTAACATGAACTAACAAAATAACAATGTAAAAAAAAATAAATAAATAAAAAAAAAGCTGTATTTTCATTAACTAACATTAACAAAGATTAATAAATACTGTAATAAATGCATTGCTCATTGTAAATTTATGCCTAAACTAAGGTTAACGAATTGGACCTTATTGCTGTTACCATAAATAAATAAATCAATAAATAAAAATTGATTAATTAAAAATAAATTAAAGACAAAAAATGTACAAACATTTTACAAAAAGTTTCCTTATGTTAAAATTAATTTCATTAGTTAAAAAGTATTTAGTTTAAAGTATTTAAAAATATTTTTAAAATAAATCACAAGTTGTATTTGTTTATATTTTTTAATATTATTTAAGCCTGAGCTAACATGAACTAACAAAATAACAGTGTAAAACAAAATAACAGTTTTTTTTTTTTTAACTAACATTAACAAAGATAAGGTTAACTAATTGGACCTTATTGTAGTGTTACCATAAATGAATAAAATTCATTAATTAAAAATAAATTAAGGACAAAAATTTACAAACGCTTTACGAAAAGTTTTCATATGTTAACATTAACTACATTAGTTAAAAAATACTTTTAAAATATTTAAAAAAATATTTTTTTAAATAATCACAAGTTGCATTTGTTAGTATTATTTAATATTATTTAAGCCTGAGCTAACATGAAGTAATGAAATAACGATGTAAAACAAAATAACAGTTGTATTTTTATTAAATAACATTAACAAAGATTAATCAATACTATAATAAATGTATTGCTCATTGTAAATTTATACCTAAACTAAGGTTAACTAATTGGTCCTTACTGTAGTGTTACAATAAATAAATAAAATTAATTAATTAAAAATAAATGAAAGACAAAAATGTACAAACACTTAACAAAAGTTTCCTTATGTTAACATTAACTACATTAGTTTAAAAAGTACTTTTAAAATATATTTTTACAAATATCTTTAAAATAATCGCAAGCTGTTTTCGTTAATATTATTTAAGCCTGAGCTAATATGAACTAACAAAATAACAAAATAACAGTTGTATTTTTGTTAACTAACATTAACAAAGATTAGTACATACTGTAATAAATGTATTACTCTTTGTAAATGTATACATAAACTAAGGTTAACTAATTGGACCTTACTGTAGTGTTACAAGAAAAAAAAATATCTAATCTAATTTTTTTTTTTTTTACAAGATGTGTACACACATGAAATTCAAGGTGTAAACCTTTGTTGGAAATTGTACTGGCATGAGTTTTTTTAAACTGGATTTCATAAAGGTTTTTTTCGGCACTTTGTCAAAGACCCACATAAGTATAGGTGCTTGTTGATGAGCTCAAAAAGAGCATATGCTGAAAAATCCCTGACCCTTTTCTGTTTATTTAATGATCTATACATTTCAGAACAAGAAATCCTCCACACATGTCATAAACCAGATTTCTAGGCCTGAGTTTGAAGTCCTCAAGCAAGACCAACAGTCAGCTGAGGTCACATTCTCAAACATCATCATAATAAAAACCATCTGGAAATATCAATAACCTACCTGTACAAAAATATTGCACAAGACTCAGGTCTGGCAAGATCAACAGGAGAGAGGAAATAGCCTACTTTCCATCACCTGTGGGGAGGGAAGACAGGACGCCATATTTTCTCAGTGTAGAAAAGGGTGATGCCAAAACACAGATAAAATGTAGAATAATTTCTAATCTATTCTAAATATATCACTGCTCTTTATAGAAGCCAGAACAGCCGACACACACGCGAGGAGCATTTCTTTGCAAATACCGCCATCGTGTGGCTGACGTGTGCGGTCCAAAGCGCGGCAGTTTTTCCCGCGTGGGCGGGAAGGTCAAACCGCGCGAATGTTTCTCAGTCAGTGCTCGTCAGATCGTCGGCGAGAGTCAGAAACAAAACACGGAAGACTAAAACTCGAATCAGCAGTTTTAACTGGGTGAGACTGCTCTCTACAGGGACTCCAGCAACACCTCATTTATTCCAGACTTCCAGCAGCCCTCAAACCACATTACAGGAGTCATTAACACAAGAACATTCTGTGCACAACACAACTCACCGTGCTGCAATTATGACTGGTTTATTCCAAGCTTTACAGTAGACGCCATCTTGAACTTTACTGATTCACTGATTACGCTGTTACTGACTTACGAGTTTACGATGCTATGTGCTTGTATAAGGTCCTTAATCATATGTCATTTTCAAATCTTACTTTTTTAAAGGTTTATGGAGTTGTTAATCTACTGGAAGTCTTTTAGAAAGATGTTTTGTCAGCTAAACAATCGAAATGTTGCTGAACAGTATTAAACGCACTGCATTTCTGTCCAGGGTTGCCAGATTTTCACAGCAAAACCCACCCAATTGCTACACAAAACTAGTCCAAAAGTAGCCCGATGGCATTTTTAAGGGGATCCCCGTTAAAAATCGGTTCCAGGGGGTAAAATGCACGTTTTTTTTGGTGGGGTTCCCCTGGTAAAATTACCATTCCAGAGGCTAAATATTATGTTATTGCGGACATGAGAAACAACCGGCGGCAACAGTGTTAAAGTAGCCCAAATCCGCGGGAAATTCGCGGACTTGGCAACCTTGTTTCTGTTCCTAACAGTCTCGTTTTCATTCCCGCCAAAAATGATTTATATATATTATTCTAGTTTTAGTCTAAAATATTATTGCAGTTAAAGAAATATTGACCTTCATTTACTTGTATCAGTTATCATATTTATTAATACACTTTAATATTTAATAATTATTTAACATTTAACTTGTTAGATATCATAAAAGAATGCTAATAAATAAAGAATGCTAATGCATAAAAATAAAGAATGCTAATGCATAAAAAAATATATTATATTTTACTATTTTCTTCAAAATAGTAAAAGACGAGACACGAGAAAACATGAAGAAAAAAAAGTAAAAAAAAAAAAAAAAAAAAAAGTACATTTCTAAGAACTATATGTGACCCTTGGCCCACAAAACCAGTCACAGGTATCATGGGTATATTTGTAGAAATAGCCAACAATACATTGTACATTAGTTTTAAAAAAAAAAAGGAACTTAAAATATTTTTAAAATAATCACAAGTTGTATTTGTATTATTTAATATTATTTAAGCCTAAACTAAAATGAACTAACAAGAATAACACATGTAAAACAATAACAGTTGTATTTTTGTTAACTAACATTAACAAAGATTAACAAATACTGTAATAAATGTGTGGCTCATGGTTGTAAATTTACGCCTAAACATTGATCATTAGGATATTAAGTGAAGATTATGTTCCTTAAAGATATTTTGTAAATTTCCCACTGTAAATATATTAAAACATAATTTTTTATTAGTAATATGCATTGCTAAGGACTTCATTTGGACAACTTTAAAGGCGAGTTTCTCAACATTTAGATTTTTTTGCACCCTTAGATTCCAGATTTTCAAATAGTTGCATCTCTGCCAAATATTGTCCTATCCTAACAAAACATACATCAGTGGAAAGCCTATTTACTCATATTTTCAGATGATGTATAAATCTCAATTTCAAAAAATTTAGGCTTGCTATTGTTGTCCAGGGTCACATATTATGTAAACTATTGTTACTAATAAATGCTAGAAGGTCCAGTGATAACTACAACTAAAAAAATACATTATTTAATAATCAAATTCTAATTCTATAAGAACTGTTATTTTCATACTACAGTTATAAAAACAATGGGACAGAGGAACAAAATTGTTGTAACATTCAGAATGTTTGTTTTTCGGCTGATGAATGATACAAACATTCACAACCAATCAGAATTCACTCTTCATGAGTGATGCTGAACATGTATCAGTACATCAAGTGGCATTAAAATTCATAACCTACACATTCTTTAAGCTTAAACCTAATTTCACGCTGAAAGGTATAAAACATGGCAGCTTTAAACACATTAACATTCCCGCCCGCAGATGGCAGTGTGGCGTGAGGTGGTTAACCCTTTCTGCTGACTGAAAAGTTACATAAACACTTGTTTTATTAGTTAAGGTCGGACAAACACAAAACTGTTCTTGTAGCAGAGTAAACGGTGAACACTTGCAGATCTGAGAACATGCTGAAATAATTAAGTTTACTGACAAACATCTGTTTGCTTTCCCAGCTGTTAATTTTAATTGACAATTTAAACATCTGAAAAACAAATTACCTTGTAAATATACATAAGTTTTGTAAAATAGGCCGTAAGCACATTTAAGAATTTCACACACTTTATCTCTTAATATACAGATAGTCATCTATGAAGAAATTCATGTCAATTTCTTCCAAAGGTTTATGAAAGTTCATGTGTTTTGTAGGCATTTCTGCAGCACAAGAAATAAAATCATGCTGTGGTAAACCATAATTATATGTCATAATTATGAGATAAAAAGTCAAGTATAACAAAGTAAAAATTGACAAACAGTTGTGAGAAATATTTTTTATATATATATATATATATATATATATAAAGTCAGTCAAAATTGACAAAAACAATTATGACAAACAGTCAAAATTGAGATAAAAAATATCAATTTTCTGCTCAATTTTCAATCAAAATTCTGAAATAAAAAGTCAATTATAACAAGTCAAAACTGAGATAAAAAAAAGACAAAAAAATCAATTTTGACTGTCAAAATTGTGGGATAAGGTCACAATTCTGACAAACAATCAAAATTGTCAAAAACAATTGATAAACATGCTAAATTAAAAAAAAAAAAATCTAAATAATGAAGTCAAAAAACCATCAGGTCAATGATTAGTCAAAATTGTGATAAAAATCCTAATAATGACAATAAAAATTGACAAAAACAATTGATTAACATTTAAAGTTGACAAAAAGTCAAACAAAAATGAAATGTCAAATACCACGGACAAAAATGAGATCAAGTAAATGAGTTCAGTCAAAATTATGAGTCATAATTCTGAGATAAAACGTTAAAATTATCAAATAAAACTACAATTATGACTGTCAAAATTATGAAATACAAAGTCATAATTATGACAGTCAAAATAGTGAGAAAAATCCAAATGAAAAAAAAGTTGAAATCATAAAATGGTCAATCATGACAATTATTATTATTATTTTTTAAATCTTATGAATTATTAAATGTTTTGTTTTTTATGTCTGTTTTGACTTTTGATCTCATAATGACTTGCCGTCTCAATTTTTAGATACGTCTTGTGTCACAATTATGATTTACTAAAGCATGACTCTTTTGTTTTATGTGTCAGAAATAGGCATCCACACACACAGACCCACATCAGTTTGAGTAAAGTGTAATAATGGCTTCTTATAATCTGGGATCTGAAAGAAAAACGTCCAAAGTCAGTCTCCTGAAAGCGTCCCAACACAGTGGGGCGAAAAAGATCCACATGTATGGCTTCCTAGCAGCTTCCTCAGTCAAATCTGGAAACTTCATGTCATGAGACAAACCTTAATCCACATCATACATATCAGACATACATTCAAAAACAACACAAAGAAAACATCTACTGAAACACTGAACGCAGAAAAACTCTTATCGAACCACGCACCTAAAACGATTGCAAAAAAACAGCAAGGTCTCTCTTCACTGCCTTAAATCCAAAACCATTATGATCACAACCCAAAATACAGACCTACAGCTGTATTGTTCCACTGTATCTTCCACTCATTTTTTTTTTTTATATTACTAACAGAAGCATTTTTTGACATGTTTGTTTCACAAAGAGACGAAGCGGATGCTAATGAGACAATAACTATGAAGGTTTGCTGCTTTGGCTCTACCATTAGCAGCAACAGCGCATCTATCTGGGCCGTTGTCACAGCGTAAGGGTTTCATATTGTGCTGACTAAGGATTTCAGTTTATCGAGACAGCCAGAGGTCACACAGCCGCTACTAAACCAGGAAAAAGGCAGCATAGAATGCAGATTTAAGGAGTACACAATGATACTGTGTACCGTTTCAATCTTACCAAAGTGTGCAATTCATGACGCACGTAAGTGATGAAAGAAACTGAGTGAATCTTTGTCCTAAACGATGATCTTAGGTTTTTTTTTTGTTTTTTTTTGCCCACACCTAATGCCAGGTTAAAGGGATTGTTCACCCAAAAATGAACATTTTCATTATTTACTCACCCAAACCTGTGTGACTGACTTACTTCTGCAAAGCACAAAAGATATATACATTTCTACTGTTTTTATATATGAAATGACAGCCTGTGAGGTCCAAAATGACACTGGACTATATTGACTTTAGTTTTATGGACAAATGAAACATCTTAACAGCTTTTTGTTATGAGATAAAAAATAAAGTCAAAATGATGAGATAAAAAGCAAAATTCTGAAAAGTCAAAACATAGTCATAATTCTGACAAATATTTCAACTTACGAAAAATTCAAATTTACACTACCTGTCAAAAGTTTTGGAACAGTAAGATTTTTATTTTATTTATTTTGTTGTAAAGAAGTCTCTTTTGCTCACCAAGCATGCATTTATTTTATCCAAAAAAAAAAAAAAATTAAAAAAAAATTGTGAAATATTTTTACTATTTAAAATAAGTGTTTTCTATTTGAATATATTTTAAAATGTAATTGATTTCTGTGATCAAAGCTGAGTTTTCAGCATCATTACTCCAGTCTTCAGTGTCACATGATCCTTCAGAAATCATTCTAATATGCTGATTTTCTGAAACATTTATTATTATTTTTAAGTTTGCAAACAGGTTAGCACATTTCAGGATTCTTTAATAAATAGAAAGATCAGCATTTACTAAAAAAAAAAAAAAAAAAAAAAAAAAAAACTTCTATTCAAAGAAATTTGAAAAAAAATATACTCTGTTTTCAGCATAATAATAATGATAATAATAATAATAATAATAATAATAATAATAATAATGTTTTTTGAGCAGCAAACCAGAATATTAGAATGCTTTCTGAAGGACGATGTGACTGGAGTAAGGATGCCAAAAATTCAGCTTTGAAATCACAGAAATAAATTACATTTCAAAATATATTCAATTAGAAGAGAGTTTTTTTAAATAGTAAAAATATTTCAGAATTTTACTGTTTTTGCTGTCCTTTGGATAAAATAAATGCAGGCTTTATGATCAGAAGACCCTTCTTTAGAAAACATTAAAAATCTTACTGTTCAAAAACTTTTGACTGGTAGCATATGCCAAAACTGAGATAAGTCGTAATAGTTTTATTACAACGTAATCTTTAATGTTCAATTCTGACTTTTCTTTTCATAATTTAGCTTTTTATCTCATAATTTACAATTTCTCATAATCATTACTTTTTATCCAATCATGTCTAATCTCATAAATATGACCTTTTATCTCATAATTTCACATTTATGTCAAACAAAATAACACTGGACTACAATGACATTCATTTTATGGACAACAAAAAAAAGACATTTTTAAAGTTTTGTGATCCACAGGTTTGAAGCATGGGGGTGAGTAAATAACAGAATTTTCATTTTGTGTTAAATTATCCTTAAATCTATGGCATGGACTAACATTGCAAGTGCATAAATGTTAAAATGAGAAAGTTAGATTATTTTCTGTAGTGGCTGAATCGTACACTCCAGAGGATTCAGATCAGAACAGCCTAACTTGTATTTAACCTGGAATATTCCTTGAATGCAAAATGTTGCAATTTGCATGCCAAATTAAACTTTTGTGATTTGCAGTGATAAATTAATGTGATTTCCATACAAAAATATGCTTGAAAACAACAGAGGAAAGAACTAACCCAGACCAGGAGGAATGGCGTGATACAAGAAACGCGTCTAATGAACACGCCAGCGCTCGAGAGACTCGGACTAATGAGGAACAGTTGCCGTTGAGGTAATGAGCTGTTTCTAACCGGTGCGGTGTGTGCCGAGAGTCACGTGGCGATATAATCAAGAGCAGAAAACCTTTAGCGAAAGAAACACTTCCATCCACATTAAAATGAACAGACTGAATGTTGAATGTTGCAGACCTAATAAATGCAACTAATATGCTGAAATGTTGCAATGCTTTCTAAAAGTAATCAAAATATAACAGCCTTGTAATGCCACTGATAAAGGTTTAAGAATCATTAAAAAGTCTTATTAAAAAAAGCGGGGTAAAGATTGGAATAGTACAGAATATAATCTCTCAAAATAGTAGCAATATTGACCGATCGCAGCCTGAGCGCTTACAGCATAAGAAAAGAGGAACAGAGGAAGTCAGACAGTCCGACCTTCCTTTAGGAGGCAGAAACGCAGTTTCATCTACGCTGATGTACAGCGTCGCTGTCCGTTTAATGCGTCTTTGTGCACTCGGTTTACACAGTGAGCCTTTTAGCAGTGCCTCGTGTCACCGGCCTCCAGCGAACGTGTCCCAATTGCAGATGAGCTACATCGGATGAACGACATCAGCGTCTTTTTCCGGTCGAAAGATTGCATAGAAAGTTCTGTTGTGCTCAAAGACGTCAAAGCGTGCGGAAAGTGACCGATCGTGCCTCGTAAGCGAAATCAAAAACAGCATTTGGGAACCATCTACTCTTTTTTTTTTTTTTTTTTTTTTCCAAGGCACAACTATTCTAGGATTCTCAAGTGTGCAAAATGAAGCTGGAGTTCGATTATCTTAAAAGGGGAGAGATCGTTTTCAGAGGACCGTTTTGCAGGATATGCATAGTCGAGAGACTCAAATCAGTGTGCTTCGCTACCAAATTCACGTTGGCACTTCCGCTTTCACTTTAAAACAGCAGGACGTTGTGCAATTTGACGTTCTTCCAGCCGCTGCGATTGGTCCTTTATCCCTTTGTCCGCTCCGTCCTAGTGGTTTGGTGTGGGCTGGTTCACGATGACCTGGATGACGAAGTCCTTCTGGATCTTGGTGTCTTGCAGGCGGGTCTTGTCCGTGAGCAGCTTTCCGGAGAAGAACCAGCGCTGGTGGGCCAGGTCGATGTCCTCCTGAGCTTGCAGCTGCTTTTTGAGCAGGCCGATGGTGTCGCTCATGCTGGCGTTCAGACGCACGTCTTTGCCGGTGGAGAGACGCACCTTCAGCTGGAACTCTTTCTTCTGTGTCGTCGGGGGCTCGGGGTTGTCTGACAGGTCTTCTTCGCTTCTTTCGGTGATCAGATTGACGGGCGGGGCCAGGCAATACACCGGTAGCTGGTAACGGTTGCCGAGTTCGTCGTAACACTCGGTCAGGGATCCTAAAGGGATTGAAAACACAAATGACCATCAGCGATGGGGAAATAAAGAGCGGCGGAAACAACAATGAGGGTTTCTGTGAGTCATCATTTCTTGTGTTTTCATGTCATTAAATACTTCTTCATTATGGTAAAAACTTCCCCTCCGGACATTAAAGAAAATAAGGGTTAGGTCATAAAAACAACAGGGTAGTTAAAAGTATAAATGTTTATTTGATGAAAAAAAAAAAAAAGCAATATTTTATTTTAAATAAATTAATTTAATTTAACTATTTTGTTTATTTGCTTTTTTTTTTTTTAACAAAAATTACATTTTTTTATTAAAATATCTGAAAATAGTCAAAGTTATTCAAAAAAAATAATCAGACATTTCAATCTTGTGTCAATCATAATGTAGCAAGTTCAGAAATGCAACATAAATTCAAGTTGCCTTATTTTATCATCCGCAATTATTACAAATTCTTCCAAAGCATCTTGCATGTAAAGTAGGGCTGTCAAATGATTAATCACGATTTATTGCATACAAAATAAGTTTGAGTTTGCCTAATATGTGTGTGCTGTGTGTAATTATGTATATATAAATACAAATGCATTCGTGTATATTTAAGAAATATTTACAAGTATATGCATTTATTATCATTTTTTGACAATTTATATTATAAATAAAGTGCGATGGATAGAACAATAAGGGCTGGAGTGAGTCATCATTTCTTTTGTTTTCATGTTATTAAATACTTCATTATGGTAAAAACTTTCCCTCGGGACATCAAAGAAAATAAGGGTTAAATCATAAAATGACAGGGTATTTAAAAGGATAAATGCTTATTTGATGAAAAAAATCTAATATTTTATTTTAAATAAATAAATTTATTTTAATTTAATTATTTTATTTATTTGCTTTTTTTTTATTTGTTTTTTGTTTTTTGTTTTTTACAAAAATTATTTTTATTAAAATATTTGAAAATAGTCAAAGATATTTAAAAAAAAATAATCAAACATTTCAATCTTGTGTCAATAATAATGTAGCAAGTTCAGAAATGCAACAAATTCAAGTTGCCTTATTTTATTATTATATTTATTACAAATTATTACAAATTATTCCAAAGCATCTTGGATGTGAAGTAGGGCTGTCAAACAAATAATCGTGATTAATCGCATACAAATAAGTTTGAGTTTCCCTAATATGTGTGTGCTGTGTGTAATTATTATGTATATATAAAAACAAATGCATCTGTGTATATGTAAGAAATATTTACAAGTATATGCATTTATTACAATTTATATTATAAATAAAGTGCGATGGATAGAACAATAAGGGCTGGAGTGAGTCATCATTTCTTTTGTTTTCATGTTATTAAATACTTCATTATGGTAAAAACTTTCCCTCGGGACATGAAAGAAAATAAGGGTTAAATCATAAAATAACAGGGTATTTAAAAGGATAAATGCTTATTTGATGAAAAAAAAAAATCGTATTTTATTACATTTTATTTGTGTGTGTGTGTGTGGGTGCGTAAAACTTTTTTAAAATAATTTATTACTTTTTTTTAAATTAAAATATTTCAAAAATAGTCAAAGATATTTAAAAAAAATAATAATCAAACATTTCAATCTTGTGTCATTTAACTAATCATCATGTAGCAAGTTTAGAAATGCAACAAATTCCAGTTGCCTTATTTTATCATCTGCAATTATTACAAATTATTACAAAGCATCTTGCATGTAAAGTAGGGCTGTCAAATGATTAATCATGATTAATCATATATAAAATAAAAGTTCGAGTTTGCCTAATATACGTGTTCTGTGTGTAATTATTATGTATTTATAAATACAAACACATTCATGTATATATTTAAGAAATATTTACAAGTATATGTATTTATTATAATTTTTTTACAATTTATATTATATATAAACAAAAAATATTTTGTACATAAACATTTCTCTTTAATATATACATTAATCTGTGTCTATTTATATATACATAATTACACACAGCACACAGATATTAGGCAAACTCAAACTTTTTTGTATACAATTAATCGTGATTAATTGTTTGACAGCCCTAATGCAAAGGTTGTTTTTTTTTTGACGTAGATATTTACGTAACATAACAAATACACCAACTCAACATTTAGGACTGTATTATTTCAGTTATGCAGAGGATGTGGACAGAATTGCAGAATTCAAGCATAAAAATGGAATTTACTATATAACACGGAATGTCATGGAATTTCTTAAAGTTTGGATTATGGAAATTAATCAAAAGTAGGTCAATACACATATCAAACTGAGATATGGAATAGTATCTGTAAATATTAAGCCATGAAAAGAGTTTGGTAACATTAAAAAAAAAAGTAAGAAAAAAATATTTCTGGGGGGAACTAAAATAGTTAGAATTGTATAAGTTTCATTATTTACAATTAATTATGCATGCTTTTTGTTTAATGAGATTTCATTTAACCATTAAAAAGGAATTCAGAAAAATGAAACTGGAAAAGAAAAAAAAAAAAGAGAAAGAAACAAACTAAAAAAAAAATTAGTCCAGAAAAAAATAAATCAATTAATTAACCGGAAAAAAAAAAAAAAAAATTATATATATATATATATATATACACACACTGATTTTGTGGAAAAAAGAAAAACTGATTTCATAGGGCCCTAAACATTACATTGCCCATACTGAAACTGGATATGTAACAAATGAGAGGTTTGCATATAATGTAAATCTTGATTAGGTCATGCATCAGCTTTGTACCTAATTTTCCACAATTTTAACAATATCCTATAAGATGAGGCATGACAGGCATGATAAGGCAAGTCAGGTTTATTTGTTTAGCACATTTCACACATGCCAGCAATTCAGTTTCACTTTAAACTCATTTGAGCTTGTTCATGAAAAATATTATAACTTCTATATTTTATATCAGGGGTTCTCAACCTTTTGCAAGCTTCTCCGATGTTAAATATGATCAAGAATTATTTTATTTCGATCTACAGTGTAATAAAAGTTAAGAAAAATATTAGCCTATAGCCCTAAATATATAGATTACAAGCTAATTCCTTTTTTCTTAACTTTTAACTTCTTCTAAAAATTATCAAGAATATTAAATCAACTCAATAGGCTAAAGAATTTTCTTATACAAACTTAACAAATGCACTTCAAAACGAAGTTTTCATATATAAATTCAGGAATCACGAATATGACAAAATAATATTATTTTTTATATATTAGTTGTATAGCTATAATAGTTGTATCAAATGAATAAGGAAATTATGCCTTGAATTTATTAAGTAATGTTTAATTTCATTCGTTTCGCTCTCTGGAAATGTAAAGAAAAATACCGTTTTTACTTGGAATTCGTTTTTAATCCCTGGTTTTAAACAAGGATATACATGAGATAATTTATATATTATTGCTTGAATATTTCCTAAAAATTACAAAGGTTTAATTGGAATCTTTATTTCAAACGACCCGACCGCCGCGACCCGAATATCATTAAAAATATTTTTGGATGACTCGTAACTGCGGGTAACCGCGGGTGACCGCAAGCACCCGCTCATTTTGGATCAACCCGCGCATCACTGATCAAACAAATGAGCGCCGTTTTCTAAAGTCTATGAGCACAGCACACACAAATAAACTAAATTGACATACTGCAGTTAAATTTCAAAATGTGGTGTTTTTATATTTATAACATTTGAATACAGTTCAGCAACATACATCACACGACCTGACGACCAAGAGAGCTGACAATTGACCATCACTTAATTTCACCTCACGATTGAAAATGTGACACTGATTTCATATGACAGTTCAACAAACAAGTTAATAATATTAAGTCACTTATATTTTTGATGAAATAATGACTGTTTTGGTCTATTTTAGCAGCGAAAATAGATCCGATGAATCCAAACAAAGATCACGAATTTGCATTTTTTTTTTTTTTTCTGTTTTTTTTGCTCCCATCCTGTAGACTACTCGCGCCCCCCCCGCAAGAGTGTCCGCGCCCCCCGGTTGAGAACCACTGTTTTATATTCAAATGTAAAGGATTCACATGGAACGACACAATGTAAAATACATGTTTTTAGTGTTATCATGGATTTTATTGACTGAAATTTCTGAAAATAATAATAAAACCTGACTAAAGCACTGATGCAACTTTTTTCTCTCAATGCAATTTTGTGTTACATTTTATTTTTAGGACTCTTTATTACAGTGCAATTAAGTACTGAGTAATATTAATTAACAACATGCACTTTAGGTTAGGACAGTTAGGATTATGGTTTGCTTTGTGGTTAGTTGCATGTAATTATGCATCATTTACTGTCATTACTGTAGTAAGTACATGTAACAATTTAATTTAAAGTGTTCTGACCCAGTTTTTACCAGGTGCAAATTTTTTCCAGAAAAACGGCAACTTAAATTTTGGCTATTCCACAATGCAGCAGCTCATCAAAGCTCATCAATTTTATTAAAAAAAGAGCAGCGTAAACATTCTTCCAGTTCCACAAAAGACAGCAGGTCAAACACACAGTGTCACGACTCTCACCGTGTGGTAATGTGATGTTGGCTCCGTCCACGATAGCCTGAGCCAGTTCGTGATCGTTACACTCCAGAGCCACGGCGGCGGCCTTCAGGGCGTCCCAGATCTCCTTACGGCCCTCGAACGCCGGAGCCGTGTCCCAGAACTCGTCTCTCTTGCTGCGGAGCTGACCCTCCGTCATGGGGTAATCGCTCTTCCACTTGGGCTTGTCTTTCTTGAGCGGCTCATTACGACCTGCGAACGCAGGTGAGGTGTGAATTAGCACTAATGTGAGAGAACTGTAGGCCATACAGCATTTCCTGGAATAAAAGCTTTGATGATTCATGAGGATCAAAGTAAAGACCACGTTAGTTTCGACCGTTATGCCGGAGTTTTACTATTCCGATGAATTATGATGAGGTTAGACTTAAATCAAGCGTACGTGCAGTTCCACAGCAAAGGCATGTACGATTTCACGAATGTAGGCCGACAAACACTTTCCACTTGTATTTTCCATCAGTACTTTCACGAACGCCTTAACTGGGCAACAAACAGGAGATTGAGTGGAATGTAAAAGTAATAGTGCAATAAACAAGAATTGACATTTAGTGCTTTCAAACGATCATAGTGTAGCGGAATATTGGTGAGGAAAACTTTTAACAACTTCATTACAGTAGAAAGAGCAGATTTCGTCACCTATGGCTACAAAATATCATCATAAACAAATATGTATACACATACACTACCTTTCAAAATTTCTTTTGAAACAAATTAACACTTTTATTCAGCAAGGATGCATTAAATTGCTCAAAAGACATTGATGTTACAAAAGTTGTAACATTAGAAATGTACAAATGTTTCCATTTCAAATAAATGCTGTTTTTTTTAACTTTCTATTCATCTGTAAACCCTGAAAAAGAAAATGCATCATAGTTTCCACAATAATATGGGGCAGCACAACTGTTTTTAACACTGATAATAATCAGAAATGTTTCTTGAGCAGCAAATCAGTATATTAGAATGATTTCTGAAAGATCATGTGACACTGAAGACTGGAGTAATGATGCTGAAAATTCAGCTGCGCATCACAGAAATCAATTACAGTTTAACAGATATTCACATTGAAAACAGTTATTTTAAATCAGAATATTATTTCACAGTTTTACTGATTTTACTATATTTTTAATCAAATAAATGCAGCCTCAGTGAGCATATACACTGCCACTCAAACATTTGAGATCAGTAAGACCTGTAATGTTTTTTAAAGAAGCCTCATCAAGGCTGCATTTATTTGTTCAAAAAAAAAAAACAGTAATATTGCAAAATGTTATTACAATATAAAATAATGGTTTTTATTTTAATATACTTTAAAATATCATTTATTCCTGTGATGCAAAGCTGAATTTTCATCAGCTGTTACTCCAGTCTTAAGTGTCACATGATCCTTCAGAAATCATTCTAACATGCTGATTTATCATCAATGTTGAAAACAGCTGTGCTGCTTAATATTTTTTTGGAACCTGTGATATATATTCTTTTTTCAGGATTCTTTGATGAATAAAAGGTAAAAAAAAAACAGCTTTTATTTAAAATAGAAAGGATTTCTAACAATATAAACCACTTTTCAAAAGTTTGGGGTAGTAAAAATATTTTCTCTTTTTTTAAAAGAAATTAATACTTTTATTCACCAAGGATGTGGTAAAATAATAAAAAGTGACAGCATAGATTTACATTGTTAGAAAAAAATTGTATTTTGAACAAACGCTGTTATTTTTAACTTGTTATGCAAAGAATCCGGAAAAAAAAAAAAAAGAATCACAGGTTCCAAAAAAAATATTTGGCAGCACAACCGTTTCCAACACTGATAATTCTAATAATAAATCAGCATATTAGAATGATTTCTGAATGGTAGACTGGAGTAACAACTGATGAAATTTCAGCTTTGCATCAAAGGAATAAATTATATTTTAAAGTATATTAAAATAAAAAACATTATTTTATACTGTAATAAAATTTTGCAATATTACTGTATTTTTTCTGCATTTTTGAACAAATAAATGCAGCCTTGATCTTTAAAAACATTACTAGTCTTACTGATCCCAAACCTTCGAGCGGCAGTGTATATAAGATAACAATATAGTTACATATCAAGCACTCAAGACCTAACTACGTAAGAGATAAATGAACAGCTAGTTAGTATGAATTTAAATATGATGTTGAAATACAGTAAGCTCAGAGTCAAATAAAAGCAGAAGTGAATGACACTCGCTCATATTTACATGACTGAGCAAAGGTTGTGTATTTATGACTGTTTGTCTGCAAATACTACCCTCCCTAATGACTGATCACTTCAGTCAAAAAATAACAGCCTCCATCCATCCAGCTCACATCCATCAACAAGCCCGAAGGCACCAGGCAAACTCCAAACAGCACCTCCTGACCCTCAAGTCATCTGGTCAAACAGAGCCGCTGTTTTGATCAACAACGACACGTTGAGCAGGACACACGGGCGATCAGGACACGACCCGTATTACTGGATACTGTTTAAGATTACAACACACACTCTGTGTGTTTGCATTAGGCCTGAAATAAACAGTGCACAATATCAACAGTCATCTACAAATATTATTATTAAATAGTCATTTAGATCAAATCAAAGTGTTGATGTTGCACAGCTAATATATTTACAGTTCATCAAAACAAATGATTCAGCCATAAGACAGCTCTACTGAAGACAATAACGTCCTCCTCGTCATCATCCAGCTCAATTCACGTTCTGTTCTCAACTGATGTTTCAATCAGCAAGATTTTTGAATGTCAATAGTTTTTAAGCTCCAATAACAAATGAATCTTAAGTTACAATATTAGATGGGGTTGAAATAAATGAGAAGCGCTGCGAAAACAATAACATCAGACATTCCTATCTGGACGGGATTAGATTTCTCAGGACCAAAACACTCATCTGCTTAATCATTTTTGCACACTGTGAGAAAAACAGCCGTGTTTGATTCAAACCCGACTGAAATGGCTCAGGACTCTCTGGTCGGTCCAAACTGCTGGAGGAAACCATGATATTACACAGCAATGATTATAACAAATAAAGACAATGTGTGCTCTCAAAAAAACAAAACAAAAAAAATAAACATAAAAAAAAAAAAAAAAAAAATCAACTGATTACCAGGGTAGTTTATTTTATAATGATCCCTGAGGTCCACTTAAATATTAATAGTAAGATTTAAATAAATAAATAAATAAATAAATAAATAAATATATATTAATGCCATGTCAGAGGCAATAGCTATAATCATGGCAAAAACAAATAATTACATCACTCAATCAATTCAATCAATATCCTTTTAATATAACGTTGCAATAATTTAACAATTTTGTCAAAAAAAAGTTAACATACAAAAAAAAAAAAACAATATAACCTAAAATAATAACAATAGCAGCAATAAAAATCATATTGCCCTTAATGACAAAAATTCTAAATTATTTCAGGAGAAACATTTTTTGTTTTTATAATTATAAGCAAATTTAATTTTAAGGTAAATTACAATTTGAAATCATTTTAACTTGAAAATTAATCAATTAAAAAAAAACTGCACTTGACAATTAATCCTATTATAAAAAATTTTAAATATAGCGATTCAAACACTTAAGGCAACTAAGCATATAAAGCAAAAGACATTACATATTATTTGGCAAGGCTGTATCTATGTAAATCAATGATTTAAAAAGCATTTTGGCAAATCCAGGTAATTTACCATAGAAATAGTTTTTTTTTTTAAACAATTATGACTGTTATGCTTGTTTAGAATCACCTGTCGCATGTGCTCAGCAGGGTTGTGAAGTTTTAAGTTTTCATTTTAATAATTCAATAATTATTAGCCTAGAGAGTCCAGAGAATTATACAGCAGTGTTTTTTTTTTTTTTTCCCAGATTGAGCGAAAAACCTAGGACTAGTTTGCAAAAGTAGTTTTTTTTTTTTTTACATCTTCTCAATCATTTAACAAACGATTTGATTGACAGCAATGGTTCCAGAGGAAAAGTTGTCCAGAATGAGGAGTTCTATCATATGATACGAATATTGCGTGCATGTGCAAAAAAAAAAAAAAAAAAAGAAAAAACAACGCATGACGTACAATCATTTATGCCCTTGAAAAATGCGAGTGGCAATTTCTTTCAAATTTCTCTTAGACATTTGTGGCTTGAACAGGCCCACCGAGTTTCATTCTGATCGGCCTTTCGTTAACCTTGTCTAACAGGTGCTCAAAATTCATTTTGAGCAAGGACGGCCATGTTTTTTGAGACACGCAAATGTCCTTGTACACTTGTGGCACTCCAAACCAAGACCGTGCACATCGATTTTCATGTTGATAAGACAAATAGTTGCCTAGTTATAGCCATTTTTGTGCTTTTTCCCCTCTTATAGTGCCACCAAGTGGCCAATCTCCACGATTTAGGAGTTATAGGCATTTTACTAAAAATGGCCCCACCCCTTTCCAATGTTTTGGCGTCCCTTTACAATGGTGAGTCGAAAATTCAACTTTTTTTTTTTGATAATCATTGATATTCTCTCTCCAGAGAATCTTTCTGCACTGGTTTGGCTCCAATCATGTGAAAAACCTAGGACTAGTTTGCAAAAGTAGGTTTTTCAACAAATATAAATTACCCAAAAATTTCGCCAGGCTCACAATCAAATCTGAGGTGTGCGTTTAGTCCGGCATGAGGCAAGGATTCCATAAGACACTTGAGCCTGCGACTAACAGTTTAGGAGTTATGAGCGGTTTCTTACTTTCTAAGGCTGTAGCGCCCCCGTCAGGCCGATTGGGGTGAGCAATTGTGATGTTGTAGGCGGTGTGAGCACTACCATCACTCCAAATTTCAAGTCTCTACAACTTACGGTTTGGTCTGCACGACCAGTTTTATGTGGAGATCACTGATCCATAACCATTCTAACAATTACAATAGGGTTACAGCGCTATGCGCTTGAACCCCTGAAAATGTGTCATTTGGTGCAGATGCTAATATTTATATGACCAAAAAGTAGTGCTGTGACAAGACACTTATCCCACGAGACACGAGACTGAGTTCACGAGAACGGGACGAGACGAAACTTTTTTTTTAAGAAATTCTAAATTATGAAATATAGGGAAAAATAGTATTTTATTCAACTGAAAAACTCAAAATGCATTTGCACTTTGATATGAACTTGCACTTTATGAAGTTAAACTTCTATTTTAATGAATTATACGCAGTAATAAACATGTAAATCAAAGCTACAGTACATGATTCTGGATAAATTGAAAAAAAAAAAAAAAAAAAAAAAAAAAAAAAAAAATCAATTTTTTTTTTTTTTTTTCAATGAATGAGAGATCACAATTCTAATGATTTTGAAGAAAAGAAAAATTAGATTAATCTAAACAAAAAAAACGTAAATTACTTGTGGTTCTAACAAAATGTTCACTGCTTAAAAAAAAAAAAAAAAACATATATTGGAACAAAATTGTAAAAAAAAAAAAAAAAAAAGAGTAAGTGTTTCAATTAATAATCGTTTCACTATTGAAATCTCCTGACTGAATGATTCAATGATAAATACTTTTTAAAACGTGCAGTTGTCGCCACCTCCTGGCAGAAGTGAAAATTCATTACAAAACATACCAGTGTTGATACTTTCGCTTTGATCGCTTTGAACTATAAACTTTCAGCCCAGTACTTCTGTTATTTAAATGTCTGTAACACAGAAATAATGATCATTATGTGGTTGAAAAGACTGTTTGTGTTGCTCTTCTTGGATCAGATCCAATTTTAATGTATTTTCACATGTAAGTGTCAATGTGTGGGCAGCGCGATGTGAAACAGTCGTAATAGACACCGCTGAATCGTTGTCATTTAGGAATAAGATTGCGTGGGTGTTTGAACAGAGATTGCGATCTTTTAACGATTAATCATGCAGCTCTAATGTAAACACCGCAAAATGTTTTGTGAAGATATTGTCACAAGACCAGTCAGATCTCAACATATAGGATCTCGCGAGATCTCGTCAAAAAAAAGCATAATAAAATTCTGATGCTTGCACTGTAAATCAATGACAGTATAGCAGATACTTACATAAAATGATATAAAGATCAGTCGTCACTCCGTATCTCCAATAATATATCTGAACTTTGTGGCCTTAAATGTTTATTAGATATTTAAGACTTAAATGATATAAATGCATATTTGCTGATTGTAATGGTTTGCCTTTCTATTTTTAGACAGAACTGTTAAACACAGTAAATGAAATTGCATTTTCAACTCTTATTGGCCAAATATCATCACTCAACCACTGCACAGCATAATGTCACCTCATATTATTTACACACAAGGCTTTCCAGATAACAGCTAAGAAACTATATATATATATATATATATATATATATATATATATATATATATATATATATATATTATATAAGGCTACAGATACTACAAGAATGCAAATGTCTAGTAAGTAATGTTTAGACGATTTAGCAGCAACCTGATCAATCCCCATTTATAAAAACTTCCCATAACCCATAGTGTGAACAATAACACTAGTGATGCTTGCCTAATCACCTCCCGTAATAAACCTGCTACAGAAATAAGGAAGTTGACACTGATGGCGAGAGATAGCTGGTGACTCAGAGCTTTCCCAAACCTCATGCTGCTCCGACTGTTGAGAACTTTCATCCAAACATATTATTTATAGCATAAAGGTGTAATAAGTAATCATCAGGACACGTTGTGTGATTTACAGCGCTGGTCCACCCAGAACACTTCACTCCACCTGACAGTACAATGATGGAGGGAGTGGATGAATATCAGCAGCATTTAAAAACATAGGCAGGATGCAAGTACAGGAAGTCTGGTGCTCTAAACCAGCTTAACATGCTGAAGAACATCCTATTTTATGGTTTTTAGAGTTTATAAAATCTGATATAGTGAGAACATGAAGTAAAAACAGCTCCGCTTTATTCAGAGACTCGAAAGGAGCAAAAACATGCAATTTGGTGCAGATGCTGATATTCATATGATGAAATCCTGATGCTTGTAACTGACATAAAATTATCTAACATCAGTGGTGACTTTGCATCTCTAACAATATGTCTTAGTAAGAAGAGACGGAAATGAATCAAACATAATCAGGGTTGTACAGATACTGTAAAATGAAATTTCAGGACTCTCAAGGTATTTTCAAGCACTACTTTTTGGATTTTCAAGGACTTTAATCAGAGATCTCACTTATCAAACAACGTCTTCTATTTCAAATTCTAAAAAAAAAAAAAAAAGGAAGTGAAATAGACAAATAAAAATACACTAATAAAAAATGGAAATGGATTACTACTAAAGTATTAAAAAGTATACTACAGTAAAACAACTGTTAATTTTCTTATGGGAATTGTATATGTTCTTTTTTCTTTGTATTGTTTTAATGGTTTAATATTTTCTACTGTTTAAAAAAATTAAAAAATAAATAAATAATTGCGAAATTGCTCCAAAATCCCGATCTGAATCAAATGATTCGCAATCCGCGCTCCGAAGACTCAATCTAAAGCAAAAGATTCACAAACCCACTGCGAAGTTCTGATCTAAATCAAATGATCTGTGATCCACACTCTGGAGAATATTTCAGATCAGGACTCGGAGTGTGAATCACAAATCATTTGACTTAGATCAGAACTTTGCGTATCGCAAATCTTTTGATTTGAATCATTCAACGTGCAAAATGATTCACAAAACCATTCTGAAATTGAATGACTCGTGATAAGCGAGTTGAATCATTTTGCAACGGTGCTTTTTTAAAAACATTACAATCGTTGTTGAAATTCTAAAATGAATGATGACTCTTTTAATGTGATCTGTTTTTTGCTTGTGAATCACTTGAACGATCGAGTCACAAGTTTGAATCAATCAGGGGCGTGTTTCCCAAAACCAACTATGGTCGCAAGTTCCGTTGTTACTAATAGAGTTCAATGGACCTAACCACCATAGTTAGCTAACAATGCTTTTGGGAAACGCACCCCAGAGCGGTTCCAGCATAAATGACACAACTGATTCGGTTCATCTGTTCCTCTTTTCACATCTTCAGCCACATTTACATGACACCTAGATTAGCTCGACTGTTTTCTGACATTAACTGAAATAAATGAGAAAGGTATGTTTTTTATTGTGTTTGAATTTTGTGTGAAAAGATATGTGCTTATTGACAGAATTAAACACTTATTTCTTAGATACGTTGTCTTTCAATAATTTAAGCACTTTTCAAGTACCTCTTCAGGTATATAGCTATTTTCAAGGGGCTCTAGGGCCTTCAATTTCAAAAAGTCAAATTGAAGTACTTCAAGCACTTTAAGCACCTTATACAAACTATGTATAATGCAATGTAATCCTATGATGATTGAGAGATGAACAAATAAACATTCCTCAAAAGATGTGAGATGTTTTGGAGGCTTGGAAAGCTCATTCCTCCACTGTGGAAGAGTGAAAGCAAAGCTTCTGGAAACAAAAGTTCCTCAAAAGATCCTGATCCTGATGATTCATGGAGAATCAAGTTAAGCCAAGCTGCTTCCAGTGTTCATCTGGAAATATTACTACAATTATTCTCACATTTACCTGATAAAAATCAGTCAAGATTTGACAGCAAAAACACACGTGAATCAGACGACAGAAAGCATGGAGTAGATTGTGTGTGAAACAAGTTTAACAGCAAAGTTTGATCATTAGAGGCTTTAGAAATGTGTGCATCCAATAAGCTTCAGTAGAGTTTATAGGGTTCATCTAATAAAGGCCTTTCAAAGTGACAGGCAGAAAAATGTAGACAAATGGCTGTGTTTACAACTCAGCGCTTTGGTCAAATAAAAGAGACCACTGACAATGTGAAGCACTCCAAATGGGACTCTAAATGCTCCCAGAAGCCAAGCGATTGATGCCCGTTTCTTTTATTTCTTCCGCAACTTCATTGGCCGTCGCTCCGCCACAAATCAAAACAGTGCGCATTCTTAAAGAACAGTCACCAAATTTTACAAATCTGTCACAACACGTGACCATAGAACGATCTAGTCAGCAACTAAAACATTTGACCAAGGTCGAAGAGCTTATTCCATGTTACGATTATGTCTTGTGCCACAACGTGGGCGTGTGACGCAAAATGTGACTGTCAAAGTTCGGCACCTTATATAATCTCCAGTCAAATGATATGGAAATAGCTCTCTTGTTGTCTTGAGGCTCTAGGGTGCCAAATAAAGTTGCATTCCTCTCCTGTAATTCTCTCGTTACATTCACACACCCAACACAAGCAGCGACAGATCCTCCTCCTCCCAGCCCGCATTACAGGAATACGAGATCATCCCGATTCCTTCGCTGCATCACGGAGCGATGTGCGCCTCGTGCTCAGAACTGGTTAGCTTGCTGTGCTGGTAAAGAGCGTTTAGTTCTGTAGCTGGTTAAGTGTCGTGAACATGCAGTCAAACTGAAAGCGATGTGAGAGAGAAAGTGCGTGCCACAGAATACAAGACAATAAAGAGAGCAGCAAAAATGCATGTTTGTCTTTGGTTTGACCACAACAACAAACAGCACAACCCATACAGTCTGATTCACAACAAATGATTCACTTCAAACAAAAATGTGTCAAAGTTTGTATGGAGTAATCAAGAAATTATGGTTTTTGAGGAAAGCATTTCAGGATTTTTCTCCATATAATGGACTTCATTGGTGCCCTGATTTTGAACTTCCAAAATGTAGTTTAAATGCAGCTTCAAAGGGTCTAAACGATCCCAGCCGAGGAAGAAGAGTCTTATCTAGTGAAACGATCTGTCATTTTTTTGGGGAAAATAAAAATTTGTATACTTTAAGTAGGGGTGTGTGATATGACGATTTTTAATCGTGGACGATAAAAATGTTTCCACGATCTGCTTTATGAGAAATATCGTAGTATCGTGCTATTCTCTCAGCTGCAGTTCTGGCGCCTCCGTCTCCGTCTGTCTGTACAACGTGACATACTTCAGTGTTAACTCAGCGGTAGTTACACTCACGGGACACTGCACTTATTCACAATCACAAAAGTACATTATTTGCTTTAAAGTTTTGCCGGTTGAACATTTCATTCGCGTGCTGTTTCGACATGCGCTTTTTCCACTGCGCGTACACCTGAAACGCGCGCACATTAAAATACTGTTACATAGCGCCTAATTACTCAACTAAGTTATGTATCACGTCTGATTACACTACTGTTGTCAAAACACACAAGGTTTACATATAAAAACAGTTTGAGAAAGTGAAAGTAAACTATTGAATTGAGAGGAAAAAAAAACAAAACAAAAACGGATACCTGCCTGTATATTAGATGTGCAGCTCTTAAAGGGGCAGTACTAAACATGCTGCCGCTTATCATCAAAGGGATAGTTCACCCAAAAATTATAATTCTGTCATTATTTACTCACTTACATGCTATCCCAAACCGGTATTACTTTCTTTCTTGTGCTAAACACTAAATAAGATATTTTGAAGAATGTGGATAACCAAACAGTAGCTGGTTCCCTTTGATTCTAATAATAGAAATGATCAAATAGACAACGTTCAACAGAAAAAAGAAACTCATTCAGGGTTAAAACAACCTGAGAATAAGTAAATGATGGTATTAAAATAAAACACTATGACAGAATGGACAGACAGATGACAGAATTTTTATTTTTGGGTGAACTATTCTTTTAATTGTTATTAACACAAAACACAAAGAGAAAAATCACTCACTGCTCTTGACTGAGAAACTTTAAAACAGTTGCTTTAATAAGAATCAGTGTACAATTGATGTGCATATGTAGTGTATAAGTATATAGTGTTTCACTTTTTATATTTGTTAATTAAATTTTTTGAATGCTTCTTCTAAATACACCTACTGTACCTGAAAAATAATAACAAAGATAAAATAATGACAGATTTTTATCTTCACTCACTTTGGCCTAAATATCTGCTATTCTTTTTTATTCTATACTTTGTTACCTTGAAAGTCTTTGTTTTTAAAATAGGGAAATTAGTTTGGCTGTACTGCTCAGACAATTTGCAAAATAGTAAAACCAACATGACAAAGAATCGTGATAAAATCGTGAATCGTGATATTTCTGAAAAAAATCGTGATATGATATTTTTGCCATATCGCCCACCCCTAACTTTAAGCACAAAAGCTCATGTAGCACAGGCTCTGGGATGCGTGTCCACGACACTACGTACTATCGAATCACGTCGAAAGGTCACGCGGAAAGTAGGCGGAACTACAGGCCCAGTGTTTACAAAGCGAACGCGCAAAGACTAAGAAAGTGCAAGTTAGTCAAACGCTGTTTACAAACAAAAAGGCACAACGATGTCAGACGATTCTGAAGTTGTAGGAGAAAATACGATGGAGTTTTCCACCATACTCTACCATTTTGAGCCGGAGTACACAGATGATGAACTTAGACGTGATTCGTAGTAGTAGACTCGGACCTTTGAGCCTCATTCAGCAAAAAGAACAAATCTTTTTTCCGAGTCATTTCGTTCATTTTAGCAAAACATAATTAAAATGTTACGTGTTACTTTCCTAACATATCTACTGCTTACACAACCGTTGATCACACTACAAACAAGACAAAACTATAATGCTATAAGAAACAGAAAAGATTAATTCACTGTTTACCTGGGTCTTTAGTCTATGATTAGCTCACCGTGACAGCACCATAAGATGAACGAATGACTCGTTCTTCCCGAGTCACATTAAAGATTCATTCAAAATGAACGAATCGTTCAAGAACGACCCATCACTAATTCGTAGCATCGTGAACGCGCATTCCAGAGCCTGTGCTACACGAGCTTTTGTGCTTATAAAGTATACCATTTTTTTTTTCCCGAAAAAAATGACAGATCGTTTCGCTAGATAAGACCCTTCTTCCTTGGCTGGGATCGTTTAGACCCTTTGAAGCCGCATTTAAACTACATTTTGGAAGTTCAAAATCGGGGCACCAATGAAGTCCATTATATGGAGAAAAATCCTGAAATGCTTTTCTCAAAAAACACAATTTCTTTACGACTGAAGACAGAAAGACATGAACATCTTGGATGACAAGGGGGTGAGTACATTATTTGTAAATTGTTGTTCTGGAAATGGACTTCTCCTTTAACTCGAAGACACTGTATCAGAAATACATTACTATTGTTCGGCAGAATGTACGTATCACTACTTCTAAAATTATTGAAATCTTATTTTTTAAGGAACAATCATACAATATTTCTTCAATGTTTTCGTTGAAATGAAAATTAAATTGAAATTTAATTAAATCCCCTTTATTTGCCAAAAATAACATTTTCTTAATTTTCATTAATGAAAAGATAACTTAATGTTTTATGTCTTCGTTTGATAAGCAAAAATAAATAAATTCATTAAAAAAAAAAAAATCATAAGGCTATTGTAAGAACAAATTAAACTTGTTTTTATGCATTCAAATAATCAGATATGCTAAAACACAGAATTTGGTAACAAAAAAACATAAGGTGGGTAAAAATAAAACATTTAATTGGGCCCTGAACATGTAATTTTTGTTAAACTTAATAAACTGATGTTAAATTGTTGAAGTTTCGTGATTTTAATTAATTAGACATGCTTTTTGATTAATACAGTTTAATTTAACCATTAAAAGGAGTCCAGAAAAATTAAAATGGAATCCAGAAGGAAAAAAAAAAAAAAACTGAATTTGTGAAAAAACAAAACGGATTTCACTGGGCTCTACAATAATAGTCATGTAATAAAATTCACAAACAAATAACTTATAAGCAGTTTAATCTTAGTCAAAAACACTTACAAATCTGTCTAACGTGTGCATTATGAATATTTTACATCATTATTAAGCCAAGTCTGAGAAGTATAAACTTTCTAAATAATAATATTCCTTTTAAAAGATTTTAACTTCTCAAACTTTGTACTAGTAATACTACTAATACAATAATAACAACAACATAATAATAATAGTCTTAATCAGATTCACCAACAAATAACTTATGAACAGATTCATAAATACTCAAATCCGTCTAATGTGTTAATTATAAATATTTTACATCATTAAGCAAAGTTTGAGAAGTACAAAACTTTCTTCATTAATAATTAATAATTAATAATAATAATAATAATACTTGAAAAAGATTTTAACAAACTTTGTTCTAGTAATACTACTAATATAATAATAACAACAGTAATGGTCTTGTAATCAGATTCACAAATAACTCTTATGAACAGATTCATTTGAGTCAAAAACACTCACAAATCATTGAATTATTAATATTTGACCTCATTATTAAGCAAATCTGAGAAGTATAAAACTTCATATAACTATAAAAATAATATTTTTTACTATTTGCTCTAGTAATACTGCAACTAATAATAATTATTATAAAAATGACAATAACAGTCTTGTAATCAGATTCACAAACAAATAACTTATCAATGGTGAATATCTTATATTATTAAGAAAAGTTAGAGAAGTTCAAAGCTGGTTAATTAACAACAACAACAACAACGATAACATTTCTTAAAGTTTCAAACTCAAGATTTCCCCTGGTAATAATAATAATAATAATAATAACAATAATAACGCTGTAGACAGATTCTCAAACTAACAACTCTTATAAATATGAATTATCATCTTAAAGTGAAACAATAAATAAATAAATAAATACATACATACATACATACATACATACATACATACATACATATAATAATAATAATAATAATAATAATAATAATAATAATAATTCTTTAAAAGTTTGATTTTCTCTGGTAATAATAATAATAACAACATCAATTTACAATAGTGCTGTTTTTATTATTTAAGCAAAGTTAATCTGTGATCTAAATTGCAGCTCATTTATTTTTATTATTGCCGATATCTGGCTTGAGAACCACTTGCCGTTAATTAATAAACTTCCTCAACTTTGACTGGAGAGATGCATCATTTTCTGGGAACGGTCATGTAATACACAGCCCACGTGTCAATGAAAATCTTATCTCCTGTTCAAAGCAACACACACACAACATGCAGAAGCACAGATAACCCTACAATACACTGATAGACGTCTGTGTCCACAAGACTTTCACTGATAGACTTCAAACATGTCACTGACGTAATACAATGCTTTCCTTTAATGGAATAAAGCTTTAGCTTTAGCTTTCTATCCCAATCATGTTTCACTAATGTTTATGGAAAGTGCTGAAAAACAACAGGCACGACGGTCACATGGAGCAAACATGCAGAGACATGCCCTGAGACGGGACACAACTGCCAGCTCCAACATGCATACATCTGGAGAAAAACAGATACAACATTTGAGCAGATAATGGACAAAACCGGCAATGTTTCTAAAGGCCCATACTGACTAAGTGCTAGTAAACACACCTTATTTAACATTCAAATTATGATTGTTAGAGACCTGTGACAGTAAAGGGAAGTGGAACTTTGACAATGAAGAAAAGCAGAAGTGTTGCACACTGCATTCAATTTAGAATTATAAGCAGATGCACCTAAAACTCGCACGTTTTAAGAAAAAAAATAAACATTTGATTAACATGCTAGGCATTTTTGTGGTATTTCAAGGCATTATCATAACCAACGCACAAAAAACATCACGTGATAAAACATGGTGGTGTTGGTGGTTTTGGTGGTGCTCTTATTAGTTGCTCTCAAAAATTTTATTTCCCACCAGAAATTTGAATATTTTTGAGTTTGCAATGGTATTTCAAAGAATACCATAGTGCATTTCAATGCATTTCAAAGAATATCTTAGTACATACATTATACACTACCAGTCAAAAAGTTTTTAAGAGTAAGATTTTTAATGTTTTTTAAAGAAGTCTCTTCTGCTCACCAAGCCTGCATTTATTTGGTCCAAAGTACAGCAAAAACAGTAACATTTTTAAATATTTTTACTAACCATTTATTCTAATATTCTGATTTGCTGAATATCCAAATTTTTTTTTTTTTTTTTTTTTTTTTAGATTAAAACGGATCTTTCAGAATTGTTTTGAATATTGATGATGATAATAATAATAATGTTTCTTGAACAGCAAATCAGCATATTAGAATGTGACACTGAAGACTGGAGTAATGATGCTGAAAATTCAGCTTTGATCACAGAAATAAATTACATTTTAAAATATATTCAAATAGAAAACAGTTATTTTAAATAGTAAAAATATTTCACAATTTTACTGTTTTTGCTGTACTTTGGATCAAATAAATGCAGGCTTGGTGAGCAGAAGAAATCTTACTGTTCAAAAACTTTTGACTGGTAGTGTACATAAATAAATAATAACGGTACTTTTTTGTTAGTGGTGAATTGTGATTTTCAATCAATCCAAAATATGCACATTTTAAGCACAGCCACAATAAAAGATTGCATATAAAACAAATGTGCTGCGGTGATACCACGGTAATTGTAAACTTATGGTACTTTGATACAGATACAGGAGTACTAAATAAGGTAAGTTCACATTTTTGGGTGCCATGACTGATGCAAGATGGAAACGCATCCAAAGATCACGGTAGTCTTGTCTGCTGCCCCCAAAGACAGTAAATGACTAACATATCTTACTAAAAGCATATTGCAAAAGCATTGCATTTTGATATAGTGTTTGCTTATATTCCTATAACACTGCATTTACGTGGTTATAAATATACTGCACAGAAAACCATAATACATGAAAAAACAATGTGCATGCATGTGCAAAACCATGCCACATTTTTGTTTTGATATACTGTGGGATTCAATACATCTGAAACATATGCATATATTTAATGATTACTAATTAAAAATCATTCGTTTACAATTAAAATGATAACTTTACGTACAGCCTCAAATCACTGCATGAAAAAAAAAAAAACCAAGCAAACTTTAGGAAAATGCACTGACAAGCTTATGATAGTTTGATGCATTTATCAAATGTAAGTTCACATAAAAGCCTTGCAACATGGTTATATCGCGGTGCTGTTTGTTTATGATTTGTGTCTTTTGCTCCCACACCAGGTCAAGGCGATGCACCTAATATTTGCTTGTTTTCAAGAAAGCCATACGCGGAAACAAGCATGCAAAACAGCATCGCAGATGTACGGAGTAAGCAGAAGAGTCTCACCTCCACGCTTCCTCTGCGTCCTCGAGCCGTGTCCGCGTGACTCCGAGCGCTCTCGCCCCACACATCCTCCCATGATCGTCAATCAAACGCAGGCCACATCTCAACACTGCATCTCTAGATTTACTCCTGCTTTGATATCATTCGAGTTCCCAAACGGAAACAGTACTACATTTGAAATGGCTAGTGCAGTGCTAAAGGTGATATATCAACGGTACGCAGGTTAAAGAGAAGTCTCCCGGTCCAAAACAGTCTCAAAACTCAGCAAAACTCCAGACTGGGGGTCTATCGGTTATCTGACACGACAGTCGCGTTTAGTTATTTCTGGCTTGATCCCACGAGCTAACTTACAGCGGCTAGCCACAACACGAGCTTCATCCTCAACTCATAAATCCAGTCTAAAAGAATAAAACAACATCCGCGAAGCTAGTATTTGCGCTTTACGGGTTATTCCGTGCTCGCTTTGTTGTATTTCAAAACAGTTATGCGTCGCAAACCTGCCTCAGTTCTTCATCTCTCGCTAGTCTACCTTTCCCCTCACTAGTGTTTCCAACTAGTTCACGTTACTGACGCGCACCGCGCAGGCGCGCTCTGACCACGTGACTCGCGCAGAGCCCCTCCTCTAGAGGGAGCCTTCAAACTCCGCTCAAAAATCGTGGAAAGGTTGCCATCTAATAAACAGACTGCACATCCGCTGATCGTGACATATTCATTTTGGTGTAAGCTTTATTTGCAGTTTGTTTTACAGAGCAATAAAGCGATTTAACGCCTAAAAATGTTGTTTACACGCCATTACCTCTGGCAAGCATCACTCTTAGCTTTATTGTCATGAGAAAGTACATTGTGTGTCGCTAAAGCAGCAAAACAACAGAAATATATCAACAGTAAGTGTGTTAAAGAAAAATCTCCAATAATAAAACAACCAGAAAAGCGAGTCTAAAAAACTAAAAACTCAACAAATGATTAGAACTACATGGAAAATAGTTTAGAATAAGTTAACAATTAAAATATCCACCTTTTTCTTCCGGTAAGAGTGGGCGTGGCCATTTCTACATTTTATGGGTGTGGCTTCTGGTTACGTCCGCCTCCAGCTATTTTTAGCTGTACAAAATAGCTTGTTTTGCTGCTTGATATTGCAAATGGACCCTTTTCACAAGCCTGTGATGATGTGTTTCAGCAGTCATCATCATCATAAATCCTTTAAAGTTTTTTATATTTTGATTTTTAAAAACATGTATGTACATTTATAACACTATACTTTGTATTATATCACCTTTTAATGAAGTTACAAAAATACTAGATAACGCTATGCGAGGGTGTTTCTAATGCCGCGTCTATGGGAGGGACGGTAAATTTGACATTGTTCTTTCTTCTGACTGCCGATGTCAGTCTCTCTCAGTTTTTTTTCCTTTGAGTGAAAGTCGTGAAAACACTATCGTGTAGTTTTTCTTTTGCTAGTTGAGCAAATGGGAATGCCAAAATTATATTTGTGGTACTGTCCCATTCACTGCTCTCGGATTTTGTGAGAAAGGTCCATTGGTGTCTTACCATGTTATTTTAATGTATTGTCTTAAATATGAGCACACTGGCTTGTAGTGCAAACAGTTTTACCGTTTACTCCACATTGTTAGTCTTCTCGTTTTTTCCCCATAGCAGAAAATGAACCAGAAGTCTCACCCATAGGCTTACGTGTTAAAGAAAAAGGTGGCAACTTTTTGCTAAATCTAAAGATTAAAAATGAATAAAATAGAAAAAACAACACTTAAGATCCATATATGCAAGACCACACAACATCAGCATTAGAACCTATTGATGTTTCAGGATAGCTCTGCTAGACCTAGAGTTTGGCATCTCCACTTTAGGAAATCTCTGACTGCTCTTTACAAAAGTCTCACATCTGTGTGTTTGAGTATATATTATTTTTGTGAAGTAAGCAAATGTATTGAATAAATAAGATACTAGAAAAAAATATATTTATGATGTTGACTGCTAATCTTTTATAACAAAAACATTTCTATTCGGAATAATATTAAACATTTGTGTTGACATTTTTGTCATTTTGGAATAATTTTTAAATGGACATTGAAGATTTAAAAAAAAACTTTGAATGTGGAATATTTTACTTTATTTACAAAACCCACACTTTTCGGAAAAACAATTGTGTCATTAATATTTTAATTGTTGTAGTAAACCTTAAGATGTATTTTGAAACCCATTAAACATGATAATGCAAAATAAATGAATAAACAAACAAATAAATGAATACATTTTGAAAACAATAAACATTCAAAAATTTTTAATAGGTTCACTCCTTTATTATTATTGTTTTACAACAAAAACATTCCTGTTTGGACTAATATTAAACATTTTTATTGCCTTTTTTCCATTCTGGAATAATTTTAAAATGGACATGGCAGATTAAAAAAAAAACTTTAAATCATTATCATTTTAACTGTTATAAATTGTAATTCACATATCAGCCTTAAGATGTATGTTGAAACCTATTCAAACATGACAATGTAAAATAAATATAAATAAATTGTTTTAAAAATAAATTTTGAAAACAATAAACATTCAAACATTTTTAATAGGTTCACTTCTTTATTATTATTGTTGTTTTTTTTTACAACAGAAACATTCCTGTTTGGACTAATATTAAACATTTTTATTGCCTTTTTTCCATTCTGGAATAATTTTAAAATGGACATGGCAAATAAAAAAAAACTTTAAACGTAGAAAATATTTAACTTATTTACAAAACCCACACTTTTCTGAAAAAAAAAAAAACTACATCATTTTAACTGTTATAAATTGTAATTCACATATCAGCCTTAAGATGTATGTTGAAACCTATTCAAACATGACAATGTAAAATAAATATAAATAAATTGTTTTAAAAATAAATTTTGAAAACAATAAACGTTCTAAAAAGAATCTAAAAAGAAATTCTAAAACAAATTGAAAGCTTTTCAAAAAACAAAATGTAATAGGTTTGCTCCTGTATTATTATTGTTTTTTGTTTGTTTGTTTGTTTGTTGTTTGCTTTTTTTTTTTTTTACAACAAAAACGTTCCTGTTCAGATTAATATTAAAACATTTTATTGCCATTTTTTGTCACTTTTTTGTGATTTTCACATAATTTTAAAATGGACATGGCAGTTTAAAAAACTTTAAATGTAGAAAATATTTTACTTTATTTACACTTTTCTGAAAAACAGTCATTAATATTTTAATTGTTGTAAACTGTAATTCACAAATTAACCTTAAAATGTACTTTGAAATGCATTAAAACATGATAATACTAAACAAACAAACAAAGACATACATTTTCAAAACAAAAAAAACATACTACAAAAAACTAAAAAGAAATTCTGAAAAAAACCGAAAGCTTTTTGAAAACATTTTTTAATAAGTTTACTCCTGTATTATTATTTTTTTTTTTACATCAAAAAAGTTTCCATTCATATTAATATTAAACATTTTTATTACAATTTTTGTCATTTTGAAGTAATTTTAAAATGAACATTGCAGATTAAAAAAAACATTAAATGTGGAATATTTTACATTATTTACAAAACCCACACTTTTCTGAAAAACAGTCATTAATATTTTAATTGTTGTTAACTTGCAAGTTAACCTTAAGATGTACTTTGAAACCCATTCAAACATGATAACAAAATAAATACATTTTTGAAAACAATAAAAATTCTAAAAAATGCTAATAAGAAATTCTAAAAATGTTTACTCCTGTATTATTATTGGTTTTTTTTGTTTGTTTGTTTTGTATTGTTTTTTTTTTTGTTGTTGTTCTTTGCAGCAAACTTAATGCTCTATACTATTTTGTCAACTGAACACAAAGGTCCCTTGGCTCCAGCCGCAGCTGTTGTGCGCATGCGCGGCTGAGTTTGTAGCCTGGCTGGCTGCTCTTCAGGATGGCCGCGGATGACAGCGTGCTGTTGGCTTTAGTGGTAGAATTCGTGTCTGGACAGGTTGATAGCAAGGCCGCAGAAACCGCCACAGGTAACTCATTCACTGGTCTCTCCCGTGTTTGCTGTTTGTCGCCAGTTTCATCGCTGGCTTTTAACGAAAGCTGTCAGAAAAGCAGCGCGAACGCCGCGTGTGATGCTGCCGTGAGTGACTGCCGTAAGCTAACCGCCACATCCTGTATCACACATGCACTGTGGCGGCTGACAGGAGCTCAGCACGAAGATAAATCCTTTGTTAGTGCTGCAGAGTGATTTTGCTTCATAAGACACCTAAACTAGCAGTTGCCATGGCGTCGTTTTCTTTATTAAAGGCTTGTGTGATTGTCTTGCTAGGCTGCTAGCGAAGCCCCTTTTGGTTACCTCAGCGTGTTAACCCGACAAAGTCTGCAGTTTTATACCTGATATGTGAATTTCTAAGGCTTCTAAATGATCGACATAGTCAAAACCTGATGCCTTCTGTCATCTGACTGATAGTTAATACTTGTTTAGCAAGTAAAAGGCCTTTTAGTATAATTGTAAGAACGTCCACCTTCAATTGGTGGTTTGACTTACTTGTTTATTTGCTGTGAAATCTTTAAGAAGATAAACATAAGACTAGTCTTTCATATGTCAGGCTTTACAGGGTTAAACACAAGTTTATGTCTCTTTTTAGGTGTCAAGACTGGACAATTCACAGTTCTCCAGCTGGTTGAAACATTGGGGTAAAACTTTCTATACTGTTCTCATTGTGCTGAGTTTGTGACGTCACTTTCCTTCTGCTCGTCTCTAGTATTCAAACATATCATACAAGTACATTTCAAAAACTTACCCGGCTCATTTTTTTTTATTTTGCTAATAATTTTTTCTGAGGAAAGATAGACATGTATGGTGATGAAAGCAAAATATTAAATGTCATGGATGAATATTTACTGAGTAATCCACTGTTTTGTAGAGGGAGGTCAAAATGGCAATTTTCTTAGATTCAGAGTCACATTACAGGGGGGTCAAAATGATTTTAGAAATATAGCAGCATCATAATCTTACTTTTACACAGAGATTGGTAGTAAAATATGAGTAAAATCTGTTGACTTTAGCAATCCTTATTGCATTATGTGCCAATGGTGAACATTTAAAAATGGGGAAATGGCACTTTTCAACATTTTCTCCAAAGTTTGGATGCCTGTAACTCAAGAAGTGTTAAAGAGATTTTAATGGCATTTTAGATATTGGGTCTTAACAAACTTTCCTTTTGGCATCTTTATTTTTAATGCCCTATGAGATTCGGTTCCTGAGATATTGGATTTTTAATATGGCTTCAGGAGTAAATCGTTAAAATGTACACATTTTTAATGGTCAAAAACCAAATGTAGGTGAGTTTGAAAAAAAAAAAGATACTTCTTTTATTTTAAAGAGGAATGTCTGAAAAACAAATGGTGTTAAAGCTAGAGATGTATCTTGTTTTTTTTTTTCTGTCAGTACAACTGCATTGAACGTACCTGTCTGAGTGCCATAAATAATCTTTTTCCAAAGTTTGCGTGCCTATAACTGAAGAAGTATTAAAGATATCACAAAATGATTTTAGATTGTAGTTCTTTGTAAACTTTTCTTTTAGAATTTTAATTTTCAAGGCCCTACATCATTCAGTCCCAGAGATATGGGGATCTCAATGAGGCTTCATGTGCAGATTATTGAATGTTAACCATTTTTAGTGGTTGAAAACCAAATGTTGGTCACTGTGTGTACAGCTGATACTTATTTAAAGAACAATGTCTGAAGAAAAAATAATGTTGAAATTAGAATTGTATCTTGTGTCCCGCTATCAGAACAATAGCATAGAACAGAATAAATATTAGCAAAATCAAAAATTTGAGCCGGGGACCTCTGGACCTCTGGTGATTTTAGTTTAAAAAAATCAATTCTCCATGCAGGTTTAGTCTGACCAGCCCTCAGCCTCAGACTCGTGGTCGAGGAGTTCAGCTCCTGTCTCAGGTCCTGCAGGAATGCTACAGCAGCCTATCTGAGAGAGAAGGTGAGAAGCTCCGTTCCTGATGAATATCTTTAGTTTTTCTTTGAATTAATGCCACAGAGCTGCACTAATGAGATGGAGGTCTGAATCAAAAAGCCGTTGTGACACATCTGATGTGCATTTGTTTTTGTTTGCAGTGGAGGTTCTGTTAGCTTTCTATGAGAACAGACTGAAGGATCACTATGTGATCACACCACATGTTCTTCAGGGGCTCAAGGCTTTGGTAAGTCTGAGCGCTTTTGTGTTTAAACGAGCATGTTCTGTTAGAGTCATGGTCACCTCAATATCACTTATTTGGTTTCTTTCAGACAAAATGCTCAGTTCTGCCTCCTGGTTCAGCTGTGTCCATTTTGAGATCAATCTTCCAGGATGTTCATGTTCAGGTGAGTACTTTTATTTTGCAAGGACGCATTAAATTGTTCAGAAATGTCAGTGAAGACATTGAACTTTCTATTTATTGAAGAATCCTGAAAATAAAATGTATCACAGTTTCCACAACTGTTTTCAACATTGATAAAAATCAACAATGTTTCTTGAACAGCAAATCAGCATATTAGAATGATTTCTGAAGGATCATGTGACACTGAAGACTGGAGTAATGATGCTGAAAATTCAGCTTTGATCACAGAAATCAATTATATTTTAACACATATTCACATAGAAAACAGCTATTTTCAATTGTAATAATATTTCACTTTTTTTTTTTACTGTATTTTTGATTAAATAAATGCTGCCTTGCTATTTATATATAAGTCTGGAAAACGTGTTCAAGTTTTAAATTCATATATGTGACCCTGGACCACAAAACCAGTCATAAGTAGCACGGGTATATTTCTAGCAATAGCCAAAAATACATTGTATGGGTGAAAATTATCCATTTTTTTTAATGCCAAAAATCAGGATATTAAGTAAAGATCATGTTCCATGAAGTTATTTTGTAAATTTCCTACCATAAATATGTCAAAACCTAATTTTTGATTAGTAATATGCATTGCTAAGAACTTCATTTGGACAACTTTAAAAGCGATTTTCTCAATATTTAGATTCCAGATTTTCGAATAGTTGTATCTCGGCCAGATATTGTCTTATCCTAACAACCACACATTAATGGAAAGCTTATTTATTCAGCTTTCAATTAAAAAAATGACCCAGCAGGGCTCTAGAGTGCGACCTAATTTCTCAATGGTGCAACTAAAAAAAATCTGAGGTCGCACCTGTGCCGTTCGAGGGCAAAAAAAGTCTCCACGACTGTGGTTCAACAGACACACAGGCCCATGTCGTGGTCTAAACCAATCAGAGATAGTGAAGTCAATTTTGCCTTTTCAAATAATCACGACTTGCCTAAAATAAAATCAAGCATATCACAATGTCATTTTAAACGTTTAACTTGGATAAATGCACGGTATTATGCGTATACAATCGTTTGTTGTGGAGCGGAAGCTAAATGTGCTTTGCAGGACGTGGAGGCGCCAGCGCAATCACTTGCAAAAATTAAAATACGCTATAATCTAGGTAAGCGTAATATATCATCCGGAACTGTAAAGAGTGTAATTTTATTTGCGTGCACTCACAATATCAACAAAATGTGCTTTTATAAAAAATAAAGAAAACAAACAAGATGCGCGTTCTGGTGTCTCGGTGTTGAACAGGAGCGCTGCACAAAAATGAAACGAAACTCAGCGAATACTTGCCTTACAGTCAGGATAAATATATCCATAGAAAGCTTTAAATTATTACTTTACTACTTTAAAACAAAAAAATTCAAATCGAAAACAA